>CM040976.1:24946975-24958593 GCA_022985145.1 Pangasius djambal | reverse complement strand
GGGGGGGGGGGGGGGGGGGGGGGGGGGGGGGGGGGGTTTCCCATCTCTCCATCTACCTATCCATCCATCATTTTCTCCCATCATTTATCTCAATTTATCCATTTATCTTTCTATCCAACACTCACATTGTCTATCTCTCCATCCATTCATCATTTGATCAACTTTGTCTCTCTCTCTCTCTCTCTCTCTTGCCATGCATCCACTCCATCCCTCTTGTTCTGTCCATTTCTTCCACTCTCTCTTCCTTTCTTATCTTCCTGCCTGTTTGTTTCTCTCTATTTCCCTCTCCACCCTTCTCTCTTTTTCTCTTTCTCCCCCTATGCTATATATCAGCATTTCTATGTGCTGAGCCCCATCTCACTCCTCAAATCTTCAAGAGTCCCTGTTGTTCTTGCACCGAGTTACAGCCAGAGAGAGAGAGACAGAGAGACCACGAGAAAGAGAGGAAGTTATTATCAGTGAGTCCCAGAAGCTCAGACGGCTGTCTACTCGCACTTTCTGTCTGTTTGAAATACACTGCAATCTGATGCTTGTTAAAATCCTCCTGAGTTTCAGCAGCGAGAAAAGGATAACAATGTTTTCTGTGTCTGTTCTGGACATCTAAACACAAAGGTACACTTGGGTCCACACTTCTGCGTGAATGGGCCTGAGTGCCCTAGCAAAAATGCTTTTATTTTGATCAAACATGTCTGATAGCAGATCAGACTCTAATACATAACTTTGCCAGATTATATCTCACAAAGAGAAAGAACTAATCATAGACCATCAGAAATCACAAAACCTAAAATCACAAAGAGCCCATTAGAACCAGGAATTGATTTAGCCCGCGTTAATGGAACATCAATATTAGGAGCTTCATCAACAAAGTCCATCTGAAATTCTCTTTCCTCAGGCAACTGAGGAATTCTGGAGTAAACAAGCAGCTATGGTTACAGTTATTCAGCAATTATCCAACATTTATCCAGAATTTGGGCACCATCAATTTCTACTACAGCAACACACTCACACACACAAATACATTCACTCCAAAGAAACAGGTTCTGGAAAGCATCTCTGACCCCTTTCACTTACCACAAAACTTTCCATATGGAATGTGTGAATCAACCTGGGAAAATCACTGCGACTGAATTGTGTCAAACAGCCAAAACAATTGTTTTGTAGAAATGTTAACTTCTGTTGATTTTCTGCAAAGATCACGTTAGCTAAATAACAAACACAGCTGCAAAAAGGTCTGTAGGCTATGAATAAAGCCTGGTATAAAGACAGATCATTTTAAAGGTCATATTTCTTATTTTTATATTTTATTTATTTTTCTTTCAAGTTCACCAAGGAAATGCTCGCTCACAGATACTATACCAAACGCATCCCAACAATATTGTTATGTGGTAATAAAGAAAACTGAACTTTATCGAAAGTTCAAAAGAGAAAAAGCGCATAGCAGACAAGTGATGGCTCAGTGCCATCTACTTAATTCAGTTTGGTTTTATTCATATGGAGCGTTTAGCAGACATTTTCAGAAAGCAGCTTTACAAAAATCCGGGTCCTGAAACCAAATAAGCAAGCCCGTTCTTGGAAAGTGCGAGTCTCTTGAGCATTCATGTGAGATTTTTATAGTGCAGTAAGAAGGTGAATTGCATGTGGATGCAAATGGTACCAGGACGGGCCAATATCAGGCAAGCCTAGAGGGCTGGAAGGCAAGAGGAACCACATCAGGACATCAGCGTCATATGCCTGCGTTGGATTTGGGATAACATTCAGCAGTATATGCACGTGTATGATTGATGTACAGATTGTCAGGTGCAACAGGAGGATCTCCTCACTCCTCTGGCTCATATGGAATTACAGCAAAGACTCCATCTACAGTAAATCTGATTCAGCAATGTTTGGCCTATGTCATATGTAAACTGGGATAAAGCTCCAAAGAGAAGACAGTAAATGAGAGGAGAAGGACAGCTGAGAAATGGAGGGGGTGAAGAAAAGGAAGTGTAAGAAGAGTTGAGAGAACTGATGAGAGAGTCAGGAGATGTCAGTGTGATGTGTGTGATCTGTGACTGTCTCAGAGCGAAGTTGGACAAGAAGAGAGGAAGTCGGAGTGTGTATCGCTCTGTCTGTGTGGGAATTTTCTCAGATCTGAAACAAGTGTCAGAAGTTTGACCCACCTGAGCCATGCTACAGTTTTATCTACAACAGAAACTATGGACAGAAACGCAGAATATATGGAGTCAAGTTCAGGTGTTTGGTCATACTGAATTGAATGAATGACTGCAGAAGAGCAAGAAAGGAGAGTTCCAGCACACAAGTGGACATGTTGTCAAGTTGGAGAAAAGGTTATGTGTGGTAGCTCATGTGAATTAGACACCACGTCTTTCCGTTGTTCCAGAATGTTTTGCACTCTGGAAGAAGCCGACGCGAATTTTGTGAAATTTTGACACTTTCTATTACAGATAGTTCTGAAAACTAAAGTGTTTTGAACTGAGATATTCTTCTTTTACTTGTAACTCAACCACAGCTAAAATTCTTTTCAAGCATTCTGAAGTCTGTTTACCCCCAAAAGTGAAAAGGGAGAAAATTGCATTTTATTCCAACTGCAGCACAGGAGCAGACATTTTGACAGCTGATACCAGATTACAAACTGAATTGATTACATGTATGTCTGCACGTAGCTATCCAACAAGCTGATCAAAGTGTAACATTCACTGTGTGAGGAAATCACACATCTTTAGGCAGATTGTGTTGCTCAATGTACTTGTTAAACTGGGTTAACCAATGTGATCTTTCTAAGAGTGAAAGCAAAGTTAAAAATATATGGACTTAAGGACACACGTGTATTTCCATATATTAACTCAACTACACTCAATCTGCAAATAAGCCCTGTTAGTAAGAAGGCCATGTATTTGGTCTGCGGTGGATAATTTAGCATAGATTATATTAATTCTAATAATCTTGTTCAAATCAAATAGGTTAGCTGGTTTTTAAAGCCATACTCACAGACTATTATTATATATTGGCTATTACACATATGGATTCAAATCCACATGTAGAGTATTAGGCAGTGTAAGGATTAAAATGGATATGTGTTAGGTAGTGTATGAATGGATTATTTTGTGTGTCATTGACTTGGTCTAGTTATTTAATTATAGCATGTGTAATAGTACTAGACAAATGTAAGACTTTGGGAAAATAGCTATTTATGGAAAGAGTGTGTATGAGTTGCATGATTTGGAATTGAGATGCTTTTGTAACACAGACCTGGCAATCCAGGAGAAGGTCAAGCTTTTCTCCACAGCGGAGTGAATTGATGGCTGAAAGGGCAGCTAATCCTTTCTTCACCGCCTCCTCGAAAAGCTTCATTTCTCAAATGGCAAAATTGGAAATGATCACATTACTGATTGTAAATTTTGGTATCTAACTGAATTAGTTACATTTTTTGGGGCATTCTCTCCACCTCAGGCTAAAAGCTGTGTGTGTAATGTGGCATTATGTGAAGCTGATGTGATTGAGAGGCTCTAACGGGGCAGACAAGAGTGATTCAGACATGCTTCGCTATAGATCTTCTGTTTAACACGAGTCAGCGAGACGGCATGAAAAACACCTATTGATTTTGTCTGAGCAGAATTATAGAAATAGTGGATCAGCTTTCCTTGTCCGTGTGTGTGTGTGTATGTGTGTGTGTGTTGGAGCGGGATAAATGTACTGTATCGAACTTCATTATGAAGTTAGCATTACCAGAAGCAGAGCTCCGAGTGAAACTCCTCCACCTGTCTCTGTGGGAGTGTTACAGCTGCGTCGTGTCGTCTCCAGTTCATCAGTGTGTGTAGTGTCAGAGCAATGTTCTCTACATCATTCACCCAGCCAGTGTGTTAGCCATGTTAGACAGGTCAGCCACACATGCACACACACACACACACACACACACACACACACACACACACACACACACACACACACAATGTCCTCCTCCGCACTTCAGTTTTCATGAGTCACATGAGTTACAAGAGTTCTCAGACTCTAACAAGAGTTAGAGAGACAGTGAGAAGCAGGCAGATCATAAGGCAGGCTGAAACAAGAAGACTCTTTTTTGTCCTCATTTTTCTCCTCAATTTGGTCTTGGCCTATTCCCACCCACCAGCCAGCTCGCCCCATCATACACAAAGTTGAAGGCTAACACATGCTTACTTCGAGACACATGAAGCCAGCCAACCACATCTCTTAAAACTGCATAACAGAGCAGCATAACACACTCAGAGGAAAGCGCTATCCACCCTCTTCCACATACGAACATGAGCTCACAGATGCCCATGTTTGGCTAGTGTCACTGTGGTTGACAGTGGAGAGAGTGTATGCCATTACTTTCACTCAGACAGCACTGCCAGTTTTGCTCAATAGGCTCCCAAGCCAAGGATGGCTGTGGCATCAACATCCAGATGACGGGAAGAATAAATGCATACTCCTCTGTCTATTTTTTCCTGGAACACCTACAAAAGTCTGTGAAAACCTCCCCCTCTCTGACCTAATGGCTCTAGTCCTGTAGTCCTGTACCTAGTCTCTGGTCCGAAAAGCTGTCTTCAGCTAAATAATTTAAATCAGTGCATGTGATTGAACAACTTCAATTGAGGTCCTGCTACAAAAGCTGCACTGGTTCATGTTTAGAAAACCAGAGTCTCTGACCTATCGGTTCTGCTACAGTATTTTTTCAAGTATTCAATTCAAGTTCAGTCGGCTAACATACTTTGCCTAGTCTGCATCTGCACCATGGTCCACCAGTTGATGACCCCTGATCTATAGATGATGGCCTGATCTTTGACTTTAGAGTGAGATCACTATTCATCGTACTATCCAACATGTGACTAGTTCTCACAATGCAGAAGCAGAAACAAAATACCGGCTCAGGGAAATAAACTTCAGTGTCTGTGGAGAAAAAAACAAAATGATTTGGATCAGCAATGTCCATCCAGCAAGACAAGAACGGGTCTACAGTATATTTGCCGATCCATCATGTTGCTTGTCAGTTCCAAAAAGCATTCAGACATTCCAGCATGGGCAGAGTGGTGCACTGGCTTTGGGAGAACTCATGGGAGGGGTAGAGTAGGCAAATGCATGCTTTTCATCTGTAGTACATAGTGGTCAGTGTCAGGTTTGATCAGAATAAAATTACCTTTTGTTTTTTCATTTAGAAGAAGTTTTGTCAAAAGCAATTGAGACAGAATACAATCCAAGCAGTGGAGACTTAAAAGCCTTGCTCATTGGCTCTACACTGGGTCCTGGGGTTAATAATTAAATGGTGAGTGGAGTCAAGGCCATCTTCCCTCCTGGCCAACCTTCTGATTGGCTGAGAGTACTACAATTACTGGCCACTAACTGCATTTGTGCAATTATCCAGTCAGCCAATTATGTGGGAGTGGTGCAATGCATAATATCATATAGATACAGGTCAAGAGCTTCAGTTAATGTCTACATGAAACATCAGAATGAGGAAAAATGTGATTGCCTTGTTGGTGAGAGTGGTAAGAGAAGATTGGTTTGAGCTGACAGGAAGGCTACGGTAACTCAAATAACCACTCTTTACAACCGGGTTGAGCAGAAAAGCATCTCAGAACACACAGCACATTCTGCTGCTGTGTGTATGTGTAGGAGTTTTTTTTTTTCTTTTTTTTCCTGAGGTTATGTCCCTCCTGTGTGATGTCGCAGGGGGAGGTGAAAAGCATGCCGGGAAATCCTGTTGTTGTGCTGAGCCCCATCCGTGCCACTGAAACTTTTACCTTTAGGGACTTTATTAATAAAACATCCGTCCTAATGGAGCTTCTGAGCATAGTGTGCTATACTATCACTTTGCTCGTTTTAGCTTAGTTCAGTGTGTGTTTGTGTGTGTGAGTGTGGAGGGTGGAGTGTGGAGGGGGATGGGGGTTGTTCCACAGGGACCAGACTCAGCCGCTTACAGCTGCAGTGTGTCGTTTTGTATTTGTCTCTGTGTGTAGCATCTGCTATGTTAAAGACTAAAAAAATGTTTTTTTTTCTTTTTTTTTTTTTCTGAATAATTCAGATGAAGGAAGGAAAAAAGCAGCACCAGTGTGTGTTTTACTCTGCGCAATTTAATATGATAGATAGATGACAGAATCATATGTATATATACATATATATATATATATATATATATATATATATATATATATATATATATATGTGTGTGTGTGTGTGTGTGTGTGTATAAAATGAATGTATGTGTATATGTAAATTTTATGTATAAATGACATAAAAGTCATTTATACATATTGTGACCTATAGTTTCTTATCCACTCATATACAGCACTCATACATTCAGTATGTCTGATTTCTTTACCCACTTAACTCAACTTTGTGAAATACATTGCCTTATTCAGCAAACAAGCATATTGTGTATAATGTTTGCAAGAGAAATGCCTAATGATTCTAAATTGGATATCTAATTTAATTAACCAGCTAACAGCTAATAACTCGAGATAACAGCTAAGAATTGTAAATTGCCTGCCTAGCTTTGTTAGCTAGATATAATCTAATGACTCTAAATTGATGTGCAGATGGGTTTGTTAGTGTTACCACCTCTCAGCTTCAGGGTCACCAGATCTTGAGCTCAGGGAAATTTTTTTAATTTGCTATCTAACTTGCTAGATAAAAGCTAAGAATTCTAGAAATTGGCTGTCTAACCTATTTAGCTAGATAACAGCTAAGGATTGTAATTTAGCAAGTTAGATGTCGGTAGGTGGATTGGCTACTTTAAATTGCCTCTAGGGGTGAATGAGTGTGTGAATGACGCACTGTAACGGATTGGTGTCCAATCCAGAGTGTATTCCCACCTCACACTCAGTGTTCCCGAGGCTCCAGATCAACTATGAGTCCTGAGTCACAACTCAACGCATTTTAAATTAAATTCTGTTGAAATACTAATCACATCTTTAAAATGATCAACAATTTAAAAGAAAATGTTTCTATGTGACAGATATTTCAGAGCTGGTGTTTCATTGATTTGCTCCCCTTTCTAGATGTTGTGCAGTCATGGGACAGAGTGCTCACTGTCCCATTTAAGTCCGCACAGTTATTATTGCACCCAGTGGTCAAAAATAGGAACTGCAACAAGTGCTACTACATGCCCATTGGGACAGAAATCATGCTGCCCCATGCTCAGAGGAGGGGCTGTGGACAGACAGTTAATAATAGGGCTGCCAGCTGTTAGCTGGTTTTTATGCCAAATTGGGCTAGTTTAAAAATACTCCGCAGATCTTGATTTATAGCATATAATCAGAATTAAATCTGATAAATTTCTGCAAACAAATGCAAACTGTAAGGGCGGACAGTGTGTCTATGATGTACAGAACCATTTCTATTGTTTAAGATGTATTGCAGAAATTGCGAGAGGGAAAGGAGAATGAACAATGTCTGTACATGAAAAAAAAAAAAAAAGCGTGTGTGCACACCACAGTGACCTTCTTTTCCATGCAAAGGCTGAGACAAAGAAGAAAAGTGTCTCCCTTTTCCAATGCCCCAATTGTTTTGGGCTAGTTTCAGGTGTGGTTTTTGTAATATAGTTGGGATGGTAGCTTTGATGAAACCTGGCAACGTGATATTATCTTTAGAACCTAAAACCACTAGAAACGAGTAGCTAGACTGTATGCTGGATGACTGGATGTTGTTAACTATAGAATAAGTCAAGCATGATAACTTGTAGACCTAATGTTTTTTGAGGTTATGTTGTTATGAATGTTGTCCTGCACCACCCACATCTATGGTCACAAGCTGCTGTTGTCTGAGCAGAACTTAGTGACTCGGAGTGACTTTAACTGCCCGACACTTGACGTAGTTTAGTAGTGGAGAGAAACTCGCATCTGAACAAATTCCAGCAGCACTGAGCACAGAAAAAAAAACCCAACAAAAAAAACCAAATATAGCAAGCAGATGAAGTAAAAATAGTGGACAGGCATTTACAGCTGCAGTGCTGCAGTGCTGGAGGACAAACCGATTGTGACAGGAGCATGTGTACCTGTAGAATATAAATTTAAAGAATGACTACAACCACACAGACAAGATAAAAAAAGGTCTGTTCCTTTCCTTTGTACGTGTGGTGCAAACAAGAACAGCTGCAAGCTGTGGCGTCTCCGTGTTTGTTTAGCTATAGAAGGGTTTGCTTTTGTTTCAGCAACAACACACGAGTTGGATAATGTGTGATTCCTAGTCATTAACGTGCGATACCCAGGCATTTCGTTTTTAGTGCTTTCTCCGACTTCTTCAGTAGAAACTGCAGGAAATATTCATTAACTGTGCAAAGCCGTCTTTTTGTACATTCATCTGCAAAGTCCTAGTTACAGTTAAGCTAATCCAGCAACATGTTCATCTACATGAACATGCTGACATTTTACATTCTACATTGTTTGAGAATATTATATAAGTTTACTTATGTAAGTAAGTTCACAGTAATTTAATTATATAGGTACATCCAGTATGGAGGTCAAGTGGCCTCTACACACTGTTAAGGACGTCATGAGCTGTCTTGCTCTTTATTAGATTGCTATTATTTGATTATTATTATTATGAAAATTTGTGAACAGTCAATACAGTCGCACCATTAAGACTAAATTCAAAGAAGATAATTATCAATTGTGGGCGAAGATAGCATTTTCTCCCACAGTTGTTCCTCTGAGAGGTAACCGACCTTGAGTTTTGCATTCTGTTCTGCTCGGTGCTCGCTGTACTTTTCACTTTTTGTGCATCGTTTGTACACCACAGAAGAATAATTACAAATCCTGCCTCATTTTAAATGTTTATTGCTGATTGTTGTTTTATATATTCTTATTACGGTTAATGTCATCAAGGATGGCTTTAGTGAACATCCTAAGACAAAGTGTAGAAGAGTTAGAGATGAAGTCTTTTAAACATTTTAAACATTCGAAAAACATTCAGCCTTGATGGTCATCAGGCTTTTAAAGGGCTCTGACATACATAGCATTACACTTTAGTTAGTTTATCATATTTTGTGTTTTTATTCTTTGTCTTCTGCTTCTTCCTCTGCTTCCTAACACTTAAAAACACTAAACGTGGTTTATATTGGATGTGTTCCTAATTCAGCTTTCATGACCAAAAGCTACATGCAGTAAAAACATATGCCCTGAATATATATATATATATATATATATCATCTTGAACTCTTTGTCATGTTCCTCAAACCATTCCTGACCAGTTGTTGCAGTGTAGCAGAGTGCATTATCCTGCTGAAAGAGGCCACTGCCATTAGAGAATACAGTTGCCATGAAGGGGTGTATTTGGTCTGCAACAATGTTTAGGTAGGCGGTATGTGTCAAAGTAACATCTACATGAATGCCAGGACCCAAGGTTTCCCAGCAGAACATTACCCAGAGCCTCACACTGCTTCTGCCTGCTTGCCTTCTTCCCATAGTGCATCCTGGTGCCATCTCTTCCCCAGGTAAGTGACGCACATGCACCCGGCCAATCCACATGATGTCAGAAAACATGATTCATCAGACCAGGCCACCTTCTTCCATTGCTCCATGGTCTAGTTCAGATGCTCACGTGCCCATTGTAGGCGCTTTCGGAGGTGGCCAGGGGTCAGCATGGGCACTGCTCTGAGTAGCCTCCACATACACACCAGGCTGCAACACACTGTGTGTTCTGACACCTTTCTATCATAGCCAGCATGAACCTTTTCAGCAATTTGTGCTGCAGTAGCACTTTTGGTAGGTACTAACCACTGCATACTGGGAACACCCCGTTTTGGAGATGCTCAGTCGTCTAGCCATCAGAGTTTGGCTCTTGTCAGAGTCACTCAGATCCTTACGCTTGTCCATCGTTCCTGCTTCCAAGACATCAGTCTGAGAACTGACTTTTGACATGCTGCCTAATATATCCCACCCCTTGACAGGTGCTACTGTAACAAGATAATCAATGTTATTAACTTCACCTGCCAGTCAGTGCTTTTAATGTTATGACTGATCGGTATATACTGAAGAGTCGAGATGTGGTCTCAGACTTTTGGACCCTACTGTATATATAAAACAGGTTCGTTTTTTAACATAAGCCTATAGAAGAAGGTGGCTTTTAATGCACATGGCTGTGTAACTGATTCAGGGCTTACTGTTAAGCGGAACGGCAGATCAATCCACTGAGCTGGTAAGCTTAACACGGATGTGGGACTGATGTCGGAACTCCATAAATTCTTTGTACAGCTTTGTGACGCATCATTATTCTTCAGGAGGTGAAACTGTTCGATAGAGCTCAGGCAGTCAACAGCTGAGTTTCCCAAAATTTTCCGACTGGAAATCGTATAGCAGTAATCGACAGATTTCCGCATCATCAGCAAACAGGAATAGCTGGTTATCTAGTTCAATAAGTTGCATCTTTCTGGTTGTGATGTCCGTTTTGTACTTTTATTACTGGTCGAATATGCTCTGCAGTTTTTATTTATTTATTTCTATATTTTTTTACTAATTCCTTGTAGTGGAAGTACCTGATAGAAATAACACGAGTTATCATGTGACTTCATATAAGAGGGTTTGATCATCAAAATGGAAGCTTAAATACCTTGGTGTAGGAAAAATTGCATTTGCTTTTTTTTTTTTAAATTGTAAATATTGTAATACAACTGTCATGAATAATTTATTCCATATATTTATGATACATATACACATATGATGTACTACTGTAACAAAATCATTTGTAACATCTAGAGTGAATTCACCCTAATATTTATTATAATATAATATAAAAACACACACTATCATTATCTACTTCATGTTTTCGTTTCTGATCACGGATTATCCAGGTGTTACTGCTGCATTCGAATAAAGGTTGCAGTTATATAACTCATAATAAGCTTATAATTATGTAACTCATAATTTCTGACCTCTAACTAAAAAAAACAAAAACAAAGAAAAAGCCCCATCAACACAGAATTCCTACTCGGGAACTTGGCATGGTCTCCCAAATCAACATGGCTGCTCAGAGCATAAACAGTAAAGTAGCACTTCTTACCTTTCAAAGAGTTATACTGTTTTAGATCAATCGACATACAGACATATTCGCTTTTTAAATCTAGAAAATTGACTATAAATTTTGCTATTGTGAGGAGGTAAATATACTTACATCACTCATCACAGTTAGCTGGCTACCTTGTTGCTAACAAAAGATGGACATGGAGGCATCCATGTTTTTTTTCCCCCACTTTGTAGCTCAAATGCACGGAGGTCGAAATTGACGTAATTCCAAGCTCCGACTTCCTGCTGCCTGTGTTCTGGACCCCGCTATAAACTTTGACAAGGACTTTCAGATTCATGGCAATAAATCTAATGCTGAATTTATGCACTTATGAGCCTGCCTTCAATAACCACATCTCCGAAGCAGATATTTTAGATTAGAATGTATATTTTATATATATATATATATATATATATATATATAAGGGTGATATTGTCCTGCTATTGGTCTGGCTTTGTCAACCCTGGATAGACGGGGCTAATGAGATTTCTGTGCAGGATGGAGTGATTGTGTGGAGGAGTGGGGAGGAGGAGTGTAGGGACAGTGTCTCTCTGCTCAGTGTGCACTGGGTAATGAGTCCCCCGTGTCCTGGAGTGGACAGC
>CM040976.1:24913410-24933410 GCA_022985145.1 Pangasius djambal | reverse complement strand
TATTTCTGACTGTGTGCCCTATAAGATTATAAGAGTGAGTTGTGTCCCCTATAAATGTCATGTGCTTTATAAGGCTTGTGCTCCTTTAAAGTTTGGGTGCCCTATAACGCACAGAGAACAAAGAACAAAGGTGATGTCTTCTGTATGGGTTGAGTGCCCTATGATAGTTCTGTCCTCTATAAGGATCCTGTGCTCCTCGAGTTGTGTGCCCTGTAAGTGTCGAGTGCTTTATCAGGGTTGTGTCACTTTTAAGGGTTGTGTTCTCTATAAGGACTATAAGGACTAAGTGCCCTCTACTAGATTTTACTTCTATAAGGATCTTGTGCCCTATGGATAAGGGACATATGTCCTGTAAGTCTTGTTTCCCCTACCTTAGTTATGTCCTCTAAAAGTGCCAAGTGCTAAATCAAGTCTGTGACCTTTTACGATTGTGGTCTTTATAAGGATTGTGTGCACTTTAAACGTGGTCCTCTAAAAAGTCTGTGACCGTTAATACTTCTTTCCTGTATAAAGGTCCTGAACCCTGTGTATAAGGGCTGTGTAAGGGTTCTGGGCTTTATATCGTGTGCATCCAATTTGTGAATTTGTCGAGTTGGGTCTGGAAATTGGCATCATGCTTAACAGGTGTAGCTCAGCTGGCGGCTCCACATAACGGGATTTGACAAACAGTGCTTGGACCCCAGTGATTGCTGCTTTTGGCAAATTAGTTCCCATGCCTTTTGTCACATTTTCTATTTACGCATACCACAAGGGTTACACATCAGAAAAGAGGAGACACAATTTTAACTACACAGATTGCTATAAAACTCTCTCTCTCTCTCTCTCTCTCTCTCTCTCTCTCTCTCTGTCTCTCAGCCTGATTCGCCTCCATTAGCCATTAGTGTCTCAAATGATGCTTTCGCCCGCTCTCGTTCGGCTGAATCACCGTGAATCATAGCCTTTTACTTCACTTCTTGTTAGGCCCGTATTTTCCCCTTCTCTCTCGCACGCTCATTCCCTCCCTCCTTTCTCCTAGCTCCTTTAATGAGGAGACTCTGATGCTGAACACTGACTTCCCTACAATAAAAGGGTGAGTGTCTCGCTCACTCAGGCCCTCCATCCATCACTCTGTCCCTGCTTGAAGAAGTGTGCAAGCATGCAGACACACACACACACACACACACACACACACACACGCTACACTAGGCACTCTCATAAGTCATCTGCTTTTGAGGAAGACTGGGTTGAAGATTGTTGGAAGTTTAGTTTAGTGTGATTTTCTTCCTGATTTTTTTTTCATAAATAGATTTTGCACATCAAATCTGTTAAATCAACATTGCTTTTATGGCAATCTTGGCACTCGTACAGTAAATAATTATACAAAAACCTTGACATGCTGACTTTTTTTTAAAACATTTTGGTTGTAACATGTCAATCAACCTGCATGAGTGGGATTTGTTAGCTATAACCCAGCCAGGAAATGACTGCTTGTGACCAAATATGAAATATTTAAACATATGGACAATCTGGGAGACATATTGTATGCAGTAAACTACATGTATATGAAATATGACTTACGACCCCATACATAATTTATTCAAAAATATTTCAACCAGTCTTCTATGCATTTATTGTCAGATCATCTTTTCAACATCAGACAAGTGGAAAACCTTTTTTTTTTGCCATATTCAGGCCATGTAGACCTTGAATCTGTGCATTTTTGTTCACATTGTTCAAATTTGGATACAATAAATTCCTATCTTGCTAACTTGCTATCATTAAGTTAAAGAAACAGCTGAAAATAAGACCTCAACCATTTCGATTTGTATAAGGTACCTGCAAGTCACTGTCCTCTTTCATTGGAACATCTGTACCCTTGCTCATTCATGCAATTATCTAATCACCAAATCATTTGGCAGCTGTACAATGCATAAAATCATGTAGATACAGGTCAAGAGCTTCAGTTAATGTTCACAAATCATCAGCTCAACCAGCAGGGGAAAATGTGATCTCAATGACTTTGACTGTGGCGTGGTTGTTGGGGGCAGTTTGAGTATTTCAGAAGCTGCTGCTCTCCTGTGATTTGTGCACACAAGCGGAATGGTGTGAAAACCAAAAAACATTCAGTACGCAGCAGTTCTGTGGGCAGAATTACCTTGTTGGTGATAGAGGTCAGCGGAGAATGGACAGACTGGTTCGAGCTGACAAGAAGGCTGTGGTAACTCAAATAAACACTCTTTACAACAATGGTGAGCAGAAAAACACCTCAAGACAGATGGGCTACAGCAGAAGAGCACGTCAGGTTCCACTCCTGTCAGCTAAGGCCAGGAATCTTTGGCTACAGTGTGCACAGCCTCACTGAAACTGGATAGGTGAAGATTGAAAAAGTGTTCTCTGGCCTTTGCAAATTGTCAACTTCCCAGTTTTGATGAACCTGTCCCACATGATTGGCTGATTGGATAATTTCATGAACGTCTAGGTTTCCAAGTAGATAGTGAGTGTATGTTAGTATCATGTTGATATATTCGGTGTGCATGGTGCATTTCAACTAAAATTCTAACTCACACAAGAGACTGAACCACATTAGTTCCTTTGTGGTGTGTGTGTTTGGTGTGTATGTTTGTATGTGGTGTGTGGGGGTGTGAGAGGAATAGATGAGTACTATATCCTCACTATTTTTCACAGCTGAAGGATCTTCTCATGCTGAGAGAGTCAGAAAACTCCAGTAAAATAAAAAATAAATAAATAAATAAATAAAATAAAAACTAATAGAATAGATGAGAAATAAGTTGTATTGATTGGAGCATAGACAGGAATAAGATTAAACAGGTTCTATTGATCTCAGTATGTGTAACACAGAGGAAAATAATCAGTGTTTCAGAAATCTGCCATGACCTCTGTAGTGTGTGTGTGTGTGTGTGTGTGTGTGTGTGTGTGTGTGTGTGTGTGGGGCTCCTTTTCTGTCTAACATTGGTGCATTGCATGTGTCATGTGACACAGCTAGAGGCATTTCAAGATAAATGTTACTTGAACTGCAGTGTGTGTGTGCGTGCACACGTGTGCGAGCGTGTCTTGTTATATTTGTCTATACACCAATCTGCCAATCTGTCTGGATGTTGCAATATCAATATTTGTTTACAGATTGCAATATTTTACAGATGAGGTGATAGATAGATAGATAGATAGATAGATAGATAGATAGATAGATAGATAGATAGTTTCTCTGCTTTAGTCTTTTCCTCTATCTCTCTTCTTTGTCTGTATCTCACTTTGTCTCTATCACTTTGTTTCTCTATCTGTCTTTTCATCGCTTTTTTTCTTTCTCTGTCTTCTTCTGGGTCTATCTGTCTCTCTGTCTCTTGTGTCTGCTGCCACCTCCATTCATTTCACTTCAGCTGTATCAGTGTAACCACACACACACACACACACACACACACACATACACACCTTTCTCCTCATCTCCCGAATGTCAGTGTGTCCTCTCCTCCCGTTTCTGTAATGGGCTTGTCTCCATCACCAAAGCTATTCTTTTGCGGTAGTGTCTCTCTCTCACACACACACACACACACACACACACACACACACACACACACACACATGAACACACTGTTCTGATAACAGTAGGGGGAGGTGAGCGAGGGATTAAAGGTGGTCTTCCTTGATAAGGCTGCTGCCTAAATCAAACACCACTTCCTTCCCAGCGGATAATGAGGCCAATGATCAGTGTGTGTGTGTGTGTGTGTGTGTGTGTGTGTGTGTGTGTGTGCATGTGTGTGCGAATGAGTATGTCTGTGAGAGCGTGTGTGTGTGTGTGTGTGTGTGCGTGTGTGTGTGTGGGCTTGACCATGAATAATGAAATGTCTTGGTGAGCCTTTGATTACCTAAGAAAGAACAAAAGAGAGAAAAATCAAAGGAGAAAAACGGCAACATAAAAGAGAGACATTATAAGAAAGAAATACAGAGAGAGAGACACACGCACACACAGGTGGACAGGCAAAGAGACAGACAGACTTACAGGTGGGCAGACAGACAGGTGTGCACATGTGTGCTAAGACAGACAGTTTGGGGGTCATATGGATGGACATATGGAGACAAGCTGGAGAGTAGATGGGCAGAGTAGCGAAGAGAGAGACAGCAAGTTAGTAGATAGGTGCACACAGACTGACAGAAAGACAGACAACAGGGTGGCCATGTGGGTGCCTGTATGGACAGATGGACAGACAGACAGGCGATGAGTGGGTGAACAGATGGACAGACAGACAAATAGGCATGCAAACAAACAGATGAACAGGCCAGAAATCAGATGCACAGCAGACAGGTGGGCAGGCAGACAGAGAGACAGATGGGCATGGTTGGGTGGGAAGACAGGTGGGTGTGAGGATGAGTGAGTAAACATAGGGAAAGACAGACAAACAGGCAGACAAACAAACAGGAGAGCAGGTTAAAAATCAGATGTACAGCTAGACAGACAGGTGGGCAAATGGGCAGGTAGACAGACAAACTCAGACAGGCAGACAGACAGGTTGGTTTTCTGGGCGGGCAGATAGACAAACCAACAAACAGTTGAGCAGACGTTTGGACAGGCAA
The DNA here is from genome assembly GCA_022985145.1 of Pangasius djambal. Lineage (NCBI taxonomy): Eukaryota > Metazoa > Chordata > Actinopteri > Siluriformes > Pangasiidae > Pangasius > Pangasius djambal. The sequence continues at coordinate 24,928,844 of CM040976.1, read as the reverse complement.
ATGGTAAGAGGACGGGTGGACAGATGCACAGACAGACCAGAGGGCCGGTGGACAGCCAGATGCACAGGCAGACATATGGGGGTTTGGCAGACTATTGATAAAAGAGTTATCGTAATAAAGGGCATTGTACTGAGACAGGTAGTAAGACAGAGAGAGGGAGAGAGACAGGGACTCCCAGGCATTGGGGCTGCTGTGTTGATATAGATGTGAAGTGATACAGGAGGACATATTGTCCCTGCCACTGTGGAATAAATATACAAAATGTAAAGCGTGTGCACTATAGTCATTCTTTCTCCTAATACCACTCCATCACTTTCTGCTTTCTCTCTTTGACAGTCTCACTCTGTCTGCCTCTCACCATCTGTCTACATCTCTGTCTGTCTCTCTCTCTCTCTGTCCATCCTGTGGAGTGTGTCTAATCTCATATGGATGTTAAGTCCTTTTTCCCCCGAGAGCACAAACACGCCGAGTCAGGAGAAATGGAAAGTCAGCAAGGACTCTGCTTTGGCACACACCACTCACCTTCACACGGCCACGAAGCAGGCATACAGCCATCTGTCTGTCTATCTGTCTCTCTCTCTCTCTTGTGATCTATCCATCTCTCTTGCTTACTCTCTTTCTCTCTCGCGCTCTCTCTCTCTGTCTCTCCATGACTCAGTGTACAACACTCCTAACAGGACATATGGTACGTTCAAACAGGGTCGTGTATTCACCATGTTTACTAGAAGTTTCCATATGAACAGCCCACTCATGGTATTCAACACTTGTCAAAAAGTCAAAATTTTCAGAAAGCTCTGAGTTTACAGATTGTGAGAGAATTATATTTGTAATTGTGTTGGAACTGTTGATACTAGGATCAATCACGGTGCAATTTTAATCAAACATAATTTTAGACATTTCTTAGTTTCCCAATAAATCTAAGAAACAAGTTAACGATCCCAACAATTTCCGATGAGATTCTGCCTTCACATTGTTTGCATAAAAGACTTGCTAAACTAAATCATTCTTTGCAAGCATTAGATTGTTTATAGTGGCTGTCCCTATACACTGGTTGCCTTGCAATAGTTTTCCCATGACTTTGACCACTTCATGAGTTGACATACAATACAATTGTTGTTTATGTTGAATGCACAAATTTGCCAGTTCAATATTAAAGCAACAGTAGATTAGGTTTAATGCTGCTTCACGGCTGTGCTGGATACTTGATCAGGGAAATATGTAAAAATTCAAAGTGAGAGTTGGGCTAGTTAGTCTTTCTTTGCTCAGTTCTCTTCACAACTACAGGCATTTTTATAATTCTATGTTCCCAATGGGGCAATCAGTGGTCTCCAGTTGTGCCTGACTCTGATTAGTCCAGTCTTTGATTAATGTGATTCCTTTGGCCTCACCCAGGTCATCAGGCACAGTGATCACTATCCCAGAATCTGTACCTGGTGCTGTACCTCATGCGGGACCTATGAAGTAGACCTAGCTACACCACTCTGGCCTGTGGTCAGTTTAGCTCCTTTGCACCTGCTGACCTGGGCACTGCAATGATCACTATCCAAGAATCTGTACCTGGTGCTGTACCTCCTGTGATACCCATGACAGAGCCCTACTGCATCACTCTTTTTTTTGGTTAATGTCCTTCCTTTGCACCTGCTGACTTGGTGCAGCATTGGTCACTATCTAAGAATATGTGAAATGACAGAGGCCTGGTTACGCCAGTCTGAAGAATAAATGGCTAGTTTAAATCCACTTTACCAATTCTTGAAGCCTTCTACTTTCTTTCTCTTTTGGCTTGAGGATACTACACTGTGGATTGCCCAGATGGATATTATTGTATTATTACTTCTCTATCTCTCCAATGCCTCAATTGGCTGTTTCTGTATTCCCCTGGGATGTTCTGCTCTGTGAAGGTGTATAATCCTTACAAGGTCTCCAGAATCTTGGAGCTTAAATTAGTGGTATCATGGAAGTTGTCTAGCTGAAATTTGTGCAGCTGGGGGTTACCAAGATTTCATGCCCCAGGGCCGACCACACCAGCAACAAAACCAAGTGCAAATATAACTGGTGGCAGTTTCTGAGGAGATATCCTCTGGCAGGTGGTGTAGTGATGGGAGATGTGTTATGTCCACTGGAAACCTAGTGTGAATAGGGATCTGCAGATGATAGTTGTGAGAGGGGAACGCGAGGGATGCAAAGGTTTTAGTGTGGGTGCTGAGGGGAATATTCAATTCAATTCAGTTCAATTTTATTTGTATAGCACTTTTAACAATGGACATTGTCACAAAGCAGCTTTACAGAAATATATAAATTCAGGATATAAATTTTAATTTTATGAATTTATCTCTAACGAGTAAGCCAGAGGCAACAATGGCAAGGGATAAGTTCCTGAGCTGATATGAGGAAGAAACCTTGAGATGAACCAGACTCAAAAGGGAACCTATTCTCATCTGGTTCCCTGGATAGTGCAATTATAAATAATTCCCTTTTATAACTAGTTACTATATATTCAAAAAGTGCAATTATGTAACCACAAAAGTTCCTTATAGTTTTCACATGAAGTCTGTTTTGTTGAAGTTCACTGATGAAGACTTGAGTACATAACTGTTTGTGGGACTTGCAGTGCAAAAGCTATCATATCAACTGTAGTATTGAGCCATAGTAGCAAAACCATTCATATCAATTGAAATCCAAAGCCAACTTCGTGGTTTCTAAGTGGTACCATCCACATTAATCTCATGTAACTTTAGACTGTCCGTGTGGGGCTATCCTCAGCAGCTGCGAGTGGTTTCCAAGTGATGAGAAATCCAACCAGAAATAGGGCATCAGGATGGATCAGGCAGGACTAGAGAGCAGAAGGGGTCAGGATCACTGACATCTCAGGAGTAGCATGTGCAGCTTGACAGAGAGAGAGAGAGAGAGAGAGAGAGAGAGAGAGTATATACATGCACTAGGTGGCTGGCTTTTCACTGCATGCTAGAAACCATATTTCACCATAGGGAAAATGTCAAAAGTGAAAGTTGGCTAGTTAAATGCTTTTGTTTTCCCAGTCTTCTATCCATATACTGGTCTATCGACCTGCGCTCACCTGGGAGCTGTTAGGGCATTCAGTGGCCTTCTAGCCGTTTGTGATTCTTCTTCTCCCTGCTTGTGATTTATGTTCTTGCATTTGTGAGTGCAGCAGTCACACTGCAGTACTCATTATTAAGGCCACACCAAGGCCTTAATAATTTCCCATTTCTATCCGGAAGAGGAGGGCCTTCCCTGTTGATTACTGGTTCCTCCCAAGGCTTCTACCTTAGGGAGTTTACTCTCTTCTCACCACTGTGCCTTGCTCATCAGTGTCTTTAAAGCATATTTGAACATTATATAGTATATTGCAAAAAAAGAAAAATTCTCTGATATACTGGTAATGTTCATGACCTTGCTCTGTTTATGCACATCCTATATTACCATACTCCATCTAAAATATGATTTTCCATATTCAAAGATATTCTAATACATGTTTTTAGGAAAATATTGAATTTGCGAATTATGTGAACTATATCTTAAAGGAACCAGAAACACACACACACACACCTGAATAGCACAAAATCTTCAAGCTCTTCATCTGCTCTGAGATAGTAATAGATAATAGTTGGCATGTAGATAAAGAAATGTTGAGATGGTATAGGAAGAGAAGACAGGAGTGTGTACGCTGAGAGGACAGTCGTGTGAATGTATGGACGGTGGGTGCATACAGGGAGTAATGTGTCCTCACTTGAGGTGGTGATGAGTCCATATATCTCTGTTTATCGTGTCGAAGGCCTCCTTCCCTGCAGCTACAAAACCAATTCTCCTGCTGCAGTCATACAGCAGAGCAGAGGAACACACACAAACCTAGACACACACACACACGCACAGCATTACCTGAGAGGCTGTGGATCTTTCTGAGCTCAGTCGAGTGTGTCTTTGTGCTCTTTCTCCTCCAAGTTTACAAATGAAATGAATTTCTTTGGGTTTGAAAATGAATAGGCAATGGTCACTGATGGATGTGTGTGCTCATGTTCCCATTTCCCCATTTCATATCGGTTTATGAAAAACATTTTTTATTGCATGTGTCACGTCCACCCTGATTTCATCCTTGTTGATCCTTTAGACCAGCCTGTCTCTTTCCTTATATGGTCATCTTTTCCTGTCCATATTCATCCTTACCCTTTTTGTTGATTGGTTGCACCTAATCCTTGTTGTCCCCTATTTTCCCATCGTGTATTAAACCTGATCTGTCTGTCTGGCTTTAGATTGTGGATCATCTGTTTAGTATGACCTGAGACTTGGCCAGAAGGATGTGTTCAATCTCAATAAATAAATAGTGGACTCAATAATTGGCTGGACCCTGAGATTCAGGATGCATATCCCGAGAGTGTTTATTTATATATGTTCTCAGAGAAATAGACAGACAGGACGGGGTCGAAACCAGCGTAAAATTAACTCCAGAGATGGAAAAGAGACGGAAATCCTGTGTAAGGCTTATACAAGAAACCAGTAGCGTTTAAAACACAGACTACTGAGAAGTAACAAGAAACATGCCATGACAATAGGTTAACAAGACCAGGAAACAGTGACCATATAAGGAAAGTGAGACAGTCGAAAAACCATTGTGCTTCATAATGTTCACTAGCTTGTTCACCAATTTATCAGGTTGAAATAAGATTTATCAGGTTATTTATCAGGTTATTTGTATTAGAGGAAAAAACTATAATTCCTCCTATTGATATTTTCACAAGCACAGTTTACTGTCTGCTTTGCTTTGATTGAGTGCATCCGGTGTAAAAACTGTGCCAAAATCAAATATGCAGTCCAGTGATCCGCTGTGGTGACGGTAGCAACCGAAAGAGGAACAACGACAACATTATTATTCTGACAAACTTCTCTTTTAATCTCATTTAGTGACATTAAGCTTGGTAATGTATCTAAAGGATATAACTGTCAAAGCTAAAAAGACTTTTGTGTCTAAATTTGTGAACAGGAAGTGATGCACAGGCTTTCTCACCCCCAGTTTTCACTTTTTCCTCTCACCTAATATATCAGAAGTAGGACATGATAATTTACAACACACGTCACACAATTACAAACTGAGCCAAACAACCAACAGCTGTAGTGTGTTAGTGTGCACTAACTCATGTATAGCTCCTGTGTGAACAGTGCAGATGTGCTCTAGCCACCTTATCCACGTCAACACACACACACACACACACACTTTATCATCATCATCATCATCATCATCATCATCACCACCATCATCAGCCTGATCAGGTGTCTGAAACTTCAGCGCCTGTTTGACAGCTGCTTTTGTCAGTGTCAGACAGGAGAGAGCTCATTAGTGATTTCTTCTCCACATTTCACTCTGTGTGTGTGTGTGTGTGTGTGTGTGTACAATTGTCACACATGTAAGTGTCAGTTGTCATATATTCTATCTTTGTATCATGTTTTGTGTGTGAGAGAGTGGAGGAGGTTTGAGTTGTTCTGGAGGAATAAAGGGATTGAAGGAAGTTTCACTACAAGTCAATGCTAAGTTCTTCAGACTGAACACCTTTATCCTGATGGGAGTGGTCTCTGCCAGTATGACTCCGCCCCTATCCACCGAGCAAAAGGACATACTGAATGGTTTAATGAGGATGAAAATGATGTAAATCACATGATATGGCCTTCATACTCACTAGGTTTCAGCCTAATTGAACACCTATACAAGATTTTGGAGTGTGTGTGTGTGTGTGTGTGTGTGTTTGTGTGTGTGTGTGTGAGAGAGAGAAAATCCTATTCCTGGTGGCAATTGGAGGATTTCCCACAATTCCTTAGGGCCAGTGAATGCAGATGGAATCTGGTGTGCTGCAATATTAATAACACTTTATCAAAAATGATCAACTGCAAGACCATCTGCTCCACACGCACACACACACACACACACACACACACACACATACACTACACGAGAACCTCACAGGGATTCTCTCTCTTGCCCTCTCTCTCTCTCTCTATCTCTCTTTCTCACACACACATACACACACACACACCCTTCTGACACCAAAGTGAGTGTGTGAAAAGTTCACTCGCCAATTGATTGCAGTGTGTGAGTCAGATGAAAGATCAATGGAGTTGTGTCTTTACATTTTTACTTAACTTCACAAAGTTTCTAAAACTTTAGAGCCTTTGATCTGCAGTGAATTTTCACTGTCACCTAGAGAACGGATTACAACGTACGCGTGTGTGTGTGAGAGAGAGAGAGATACCATAGCGAAATAAGTTGTGTCCTTTTTGTTGCGTATCTGAGTGTTTGCATGTGTATTCAAGAGTTGTAGTCTGTATAACAGAATAGTCAAGCGCACGTGTGTGTGTGTGTGTGTGTGTGTGTGTGTGTGTGTGTGTGTGTGTGTGTGTGTGTGTGTGTCTGTGTGTGTGCACGTGCACTCAAGAGTCCCAGATTGTAACACATTCTGTAAGTGGAGAGCAGAACTGAAGAGTGCTTGGTGAAATCCCCTGGATCTCTCCTCTAGTGTGTGTCTGAGCCGCTTTGGACTGAATAAAGCAAGTGCTCAAGATGCCCCAATTGCTCATGGGTAATCCCACCCAACTCAATAATTACAGTATACAAAGAGGCAGGTGTGTTCTCATCTACACGTGTTGACAGGAAAGTGTGAAATGCTGTGGATTTCCATCAGCTGCTGTTCTGTTGAAGCAACATCATCAGCAGAGCGCCAGGCAAACTCTCTTTTTTGCTGACATCATCAAAACAGTCCTGGACAATCACATGACCTGAGCATCATGGAGAATGTGGAGCACACATTTATCATTCATTCCAAACAACGTTTTCTATTAGCACGACCTTGCCAACAAGCTGCTTGACCCCACCTACTTCTTCACATGCACTTTACCCTGACTCCACCCACTTTAACTTACCTGACCTCATTTGCTATACCTGACTCACCCACAGCATCCATCAATCCAGTATGACTTAATGCCAAACACACACAGCTCCACACATCAAAAGTGACTTCATCCATCCTTCCTACCTGATCCGATCTCAAAGCATATGGCTTACTCCGCCAATATAATGCCACCCCAAAAACATCTCCACTGATCCAATATCACACCATGCCAAAAATATAGCTCCTCCCATCAACTGTGACTCCATCTATCCAGTCTGACCCCACCCAAAACAAATGACTTATTCCACTGACATAATACCACTCCAAAAGCATAGACTCCTCCCATCCAATATGACCCCATGCCAGAAGTACATAGCTCAACCCAAGAAATGTAACTCCACTTATCCAGTTTGACCCCACCATAAAACAAATGTCCTATTCCACCAATATACCACCACTCCAAAAGAACACAGCCTCCAATATGACACCATGCAATATGACACCACCCCAAAAATACACAACTCCACCCAGTCTAACCTCACCCTAAAACACAACTCATTTCACCAATATGATGCCACTCCAAAAACACAACTCCACCCATTCATTATGAACCCATACCAAAAACACACAGCTTCACCCATCAAATGTGATTCCATCCACTCAATCTGATTCTACCATAAATTATATGACTTACTCTGCAAATATGATACCACGTCAAAAAACACAACTCTACCCATCCAAAAAGACCCCATGGTAAACAGATGACTTATTTAATCAATGATATCACTCCAAAAACACATAAATCTCCCCAATCTGACCTGCCAAATCCACCTTACCCAAAAAAACATAACACATAGGACTCCACCCACTCCACTTCCAAAACCCTTGACTTGATAAGTAATGAATATTACGCAGCATATAGTCTCTTTTTTCTCATTGATTGATTGATTGATTGACAATTCAAATGCTACAGAAGTGGGTGGATGGAAGTGCTATCAGTCTGTAGATTGGGTGTGAGATCAGTAGAGGTGTTTAGTGGCTCTGTCACGCTCGGGGGAAATTAAACTTATCGAGGTACTGAAATGAAGTATTGAGCAAATTTTCCTTCCTGTATCGCTCTTCCTCCCTCAGCACTGCAAAACACACCAAGATTGTGTCACCTTATTCACAGTAAAAGCGGAATTGCAGCTGCTGCTCGAAAACTTTAGACACTTTTAACAACATCCCTTATTACAAATCCACTCTGAATCCACTCAAAGTCCCACATGGGTTAGAGTGAGTCGATGCAATCCTGAGAAAAATCAGTAGGAACTCTAGTGAGAGCGAGAGTGAGGTCATTGTGTGTGAAATAAGTGAGGTTACAATTAAAGCTACAAGTGATAACCACATCCCTCATTCAAGCCACGCCCTTATACCTAATCTTCATCATTGTAAACAGAAGAAGAGACCTTGTCACCCTGCGTTCAGGGTAGACACATGTTCCTGGGGTTGCTCCAAGTTTTTTACTCATATAAGTTACTACAACATCAATAAATTGTATAAAATTAAGAAAACCTCATCTCAGATGTCACGCTGTTGCCTGTTTCCAGACTCTTGTTTAGGTGACACTGTGTTGCGAGTCACAGCATTTCCTTGTTTCTTCAATCATATCTCTGCACTCAGGTGTCTCATGTACTTACTCAAGAAACCAGTGGTCACTGTGGCAGGGTGTAACTGTTTTTCCATGTCACTAGTCACACTGTTCCTGGTCATTCTGTCACAGTGTCATGGTTGTAGCTCCGTGTCGCTTCTCTGGCTGTCGCTAGTCACCCTGTTACAGTGGCACTTGTCACCCTGTCACAATGTTGCTTGGTGCTGTTGTCTGTTGCTGTGCTTGCTGTAGCACTGTGTAGTATGTCTCCATGCTGTTAGTTGCCATGTTGTCATGTCACTTGTCAGTGAATCTCTCAGAGCCTCAACACGCAACATGGCTCCATAGCGATGTGTCACAGTGTTGCTCATCTGCTCATCTCACGTGCTGCGGTGTCTCATGTTTCCTTGCCACTTGTCGCTATGTCACTTGCTGCCCTGTTGCTCAAATCATAGCTCTGTGCCACACAGGAAGTTGCTTGTTAGTGTAAATACAGCTGCACATTTCTCATCAGTTGTGTGTGATAGCTTTCTGAATGCATGTGCAGTATGGACGACGTATATATGTACAATGACACCGTAACATTTTAAAAGTAAAAGTCATGAAGTTCAAGACAACAATGTGCAACCAATGCTTAGATCAAAATTCATTAATGGCAAGTTAGTGTGTGATGGTTTGAGGGTGAGTGTTGATGTTCCACAGCAGTGAAGAAGCTGACAGCCCACTCACAATAACGCAAGAAGATCAAGAAGGCATGTGTGGGTGAATCAGCTTACAGAGATAAGTGGCTGCTAGTGTATGGAGGGTCATATAAGTGAGAAGAAGTATCTTAAAGGTTATACAGTGTTTAACATGATTATTTTCCTATAACAGCACATCAATATGCCACGTCCATTTATAGCACAGGCGATTGATTTAAGACTACACGGGAAGCCCGACTTCCCTTAACATTTCATTAAAATCAGTGTCTATATAATTCATCAATCCTGGTGAAATGTAATATTTTAGCAAATCAAATGATCAAATATCTTACTGCCATGTCACGCTGTTCATTCATTAAACTCGAACTCTTTTCAGTGGACAGCCCAGCCTGTGTGAAAACCTCATTCGAAGCCCATGACACAAAGCTAATACACACAGTGAAGCCTGTGTGTCTCTTAATGTTTATTACATGTTTGTGTACATGGTGTTTTAATGGGACAAAAGATTAATGCTCACTGGACAACAGACTTTACAAAAAAAACTTATTTTTAAGCCATGCTCGGGTGCATGAGTTTCACTGGGAGTGAATGGAGTGTGTTTCCGTGAATTTGAGTTTTGCACTGATGAAAAAAAAATTTCAACCTTTATTGGACTTTATACAACAGCTAGTCCCGGTCCACTAGTTTGATTGGTCAAGCTGCATTCCGAGAGTGTTTATCTTTCCTATAACTGCACTGGGACGTTTCACTTTGTGCATCACGCTGCTCGTCTGTGTTCGCCACATCAAATTCCACTACCTAGTTTGAAATGGTGACTATAGTAGAGTTAGTGACATCATCAGTTGAGATGGCAAATGATACGTTTCAGGAATGTAACGTTCGACTTAGAATACGAAAGCACATCATATGACAACGAAAAGGCAGAAGGGATGCCGACTGAAAGCACCTTTTAACGGAAGTGAACAAATCAATGGCAGCTAGATAACCAGCAAGCCGACGGGCTATAAAGTGAGCGTGGCTTCTTCTGGATCTATTTCCACTAGTGGAGCAAAAGTAAACAGAACCTTTATTCATATTGTGTCCAAAATGTCACTTGCTCGATATTAATTTCTTGTTTATGGAACTGTTGAAACAGGCAAGAGTGCGGTTAGACTGAATATCACACGGCTGTGAATATGTATGGCCGAATCACAGCTGTGCTGATATTCAGTATAACTGCACTCCTGGTCGTGCAGTATTGCTTAAGTGCACTTTTTCCCTGATTCTGGATGCACGGCTTCTCCTTATGCTGATTAGTAGATCTCTCAAAGGGGCAGAACCTCATAACCAGTGCCAGTGCCAGTCACTGAAACGGGAAAGAACATGACTGACATCTCAAACTTAAACATATCAGGGACTCACTTACAGTAAATAAACTGGAAGTATAAACTTCTGTTTAATTATTATTAATGATTAATTATTAATCATTTCTGAAATGTGTTGTTCGTAAGTCTAGTTAGCTAGCTGTCACTTCCTTCTTTAGCTAGCAGCTTAGCTGCTTTTTGACACGAAATAGCAGACACTGCTAATGTTGACCTGGTTTTAGAAAAGCCTTTTGTTGCTCATATTTATGAGGAGAGAAGGACAATTAAACCAACAGGCAAACCAATGACAAAGAGTTTAATTGAAAAGTGAGTACAGTAAAATCCATTGGCTGTGTTTATTATTAGTCTTCAGTTAGGTGGAGCATCTGCCATATGAGTCCCTGTGAATGAGCTATTACTATAGAAACAATAATGTGCTGGAGCACATTAAAATAAACCTTTTGTTCATGTTCAGTGAGTAACCTCCATCCTTTCCTCACACAGGAGACTCCTTCCAAAAACATTAAATGAGCACATTTATACATTTTAAACTTTACTGCATCAATAATTATATGTTTCTGTTTCTTAAACAACATTCTTTTTTATCGGCTTTTATTAGGTTTACATTATGTAGCTCTTTCACCGTACAAGTCACTGTGAACGAGCTGTTACTATAGAAACGATAACATTATATCGTTTATGGTGTGTCAGGGTGAGGCTTTTTCAAATCACATTGGCCAATGGTTTATAGAATCCAAAAATAAGAACACTTCTACTTCCTTTCATCTTTCATTAAGCTTCCACAAACATTTTTATGAGACAAACATGTTCTTTATGAGTTTTCATTCACATACATAGAAGATTAAAACACATGTAGATTTTCCATGCATCCCTGGACAGGATGACTTCAGTCTGGATAATGTCTGTCTGAAACTTAAATTGTTTTCGCACGTTTTCTTTTCTTTTTTTTTTCCCCCAGACCTGGGCTCATTTGACTCTAGAATTCAGTACATTTGTGAGTGGGAAAGCTGTTTCTGAGCATGGGAACAGTCCAGAGAACTGATCCCTGGGCTTCATGAAAACAGGTTTGCTTCAGCTGCATCGGATGTGAAGGCTATCTTTGCATGTGATTGGTTCGACTTGTCAGGTTATTTCCTGTTTCCTGTAAGGTTTGTGATTGTGGGGAAAGGGTTTTATGTTCAGCTGAAGATATTGCATTCTTTATTGATGTATAAAACCTTTGTGGTGCGAGCGCTTGCACTTGCACTTGCACTTGCACTGACCTGCCTGGCTAAAACTGTTCTTAAACGAAAATGGCTCCTAGTTTGCAGATATTCCTGCACAACGGAATGCTGTGCATCCAAAAAGTGCCGTTCATCATTTGAGTGTTGGTACCAAAGTGAAAAAAAACCCAGCAGAAGGATGAATCTCAAACTGCCAACCTTCAAGACAAACAATGGAGAGTAAAACAGCAGCACATTTACGATGTAGCTATATAGTTTACAATGGAAAAGTGTACTTTCTTTCTTCCTGTTCTAGGAAAAAGATGTTACGTAGAGCAATTATTAAGAAAAAGTGCATATCATTTTTTCTAGTGTTTACATTGCAAATAAACTGAAGAGCAGCAGCTTGTTCAATGTTAGCTAAGTCGAGCATGCACTGTTGGATTTAATTTCACATTAATGAACTCAAAACAAGAAAGCAAGCTTACATTTTCAAGTGTGGAAACATCGAGAGGAGACGAGAGATTACCAATATGAGATGAGGGGAAAGTGGGCGGGTCTTTCAGTTAATATCAGAGAGTTCGAAATGCCCACACAGCTGTCAATCATTTCAATTTGCCCATCTACCATTTTTACTCAGGAAAAAAAGAAGACATACTTTTGCGGTGCTTTTTTGAACAGTACCTCGTTACAGCGTTATAATAGCTCTGATTTTAAATTGTGGAGCTCCTACACAAGATACGTAAAGGTTGCCAGGTCTTTGAACTTTTGTTCCTACCAATTTGCAACACAGTGACATACAAAATCATGCAGTTGATCCATGACTGAGAAGGATTTCTTCTATATTAAAGCAAACGTGTGATTATGCGTCCCTCTACCACATGAGTCAAGAATCAGTCCTGGGTGCGAACTCAACTATTCAGGCCAGGTGATGTACTTCTGAACGGGATAAGCTTTTCATAAATAGTAGAACAAAATACTGTGTGACTGAGTTTTATTAGTCTGACAATGGAAAAAAGGAAAAACAATAGTGAGAAGGTGTTGTGAGAGAGAACGGTGGTGTGTGAATCATGTGACAGCTAAAACAAAGTCCTATTTGTGGAAAATAAGGCTGGAGGATTCTGTAATTTTGTTTGTTCTTTTGTTTGCCCAAAGATGAGCTGTTTGCTTTGAATTATCGAGTCTGGCTGTTTCAGTGTGAAAATCAAACACTGTTCGTTCTTTCATCCTTCCATCCTCGCTCTAAACAAACAGTGCATTTTATTCAGTTTTTTTTTTATTTACATCACATAAATGCAGGTAATGATGGGGATAAAGAAAAAAAACTCAGATGCGTCATCATAAATTTTAAAACAGTAATTCTTCTATGAAATCAATTGACATCTGCTACTAATTAGCGAACAGAACAGCGTTTCAATACACCTCTCATTCAGAGGCACGCTGCGAACGAGCCGTTAAAAAAAAAAAAAAAAACGAGAGAGAGGAGAAAATAAATAAGAATTGATTTTCTTTCCCAGCCTGTGGTGATGCAGCAGCTGAAATTAGAGCTGTCTATGAAAGTGAGATGGACAGAACAGAGCTGTGAGGTTAAATCAATTAATTTATTGATTTAGATTAATAGATGCAATCTCAGAGAGTGTGAGAGAGAATGAGAGACAAAGCGAGAAAGAGAGAGAGAGAGAGAGAGAGAGAGAGAGAGAAGGGGAGAGAATATCATCTGTCTCGCTCTATGAATGCTACATAAAAGCACAAAATAAGGAAGACATAAATATGAATGAGTTTATGCCTCTTCAGTCTGAGCATAATGTGCTGCATTGTGTAGTTTAGGAGAGCAATACACCTTGCAGAAAAAGAAAATATTTTCACACTCTGTTTTTTAGGAGTTTTTGTTGACAACTTTTTTTTTTTTTTTTTTAAATTCTTAGCAAAGAAAAAATAAATAAACAACCAACCAACCAACCAATGAACCAACCAACCGATCAAGCAAATAATGTGATGCATTTTGTTGTTATTTTTTTTGTGTAATTTTTTTCTGTAATTTTCTCCAGCTGCTAGAACTGTAGCAAGGAATTATTAATTCATTTAAAATGTATAGTAACTATTACAGTGATATGAAGAATGGTGCAGCAGGTAGTGTTGCTACCTTACAGCTCCAGGGTCCCAGGTTCGATCCTGAGCTTGGGTTACTGTCTGTGTGGAGTTATATGTTCTCCCAATATCCATGTGGGTTCTTTCTTGGTTCTCTAGTTTCTTCCCAACGCCCAAAAACATGTAAATATGTAGCTGAATTGGTAGTGCTAAATGAGTTTTAGTGAAGGGAAGTGGTAGCTCAGTGGTTAGGACTCCTGATCGGAAGGTTGAGAGTTCAAATCCCAGCACCGCCAAGCTGCCACTGCTGGGCCCTTGAGCAAGGCCCTTAACCCTCAGTTGTATAAATTGTAAGTTGCTCTGCCAAATGCTATAAATGTAAATGTAAATGAAGGTGTGTGTGCGTGTGGTCCATATGTGATGGACTGGTGGCTGAATCAGGGTATATTCCCACCTCACATCAAGTGTTCCCTGGATATTGTACAGATCCACAGTAACCCTGTCCAGGATAAAGCGCTTACTGAAGATGAATGTATAATATTTATATAACCATTACAGTTTTATAGCTATTATAAATAACACAGATTAAGTCTATTATGGAGACTAGAGAAGGTGTGTCATTGGGGGCATAATCTAATCCATATATGGGAATTGGAAGGATTTTTGTGACTGGGCATGTCTTGAATGCTATAGATTGCAAGTGGGTGTGTCTTGAAAGTCTTCAAGTACGAAGAAACCAGCTGGTTAGTATGAGCTACACTGACCATTTCTGAGAGGATTTTAGCACTATCTAGCTGGCGAACACAAGCTCACTGGACAGGATTTCTGAGAAAACCTTACTTCTATGAGTAAAACAGTGTAGTGCCAGGTGGCCAGTCAGCAATGTCTGAAATAAATGTCCTTGAGTTTATAAATATCGAGCCCATCAGTCTGTGGTATGCATTCAGACCCTTGCTCACTTGAATCAGTGCTTTGGTGTCATTCCTAAAGTGATCCATAGTATTAACCCTCCTATTATCCTCAAAATTACTAACATCTTTTATCCTTGGGCTCAATTTGACCCCAGCAATTTAAACCTCCAGAGTATGATTTTTACCCAAGTTTGTGTGTCAAATACTTTATGTTTATTTGTTGAATACCTAAATAGCCATTTAATTAAAATATAGAGCCTCACCAACCCCCCCCCTCCCCCCACTTTATACAGCCAGAATACCGACTGCGCGACTATGAAAAAATACGCAAATCACCATAAAATCTCACTAATTGACCTACAACTGGAAAGAAAGATCTTTTTGGAATTGTAAAGGCTTTATATTATTTCTAAGTACAATTTTTTTTATTTATAACATTTGGAAAGAAGAACAATTTCTGTTATCAAGGATAGTAACGTATTATTTTCGGGTTCAATTTGACCCAAGGAAAAACGAACACAATTTCAAACATTTAGAACGACTGTATTTGTAAAACAGAAGGGGTAGTCATTGTAGTCCAAGACCATTTATGATTTCCTGTCTTCTCTGGTGCTCAGGACAGCATTTTGTTCATGGTGCACATCAGCA
>CM040976.1:24876210-24908985 GCA_022985145.1 Pangasius djambal | reverse complement strand
GTGTGTGTGTGTGTGTGTGTGTGTGTGTGTGTGTGTGTTTGCGTGTGTGTGTGTGTGTAAGCTGTAAACTCTCCCAGTCAGGCCTCTAGTTGTAACCCAATGAAGAGGTGTGAAAAATGTTACATGTTTAATTGGAGCTGATGTAATGATGATGACAAATGATACAAGTATGGATGAACAAAACAGAATATAATGAAGCAACAATAATTTTTATGTTTTATGTGTATAAAATTAGAAGCAATGTTTTAACCTAATTCATAACAAGCTGTGTTTAATGAACTTAAATAGAGCTGATGTCGAGATCAGAAGAAATATGAGACAATTACAGAAAGATAAGAGAAATAAAACAAAAGGAACAAGTAGGACTTGAGGAACCATTGTACCATAAAAACCCAGTTTAATTTCAGTGAGAATCCTCCATCAAGCACCAACATTCTCCATCAAACACCAGCATTTACCATAAGACACACCACAATTTACCATCAAACACCAATATAAACCATCCAGCACCAATATTCACCATTAAACACCAACATTTACCACCACCCACACACCACAATTTACCACCAACCACTAGCTTTCACCAAAAAAACAATATTCACAATAAAAAACAAACATTTACCATCACATATCAAAATTTACCATTTAACACCACCATGCTCCATCAAACACCAGCATTTGCCATCACACAAACCACAATTTACCATCAAACAGCAATATTCCCCATTAAACACCAGAATTTAATGCTAATAGTGTGTGGGATGGTAAACACTAACATTCACCATTAAACACCAGCATTCAACATAAAACAGAAACGTTTACCATCACACACACACACACACACACATACACACACACACACACACACACACACGAAAAATTACCATCAAACACTAAAATTCACCATCAAACACTGGCATTTACCATCACAATTTACCATCAAACACCAACATTCACCATAAAACACACCAATTACCATCTCACTCACACATGCACACACACCAATTTACCATCAAACTCCAACATTCACCATAAAACACATCAATTACCATCTCACTCACACATGCACACACACCAGTTTACCATCAAACACACACACACACACACACACACCAATTTACCATCAAACATGAACATTCTCCATCAAACTCTAAAATTCTACAATTCACTATCTAACACCAGCGTTAACCATAAAGCACCAGCATTTACCATTACACATGCCAAAATTTACCATCAACACCAACATTCACCAGAAAACACATTCTCATTCCAGTGACCTCAGTGACCTTTCACTGCTTGTTTTGAAAGCACCCATAACCACCACACCATAATCATTTGCATTTTTTTGGAATTTGGCTTCATAGTGGTTTAAAGGAACTAACATACCAAATGAACCTTGGTGAAATAGGAGATCATTCTAGAAACTTCACAACAATCGTGCACATTTTCCTTGCTCTTGGTTAAAAAATCCCATGTTTATGCAAATTTCCCTAATTATGTAACAGGATATTTATGCCTGGGAAGCTATTCATCAGAGATCTTTCTTTTGTTGATAGTTTGAAGAAAATGTGCTTTGGATAGTCTATGATGATGCACACAACTCTGCATTAATCCTAACTAATTAAACTTCAGTTGTCCATGACCTCCTGAACTGAAGGTAGCCAGTTCCCGATGTCCTGCAGAAATTAAGATGGACCAAGAGGGCCATATGCTGAAGAGAAAACTGTATGATGTTGCAGTTGCATCAGGTACTCTTGAATACCTCTTGTTCTCGCCAGTGAGGTTCATGCTGGGCACGCAAAACCTAATAAGCTAATTGCATCTCTGCAGTTAAAAAAGGCTTAATCTTATGCAAATTAAATTCTTACAATCTCACATATCACAGGGAAGCCCCATGCATCATAACTAAAAGGCCTGACCCTTGACCTGACCCTAAATGTAACCTCAGAAACAACATAAGAAAAAGAAGGTGACTCATTGCTTTAGCCAGCTAGGTCAAGATAAGGATGTTTTACATTCTTGAAAGCAAGAAACACACACACACACACACACACACACTCAGACACGCAGAGGTCAAATGATGCTACCTAAAGTGGGCTGGAGAAAAAAAAAAAAAACAATTGAGGAATGTATAGACAAAACATTTTCTTTGTTTGTTTCAGAACACATGAAAATAACTACAACATTTTATGTGATCCCGTTAAAGTGGATGGGACCACACTAGGAACACCATAAAACTGTGCAAATGCAGGTCAAGAGCTTCAGTCAATGTTGCTAACAAATATCAGAATGAGGGGAAAAAAAAGTGAACTCGGTGACTTTGACCATGCCAGACAGACTGCTTTGAGTATTTCAGAAACTGCTGATCTCCCGGGATTTTCACTCACAGCAGTCTCTAGACAGAATGGTGAGAAAAACAAAGGAAGAAACAGTCAGCAAATAGCCACTCTTTACAACCGCGGTGTGCAGAAAAGCAGCTCAGACCGCACAATACGGCGAACCTTGAGGTGGATGGGCTATATATTATTAGATATTATTAGATTAGAGCCAAAGCATTGCATTTTTATATTATTTCTTTACCTATTTATTTACTTTTGCATCGTATCCTTTAACGCATTACACACAGAAGTGTGCATTAAACAATATGTGAACTGCACATCCTATAAGTAGCTGACTGAAGATTAAAGTCAGGCTTCTATTTCAGAAAACATCGAAGCGCCAAATGATCATCTCATTTCTTTCGTCAGATTTAAATTGCATACGCACAGATAATGAGTCGTGCTAAGCCATAATAACATCGTAAATAGTTTAATACCCCACGGCCCAAATTTCGTCTCCTCTCTCCTAATTCTTCAGCACTTTAATTAGTTTTGGAATTTGTTGCTGTCAGTCAGTTGGATACTCGTGACACTGATTTGCATATGTTCATGCATTGTATATCCGTTTGATTCCTGGAGGAATTCTTGATACATGACGTGACCTCTGCTTCCTCAGGCTCGTAAGAAAGAAAAAGATTCTCAGTAGATTGCTGCTTTTCCTGCAGCACATCAGGAGTGTTTTTGCTATATGCATATGCATCAATTAGGATAAATAATAAGAAGAAATTAGGATCCTTTGTTTAAATAATAGCAGTCATGAGTTAGTAGACCTTTCTGTGATGAGTACAACAACAGCAACATCTAACAACATATTTCTGCATTCTAAACACACACACATAGACACACACACACATGTACACACAGTTTTTTTTTTAAATTTATTTCTTCTTCCAAAAAACTTTTGAATGTCTGGATTCCATCTCAAAAAAAACAAGTCAAAACTGGAAACAGAAACACAGAACAAGCCATAAATGATTCCTCCTCCACTGTCCCGCCTCCATTTTCTCCCTAGTTAGTCATCTGCCAATCCCCATCCACGACCAGCTCTCCCCAGTCACATGACAGCTGCCATCGAGGGAGAGTGACAACTAACACGTGCTTCCTCCGAGACAGGTGAAGCCAGCCAATCACAACTTTTCAATCATCCCCTCGTGCTGCATCACAGGGTGGCGTAACGTACTCAGAGGAAAGCGCTGTCTGCCCTTTTCCACATACATGAGCTCACCGACACCCAGCATTGGCTAGTGCTGCTGTGATTGACAGGGGAGAGAGGGGAACACCCTCCCACCCACCCAGAGAGCACAGACAGCTGTCTTCATCAGGATTCTAACTCGTGATATCTCGACAGTTTCAATTCCAAATAGCATTTTTTCTTAGCATGACCATAGCAAAACTCTATCACATTTTCTTTTAGATATGTAGTAATACACCCAGAAGTTCAGAGATGGTTTGGAAATATGATTTAGCGATCCAGAAATCTCTACAGTATGCAATGCTAAAAGTGAGGGAGAAATCAAATACACCAGCCACGAATACACCACCCTGCAGGATGTCAGTTCTAATCCTGTACAACTCTGTGAGTGATGTGTAGTAATGTTCAGCTGCCAATAGCAATAGAATTGAGGTTCCTTTCAATCCAGCGATTTTTTTTTTTTCTTCTCTTAAGGACAAGACATAGAAGTAGGAGATGCTTTTCTATAAGCGAATGGTTTTAGCATTAATCCCTCAATTACCTGGAGAGACGGAAAAGCACACTTCTGCTAATTTATTTACCATTTTCTTTTATTCTTGCCTGCTCTGTTTATTTTACGGTTGCATCTGTGTGTGGCAATGTGAGTCAGTTTATTTGTAAGAGAATTTATTTGTAAGCTAATCTAATCAATTAGCCCATAAAACTATTTACTTTTCTTTTTGATGTTTTTTGTGTCTTTTCCATTCATTTCACTCAGCATTTTTTTTCTCTCCCTCTTTCCTCTTGGCCCCTCTTACTGTTTGACTGACAGTGACATTTGGTGGATGTGTCATCCACTGTGTCAGCATGATTTACACCCCTCTCTCTCTCTCTCTTTCTCTCGCTCTCTCTCTCTCTCTCTATCTTCAAACCCTCCTCACATGTTCAATCCGCTTCCATTAGCCGTCTATCTTTCTGCCCTTTGCAGTCTGAGCTGTTTGAGACTAGCTGAGCCAGTCAGGTCGGGTCGTGTTCTGATAAAGTGTGTAAGTAAGGACTTTTTCACCCGATACTGCAAACATGCAACAACCTTCAACTTGAGTCTGGAAGTTCACTAGTTCCCTGGCTGTTGCTTTGCTTTAGCTGCACAGGAAGTGGACCTGAAATGCCTCAGGTGAATGATGATGATGAGGAAGACACACTGACCCAGGATTTGCTCTTCTGTAGACTTTATTATAAATATATTGTGTGCATCACATAGAGTCTGTCTTTATTAGAAAAAAAAGGGGGGGGAGGAAGAATAGGTCATGCCATAAGTCAAGAGAAATGCAAAGACAGCAAGACCTAAGAGAGGATACTAAAACTGTTTATATATTAAAAAAAAAACGCCTGGACATGGATACACTTTATCAGTTAAAAAAAAACCAACGACAACATATATTATACAAAAGTGTTACTGAATTCTCAAATCAGATTGGTCCGAAAGTGTTGATTATTGCTGATATTCTTTAACAGCAGGTCTGACAAATATAAAACATGTTATTTAACAAAGAAAAACTCAGAATCGTTTATATTTTTAAACAAGTAGAGGCTTATTTAGCATTTATGGAAGGAGTCTACAGTGTCAATACTTTGTAACAGTCAGCAATTTTTCCACCACAAGAAAGTCTTTAAGATAGAGGAGTTTGAACTTTCTGGTTTCTCAGTACCTTGACAAGTTGTATTTTTCGGTCTTATTAACTTATGCTAACTCTTATTAACAGTACCTCTCACCACCACATTGTTGATACATTTTCCTATAACAACACACTCCATCATGTTTTATTCCTTACTTAAAAGATAGCTGCCCATAAGCAGCCTTTAGAAAAGGCATTCATGTCATAGGCACGAACTACCTCTTATCATGCTTCTGAAAAGTTAACTTTCTTCGTAAAAGTTAACAGTCCTTAGCTTCAAAAATGGTTCTAGTTTGGAATCCTTTTTTGACAGGGAATACTCTTTAGTAAGGTTCTACATAGAAGTTTTGTAGAAGTGTTCCCACCGAGGAACAGCTGAATTAGCTTTAGGGCAGGTGACACTGATTCAACCAGCAATTATTGGTTTGGATTGGATCCTGATGGTTCTACTCTGATCTGTGGCCGTGCTTTCTGAATGGGAGTGACGGGATACTCTCTGCCCAGCAACACTAACCAATCATGAGCATCTGTGAGCTCATGTACAGTGTGTGGAAGAGAGCAGATAGCACTTTCCTCCAAGTGTGTGATGCTGCCCCATGAGGCAGCCTGAAAAGCATTTTGAAAAGATGTGGCCTGCTGGCTTCACATGTCTCAGATGAAGCACAGGTTTGCACTCACCTTCCCTGGTTACATTTACAGCATTTACGCCCTTATCCAGAGCGACTTACATTTATCTTATTTATACAACTGAGCAGTTGAGGGTTAAGGGCCTTGCTCAAAGGCCCAGCAGTGGCAGCTTGGCGGTGCTGGGGATTGAACTCGTGACCTTCCGATCAGTAGCCCACCGTCCTAACCACTGAGCTACCACTGGTTGGTAGTGGTTGTGCATGGGGGAGAGCTGGCTGATGGGTGGGAATTGGCAGGTGATGAAATTGAGGAGAGAAATGGGGGGGAAAGGGATAATACAAAGAAGAAGAAGAAGAAGAAGAAGAAGTTTGTATTTGTCTCATATACAGTACAGTGCAGTACAGTGAAACTCTTTTCTTTGCATATTTGCTGTGTTGTCAAACATTTAAGCTATAACCGTGTGAAATTTTGGGTTGATAGTTATATTTTCTGTTTTGTAAAGACTACAGATTTAAAAAGAGGTTTAAAAGGATAACATCAGACAGCTTGATATTATATGATTTGTGCATTGTTTTGGAAAAGTTGTTTGGTGTGAAAAGTCAAAATGCAATTTCACCTCAATAGGATTTACAGTGTATATGGTATAGGTGTATTTTCACTCCTGACCGGCTCACCAAATTTGCCTTGTTGCAGAAACTTTCTTCAGGAACTTTACTGAACGCACCCTTTTTTCCACCCAATTTTATTTATCGTGTGGATGTAAGAGATCCACGGCTCTATATACAATGGATCCACATAAAAAATAAAATAATTACATTGAGTGCAGCCAGGTGCTTTGTAACTAAGCTACTTTTTGATCACACGCAGTGCAGACAGCATAAGTCTTATAGTCTTTATGGTTTATGCAATTGGAACACCCACTCACTGCAACTCTCACGGCCATAAGTGCAGCAGTTTTACAAGAAGTGACATTTTAGATACAAGGTACTTTAAGAATTTGCGCAGCTGTAGTAGAAATAGTACTCAAAACTGCTTAACAAATTTCTACTGATGTATCATTCCTTTTAGTATACTGTCCAGTGCTAATTCTGGGCAGATTCTTATTTTATCAAAGATATATGCATATTTATGAATTTCTAAAATAACACCCAGGGCTATTCAACCAGTTTATTTTCTTGAGAATAGTAAAATGTTAAATTCCTTCCTTATCCATACATATTTGCCTTTCTCTGAGGAACAGAGTCTGATATGGTTCAGTTGAAATGATGTTTCTGTTCTGCAAACATTTACTTCTCCTCTCAAAGCAGAAAAAGAAAAAAAAAAGAGGAGAAAGGGAATGAATAGCTTATGAATAGCTCTGAGGCGATCTCCATATGCAGACCAGGACAAGCGTGAAATATGCATGAAACGTGAACAAACAAAAGATTAGTGTGTGTTTACTCCAGGCATTTGTTAGACATTGTGCGTATAGACATTTTGGCATATTTTCCTAAAAAAAGCTTTGTGGTAGAATGTCATGGTCTGTTTTTATTTTTTTTATAACCAACAGCTAAAGGACTTGTTAAAAAATGGTGGAATCTGATTTGAAATTATTTGCCAAGATTGAATTAGTGTTAGGTCATGAACGATTACTTTTGGACTCTTTGGAACACAGCTTGTAGCATGTGGCTAATGCTTTGTAGCGAAATACCAGAGGGGTTTCAGAGATCCGTTTCATCCTAGACTGGCTCATTAACACCCTGCACTCAAAAAGTGAGAGAGCTTAACACCAAATCCTCTGGCACTGATTTAGTGCAGTGGAGTGAACTTCACACAGTGCTGATGGCAACTCACCAAACCTGATAAGAGCTGATCAAACTACCAAACGCCACTGTACCAAACACATTAAAGATTTTTTTATTTGTTTGTTTGTTTATGAGGACAATGCTACCAAGAATGCTTTTGAATATTTATCCAACTTTTACGCATGTATATTATTCATATAAGCGCCACTGGATTCGCAGCAGTGATCGTCAAAGGATTTCAAGGTGTTTCCAGCAGACTTCAGGCTGTGTTCAAAATGTCTCCATACTCTGTATTCTCTATACCGGAAAATCACTTTTGAGAATATCCCTGCTGTGAAGCATGGTGATGATAGCATCACTTTGTTGGGATGGATTTCATCAACTGGTAAACTGGGCAAGTTTGAACCAAAACACAGGGGGTAACCCTAGAAGAAAATCTGCTCCAGTCTGCAGGAGATCTGAGACTGGATCAGAGGTTCACCTTCCAACACGGCAACGGACCTAAACATACTGCCACGGTTACACTGGAGTGGTTCAAATCCAAGAACCTGGATGTGTTATAATGGCCCAGTCAAATCCCAGACCCAATTTGATTGAGAATCTGTGGCAAGGCTTGAGAATTTATGTTCACCAACATTCTCCAGCCAATCTGATGGAGCTTCTGCAGTTTTGCCAAAAGGACTAGGTAAAAATATCATGATCCAGATGTGCAAAGCTGATAGACACATATCCCAGAAGACTTGCAGCTGTAAGAGCAGCCAAAAGTGGTTCTACCAAGTATTGCGCCATGGGGTACATATTCATACATCCACCAAACGTCTAATCTTTTTTTTTTAAATTGTCTTTTGAGTCACAATAAAGGAGTATTTTGTCAAATGGCAAACCATCAAAGGCATTTCAATTCGAGTTGAATGTAGAAAGGCCCAATGGGGTTACACCTTATAGTCATCTGTCTGTAGCTTCCCCCCTTCCATTTTCTCCCCAATTTTGATAACCTGACAGTCCCCACCACCAGCCAGCTCTAGCTTATCAGATGACAGTTAGCTAGATGGTGAAGGCTAACACGTGCTTCCTCCAAGATACTTGAAGCCAGCCGACCGTATTTTTTTTGAACTGCTGTTGTCATGTTGCATCACAGGGCAGCGTAACACACTTGGAGGAAAATACTATCTACCCTTTTCCACGTGCATGAGCTATCAGTCCCTAGATGTTTATGGATTTCCTCAAAGACATATGCTGAAAGGCTACATGGGAAAGAATGAGCTACAGACTCTACCATTAGACCTAGAAAGTGGCCTAACAAGATAGGTGTGTGTACATGGTGTACACACCCTCCATGCTGTACTGTGAGTAATATAACGTCCAAATCTTGCCCGAGATATTCTTATGGTCAGTAGTAATTGTACAAGGCAACAGATGGCTGTCTATGTGGAGCATGAAAAACACTCGGTGCAGTGAACTAGCCATGGTAAACCATAGAAGTAATTCAACTCTTAGCTGAGCGAGATGAGTGGTTTTCTCTTTACTGTATTTGTGAATAGAGGTGTTTATGGGGTTGTTAACTAGGTGCATCTCATGAGGGAAGGATCAAAAGTGTAAGATTATGCATGCTTGTTCACACAGAAATAGAAGTGCATGCTAACACTTACAGCACCACTGAGTCCTAATACAAGTATAGTAAAAAAAAAGAATCAAAAAATAACTGCATCAGGAAAAAAGCTTAAAAACACACAGAGGCGAAACTGGCAGATAGTATTGCAGAGCCGATGAGGAATGTTAAACAGAATATGTTTTCTATCCATTCCTATGGACTAGCTCTGCAGGAAGCATTTTTTATTGTTCAGCCCCGGAGTTTAAGGAAACAGCACTTTGAAAGCCGTGTGTGGGATAAATAAATTAAAGAAAAACATTTCTGGAGATGTATTTTTTTGCAATAAGGGGAAATATCCACAGCTTGGCTTTTTAAGCAACACTTACAGCACCATTGAAGTGATGTCTGAGATGCGTTTAAGCTCCATTCAGACCATGACTCTAAAGCGTATTAGTGTGAATGCTTTGACATTTGCGACTACCGCCATGATGAAGTCTGGCTCCTTAACATTCATAGCTTTTAAAGTTGGCGAGGCTTGTAAATAAGCACTTGAATTCCTCTACAGGAGAAGTGAACATCATTTAATCTCTAAATTCACAGAGCGGGATTTGGCAAGGCATCGTCCCTCTTTCTTTATCTGTATACTCTTTAAACTCTGGACTTCTCATTGTATCTATCTGAAAGGCAAACTTTGGTGAAATACAGTAAAATTGTATGTTTCAACTGAAGCAAATTTAGTTGTGTTTGGTTAACAGCTAGTGCACTAACGCCAAGGACTGTGTCACCTGCTAGAATAGGAAAACAAACCACGGTGCTGTTGAACTCTCCAATCTGGTTGGTTGGAAGGTGCTATATTAATTTCAAGAGACAGAAGAAAGGCTGGTGAAGGAACAATTGTTTATAGCTGCTATAAAGTGATAACAGGAACTAAAATTGTCCTCCATTTTCTACCCAATTTGGTCATATGCCATTTGCCACCCACCAGCCAGCTCTCCCCTATCACACAGCAGCTACCAAGACACCAGCCAACCACATGTTTTCAAACAGCTGCTCATGCTATGTCACAGGACAGTGTAACATATTTGAATGAATGCGCTATCTGCCCCCTTCTGCATATATGACCTCACAAACACATACGATTGGCTAGTGTCGGTCTGATTGTCAGGGGAATGAACGCATCATCCCTAACTTGTCCCTAACATTTCTGTGGCTAACAGTAAATGTAGCTATAATTGGATAAAAGATACAATGTATCATTCTACGATTAACAAAAAAATGCTATCGTTGGCAAATTGTTGTGGTATACGGGGAAGAAAACACTGTGAGGTGCTGTTATTGCAAAATAATCAACTTCAGTGTGATTACAGTAACTCCATTTTGCGTAGGGCAAGTATTTTACTCCTTCCTTGGCAGGAAGCAGTAACATATGGCACTGATTACACCTGGAATTATACTAATATTGCTGTGAATAACACTCAAACACACACAGGTACATATGTAAACATGTCTGTAGACATTGAATCATAATGCAGATTACTTCCGTCGTAAGTGCTTCAAGGTTTTGATTACTGTAAGACAAATCCTTTAAAATCCATTCAATAGAATCAGCGTGAGCTGTAAATTCCAAGGCTTCAAAATAGCTTTTGGGCACAAATTTCTTCCTTCAAAGTCTGTACAGAATTTTATCAGCTCGCTAACTTGTTAGCAGTTTCCCTTTACCTGTCTCACTAGAGCAAACATCATTCTGTCTGATGAGCATTAGTGTCAGTGGTGAAGAGGCAAAGCCAAAGCCTGAGAGGTCTGGGAAAATATAAGAAACGGATTTCTAATGAGGGTTTGGCACGCTCTGTACCGAGTCTTGCTAGCTCACTAGCACGGATGTCACATAACAAATTGAGGAGTCAGAGAAGTGAAACCCAGTCTGAACACAGAGCCTCAAACAGGATCAGAAAAGTTACACGTACTTCACACGTGTTCACATGATCACATGTAATTTACAGATGTGGTGCTCAGACATTTTTTTTTTAATATTTAATGGACTTTCACATGTTTTACACGATCATTTCATAGCTGTTTTACAAGTGATGAATTAAATTTTTGCATATCATTTGTACATGATTGTTTTTTTTTTTCTTATCCATTCAAGGAAGACTTGTACACGAGTCATTTCTTTTCACATGCGATGTTCTGTACATGATTCATTTCATTTCACGTGATTTGTACATGATTCCCTCATGTTCACATATGATTTACACGATTCATTTGTTTACGTGTGATTTTTACATAATTTATTTATTTTCATGTGATATGTACATGGTTCATTCGTGTTCACATGATGTTTACATGATTCATTTATTTTCACATAGGATTTGTACACAATACATTTTTTCACGTGAATTTTTATATTTATCTGATAGTTTAAATGATTCATTTTTTTATTTTCACATGATCTATACTTAATTCATTTATGTTTTCATATGACTTTAACATGATTCATTTATTTTCACATGATTTTTTTACACAGTTTGTTTCCACGTGTGATTTTGTACACAATTCATTTATTTTCGTGTATTTTACACGTGATTAATTTTAACATACAATATGATTTGATTTCGTGTGAGGTTGGCATGTGATTCTGACAAGGTTCATTTATTTTCACGTGTGATTCCTACGAGATTAGTTTATTTTCATGTTTATTTTCCTTTTTGTTTTGAGATTAATTTATTTTCACATATGAGTTTGACATAATTCATTTATTATGAATTATAACAAAAATTATCAACAGCAGGATTGTTGTGGATGAAACAGCATTTTTCTCCTTATATTTTTCCATCACTGAAAAAAAAAGCACACTTAGGGAATGCGAAGCTGAGAATATGTGTGTGTGTGTGTGTGTGTGTGTGTGTGTGTGTGTGTGTGTGTGTGTGTGTGTGTGTGTGTGTGTGTCACTGAGGGACAGTTGCCGGGGTCTGTTTGAAACGCAGTGTCACACACTCTGACTTCGGCTTCTCATTTAGTTCTAATTGAATGTCACTTGCATTCTGGAATCGAGTCGTTTGCATTGAGATGAGATGAGCTGACCTTTGCTTTTGATCATAATTACAGCAGAGCTCATGTCAAAAATAAAAATTAATAACACAGGAGTGATATCAAAAATGTCACGAATAAAATGGATCAGAAAAAGCCTTCTCACAACATGCATTTAATTTCCCTTGAGCAAAGTATTGTAGTTATTAATGGTCATTAGATTTTTGTGAGTTTCGATTACATTTTTAGTAAATTCACACTCTTACTCCTTATCTGTAATTAGTAAAGAACAAAACCATTGTGTGAGGACGTATGTAAGGAGTAAAACACTTTGGAGTGTGCTGTTATGGGAAAATTATCAACAACAGGGTGGTGTGATGCAGCCATGACATGAATACACACACACACACACACACACACACACACTTACTTTATATACACATTATATATATACACACGGGATGTCCAGACTTCCAGACTTAGAAAAGAAGGAAGAAAACAAACCCTTCCTGTCTTCTTCAGTGGTTCTTCATATAGTTAAGAGATCAACTTGGAACTTTTTATGAACACGAAACACTCCGTTGTAGGCTTCTACACAGAATATGTCAAAGCACAATTGAAAATGTATTTCTATATTATATGTAGTTTTTTTTTTCTAAGTCCCTGTGTTCTATGTAATCAGATTATAAACAACCTAGACTAAATTAATCCTAGACCAAGTCCACAATAAGGCTTTTATTAACAAGATTGTGTCAGGTTTGTCATTTTGGCTTGAATAGAATGGTGGTTTTGAGTAAAGAAAATACATCTTTCTAAAAGTAATTAAATTTTAAACACGGTTGAATGTCCTGTGATCGGCCCATAATCGTCACATGACTGCAGATCCAAATTTTATTATCTTATTTATTTGTTGGTTTCAGCCAGTCTTTTACAATATGACAGAGCTTTATTCCATATAAATTCTGCTTTCTTGCATGTGAGGTGGAGTGCTTTGTATTTATTAATTGACATCTACATGCCTAATATTGTTACTATAGATACAGCGTCCGCTGCTGGTACCATCATATCAAACCATACAGTGTCAGTAGTGTACACTTACTGTCTCAGCTAGTGTGTGCAACCTGAGTTTTCTCTCTGTAGGTGTGTTATACCCCTGAAAGAGCTGAGGATGCCAGAGGCAGGCAAAAGAAAGAGAGTGGTGCTTTTTGTAAAATGTTTTCTTTATAGTGTTGATATAAACTCAGAAGACAAAAATAAGGATAAGTACGATGCTGTCGGCTCCTGACAAGCACTGGCTCGCTTTCTGGCATTCAAGACACACAGCCTGCGTATTATTGTCTCATTTCTTACACACACTCGTTACTCGCTTCTCTGTGACTCGTCGTCCCGTTCACAGCCAGAGCTTGACCACGTCCGGGCTACCACAAGGTGTATTCTTGTGAATGGAAAGCTGTATTGTAACTATTTGATAAACTGCTCTAATGCAGGTGTGTCCCATCTCTTTGCTCTCACAGTCTCAACGGCGTGTGACCTTTCACCTTCCAGACGGCTCTCAGGAGAGCTGCAGTGACAGCGGTTTGGGCGAGCCCGAGTCTGTCGGGGGTGGGACTTTGCTTTCTAAGCCCCTCCCACTCGCCCAGGAGGAGTTCTATGAGCAAGACAAAAGAACCGAGGCAGATGGCAACTCTGATCCGAACTCGGGTGAGTCCCAAACCAAACTGCATGAGATTTAAACAATATTTTAAAACTAGTAAACGCTGGATTTTTCATTAACTGACTGCATTTTTTTTTCTTGGTGATCAGCTGATGGTTGTCAGACTTTTTTTTAAACATTTTAATATGTAAAAGTTAGTTTTTTTTTTTTTTTTTTTATAAATATCAAACCCAGAGAAAGTCAGATGATGTGATCTTCTCTCGTTCTCTCTGGACTCATAAATATTCACAAGCTGTGTAAAAGGATGGCTGAAGCTAAACTATGGATCCGACTATTTTACACAACAAAAGCCATGTGCACATTATTGCCTGACTTTCTGTAGGTCACTGCATTACTGACTGTTTTTTATTCATGAAGGAATACATCATTCACATCACACACTTGTAAACACGATATAGAAAAAAAGGGAAGGAAGACGGAGAAAGGGAAAGAAGACTGCTTTTATTCTGTTCTTTCTCTGTGCTCCTTTAATCGAGGATGACGTTGTTACGTTGCTTTTGTACTCTGGATGGATGGCAGCTGAAAAGCGCTGACCTCAGTGATGGAGTAAAAGAAGTCGTTTAAAAAGTATTTAACTGTTCAGCCAAATGTAACCTCGGATTATTTAATTTGATTGTGGAGATAGCTTTATTTCTGCACAGATTTTGTTCAGATTTGGCGATATTTAACACTGCTGAGTATAAGAGGTACAGTACTGTGAAAACTCTCAGGGGGCTTTTACATATGCAGTGCTTTTTCCGTCACAGTATTTCTGACCAATGAATGAAAGCGTTTTCACATTTTCAGCCTTACACTCCCCTCAGTCAAGCCCCAAGAAATGAAATCAACTATCAGTTTTGCTCAGACTCAGAAAACAATCGAATGGATACGAGTTATGTAATTTGTTACATAATGTTACAGGAAGAAAAAGTGTTGTGGCTTCAGATCAAGCCTTTAGAGTTGCTTGTTTTCTCCTCTAGTTTGTATGCATTACCCTAACCTTGAGCTTGCTGCACCTGTGCTAAAACTTATGGTTGTCTCTCTCTTCTCAAGAAACCACTTTGTCGTCTTAAAACTACATTATGTTTGACCTCTGCTGCTGTCTCTCACCTGTTCTCACCTATCACTTTCCATGACATCTTCATATGGTCATGTTAAGCTCCTTCAATTTTTTTGGTTCATGTTCAAACCTTTTCCTTTTACAAGAGCAGCAAGCACTGCATGATGTTTTTTTTTTTTTTCTTATAAAGCAATACACTTTCAGCTCTCTTCACTTGCGCTATTGAGTCTCCTCCTTCATGCCTATGCACAGAGGAGTGGGTTGCTCTATATAATTCCACCTGCACAGATCTCTCAGATGCAGTTGCTCCTATTTAAATGAGAAGTTAGGGCTCAGCAGTGTTGCAGGAACGTTCAGCAGAAAAAGGAACAGAGATAAGCTTAGGATATCTCGTGCAATTCCAAGAGTTTGCTTAACTTAACATCAGCGCTTAGGTGAAGAAGGGAGAGTATTTTTATTTATTTTCCAGAAACTTCCGTAATCTCAAAGTCCTAATATAGCACTTACATCATTGCTTGGCTTGATGCAATATTTGCATGATTTTTAAAAAATATATATATGTTTAATGGCAACTGTGAATCATTAGATATATATAGCACAGCTTGTCTTTGTCCTCTGACGTCTCTATGCCAACCATATAGTACATCACAGCACAGCATAACGCACTCAGAGGAACGTGCTATCTGCCCTCTTCCACATACACGAGCTCACAGAAGCCCCTGATTGGCTATTGTTGCACTGATTGACAAGGTAGAGAATATGCCATCCCGCCCTTCCAGAAAGCATGGCCAATTTTGCACTCTTGGACTCCCAGCCATGGATGTGACATTGTTGGGGCAACAGTTGATTCTGCATCACCAAAAATCCTCTGTGCAAAAATCTACCTTCAAAGTTCTCCAAAGATGGCACACGGATGGGATTTTCTGTAAGCCGAACATGGTAATGTCATTGCATTGGTCATCTGAAATTACTTTTTTCCTTCACTTTTTTCATACGATTCTGCCAAACCATTTTCACAAGGCCATTCCTTTAGAAAATATTGCCACATTTTGGAACCCTACCCAAAAGCTAACATGTTTGTTCTTAATCGAAAACCCTCAGGTCTCTAATTTTTTAATGAAAACTTTTTTTTTTAACTTGAGAAAATCTGATTATTCACACACCTATGCACTGGTTTGCAAAGGAAAACAATTAGTTTTTACCAGAGCATGATATAGCCTCTGCTGTGAAACTTTCAGAGTTTCACACCTTTGAAAGTTATTAGAGAGTTTTGTGTGTAAAAGTGGTCAGGACATGGGAATGGCTGTTTGCACTTTCAGTCAAATGGCTCCTTCCCGTGAAATTAGGTGCTTTGTGGCCATGTTTAGTGACAAAAAAATGTACCAGATCCTCTAGAATTAAAATTGAAATGTCCCTCATCTCTCTCATCGACAAAGCATTTCCACTGGCAGAACTGCCTCTCACTGAATGTCTTCTGGTATTTCACACCAATTTTGTTTGGGTTATTTCTTCAAAATTCACATAAAAAACTGAAACGTATTTGTTCTCTCCACAGATGGACTTTTGGGGCCTAGGGGTCTAATGGAAGCAACAGAGATGTGTACACAGGAGTGTCTGGTACTCGGCCACTCGGATAACTGCTGGATGCCACCCAAATCACCCGCTTCGTCCTACGGAGGCGGCCAGAACGAGTGGACGAAAGACAAACTGCTGAATGGTCACACGCTAAACCGTGGCTGGAAGAGCAGCCACGAGCACTTCGGAGAAAGGAAATCTTTCAGTGTAGGAGGAGTTGGAGTCAGCGGTCACATAACCGACATTCCATTGGCCAGCTTAAAGTCCTATCAGGCCTCTTCTGGCACTGAAAACCCAAAGGAGCAGCAGCTTTAAGAGCATTTACTCCGTAACTGCTATTTTATTCCTTTAAAAAAAAAAAAAAAAAAAAGATTATTTTCTTTCACATTTCCTCATTTTCTGTCCTTTTATTAGATGGATGCTAATGCTGTGTGATAGTGAGACGTACAGATTAGACAAGTGCTTATTTACAGTTACTATGCGAAATCGAACTTTGCACGGAAATGTCTCAAGACTTTTGTTCTGAAGATATTCAAAAAAAAAAGTCTGGGATTTAATGCAAATTGTCATATACAAAACAAAAAGAAAAAAAAAAAAAACCAAACAAAGAAAAAACAAACATGTGTATCATCTTAGGATGGAGACGGCACATGTTCATGAGAGAGACAGAAATGAAGTGGGACTTTTGCTGTGTATACCAGTTTTAAAAACAATAATATGGCTGACCAATATACAGTAAACTAATATTGTGACGTGGTTGTTTATTGAGCTGTTCTTGGGACTTTATTAATCTAAAAACATCGAAGAAAAACGGAGAAAGCATTGTGCTAATACACTGTTAGTGGAAACCTCGTTTTAGTCTCGTCATCGGTGGCGTGTCTGTAAATATAAATTAATACTAACCAATTTATGTACTTGTAATACTCACATGGGTTAGATTAACAACCATGGCAGTTGTCATTTATTATTAATTTATTGGAAATCGATCCCAGAATTCCACTGATGTTTTTAATATGCCCTCATTAACTTCCCCGGTGAGAATAATGCGGCTGACATGATTTCCTTAGAGATTTACACACTCACTTTCCTCAACAGTCTGTACAGTTACATTGGTCTGCTAATTAGCTAACGGAGTCAAGAAACAATCAGCAATCAGCTGCTATGTATGGGCAGAGGAGTTGGGGGAAATAAAACACAAGTCGAACACCTACTACCTTTAATCTTGCTGCCAAGGGAGAATTAGGCAAGGGGAAGTGTACAAGGGGAAGACGATGGGGCATTTAAAACAGAATTGGAACACAGCAAAGGGGTTGGTTGTAGTTTTTATGTGGGAAATGCATTTATTTATTTACTGTTTGTGTCTGTATAGAATGACGACTGTATATCTCTCTCTCTCTCTCTCTCTCTCACTCTCTCACACACACACACACACACACACACACACACATACACACACTTCCTCCCACTATCTATACAAAAAAGGAAAAAAAAAATCTGTATGTATAAAATAAAACCACATGACTCATACGATTTCACAATTTGCATTTACTTAACAAACATATTTTTTCAAAACTATTTTCTATTATAATATTATTGTAATCACTCAGTTTATACTTATGGAAGTGAAAAACTTGATGTCTTAAAAAGAAAACGACACAATGTTACAATTCAACAGCAATATATTTGTAAATGTTTTATTTCAATATTGGTCACTATTGTAATGCTAAATTCAAACTGTGCTTAAAATCTAAAGAACATACAGCCTCTCAAATTATGATTCTTTTTTTTCTTACATCCCTTATCTATGAATGTTATTTTCACCAACAGAATTGTGGGTATTTATGGGTTTCATGTGCTGTGCCTTCATTTAAAATTGTAGTTTTAAAGACCAAAAAAAAAAAAAAAAAAAAACCTAAAGAATTTAAATTCAATTTGATAATATGTTTTTTTTTTTTCAATATCCAGAAAAAATAAACATGAATAATTGCAAAGATGGACAATAACTACATACATTAAGAAGCATGTTCGGAAAATGTAAGGATTGCTTTCTTTTCCTTTTTTTTTTATTTTAATGTTTAACTTCCTTTTTGTAAGGCATGAACAGCACGTGAAATGAGAAACAGCTTTAATGAGACTAAATTATTTCTCATGGTGTTTTTTTGTTTTTTTTTTTAGTTTAGTTAATTGTAGAGCGTTAATTTTGTACACACTGAATGTCTTGTTCATTTTGTACAGCACTCCCATATTTTATGTCCCAATATGAAAACATAAAAACAGAAAAAAAAGAGTGAGGGGATGGTGTGTATTGCTTTGAGCCAGTGTGTGGTTAGGGGATGTGTGAAATTATATTGATATTATTCTATTACTGCGTGTTGCCGCTCTACACGTATACAGCTACTGCAATAAATGGGTTAAATTTGTGCACGTATGTGACTTGTGCAATTTATCACTATAATTCACTCTTACATCACACATTACATTATGCGCTTCTGATCGTTTGGCTTCATTAATAGTGAAGCTGCGATTCCAGTTAGTTCCTCAGGTGGCCACCGGAGGGAAACACTGTTCCGCAAAGGCGTATCAGGACTTACTGTGTTCCCAGGTAGTTTGTTAATCGTATTCCATTTAGATCATTTGGAATTGTGTTTTGAGTTTGAATTAAGTTCCATTAGTCTTGGTTTTTTAAACTAAAAACATAGGTGGAAGATCCAAAACACCTTTCACCTAGGTTTTTACTTTTCTTCCTCCATTTTCATTATATCATAATTAAAGCTTTCTTTCTATATTCTTTTTCGTTCTACAAAGCCCCTTTGATTCCTGTATTTGTGTAGTCTAGTGGTTAGAATTAAGCTCAGGTTTCCACTGCACATCAGGGAACTACCAGTAACAGTCAGGGGATTTTGCCTACATTTCACCATTGAAATTGTCAAAGACGGCATACCGTTACTCTACCCGCTGAAGTTTCTGCCATTCAGGGTCAGCAAGAACATCTGCTCCAGTAACCAGTCCTGCAGAGATGGAAACGGAGTGAAACTCAGAAATGCTAATTGCCAATTTCCAAATCTGACTCTCTGATGTTGTGGTAGCATCCAGGAAAATGGCGACTAACCATTGGATTTGACATGATATTTTAGGAGAGAGACACAGAGCATCATTCTGCCTCGACTACTTCTCCTGAGACCAGGCCATGGATACCAATAACTGGTTGTTCCCAAGTGTCCCCAGCCACAAATGAACCATGCACTTGGAAATATGCAAGACTCTAAAACCTGATGTAACACAGATTTAGTGAAAAGTGTTGCCTCTGTTGCCTTAGGTACTTGCTGTACATTTTATAATGTACCAAGATGGACGCTTTAATGCTGACCAGCTGGTTCACGTTTAAGAAAGAAATGAATAGAGACCCAGTATCCTCACTGATCACTATTAGCGGCAACATGTTTTGAATTAAGCAATGCCTCAGCAGTTATTCATGACCGTGGGTGAGTCTCAATCAGCTCCCTAGCTCCCTAGGCCATGAATCAGTATATCATGTACACGAGTTTGGCAAAGACCCTGGCTCACTGCACACTGGGGCACTGATGACTCAATTTCTGAAGACATGACTATGTATACGTGTTGTAAAATATCACCGCTTATCATCAGCATGCAGGACCTATATCTTTCAGGCATTATATATCATATAAATTTGTTAGCTTAATCACATGCGTTTCTGTCATGGTATTTCAAGCAGGACTGTAAGCTAGCTAGTGGATTTTTTAAAACCATTAAACACTTAAAAGGTGTTAGACTCAAACAAACTGTATATAGAATGTCAAGTAAAGTTAGAAATCGCTAATGTAAGTAATCATTTGAGAGCTACAACAACGATAACAAGCTACTTACATTTGTAGACAAAGTTAGCTGAGAGTTCATCTGCCATTTTTTTTTTTCAAGCTGAAAAGCTTCAGAAAATATGACATAATCACCTTTTAAAATATTGGCAACATTCTGGCGTTCTTTAATTCCTTCTAAGACCCTAGACTACATGTTCAAAAAGGAACTTATGCAAAAATGCTAAATTTGAGAAATTCCAAATTGTGCCCACAACCACAGCCTTTCCAGCAGATAGAATGTTTGCTTAGTTTGGCCATTTAATACAGATGCTTTTATTGCCAAACCTTGATATATGCCAGCTAGTTCAACTGTACTTCTGAGGCATATAACACCTATTTAGAACTCAAGAAGTGCTTCGCTTCTACCACGATCATGGTCCTTGCTTGTATGACTTTCCTTTTCATTGTAGTGGTAGATGCGTTAGATGTGGAAGTGAGTCAGTAAAATCTATTCATTTGCCTTATACTCACATGCTCTGTCTCTGACATAGTGGACATAATAACAGCAAGCTGTTGACTCTCAAACTAGATAGGAAGAGTGGACGCACTGGCTGGACTGACCCAACACATTTTTGGACTGACTATTCACCAAGCTATCACTTAACCTCTATCAGTCCTAGTTTCTAAAATCAGATGGCCTTTCAAGAGACGTTATCTGCTTATTGCTGGAGACAAGCTATCTGTTTACCAGGCATCCATGGGTGACCAGAAGAAAAGTACCTAATAAAAATTTTCCCTAAGGAACATTTCGGTCGCCTACTGTCCATGCATGTGCTGCTCCTTTTGCCATTTGTGTCTCAAGTAAACCAGTTTAGGTTACATCTTTAAGGGGCTACTTTACTCACAATTCATTAATTCATTCCGTAATTGGAAGAAAGATGCACCAGAACTACACAGCCTGACCTGAAATGCATTTATTTTGCCTCCTTGTTTTGCCCACCAGGTTACAAAACATACACGCAGCGATGGCAGTGTAAGTGTACTATGTGGACTGGAGAAAATCATAGCAAATTACACACATCTGCCAAATTAAAATACAAACAACCATAATCATGGGAGCATGCATCTTTGTGTATTTCAAAAAGGTGCAAATCAGATTACACATTTGTGTCAGCAGCCTTTCCACAAAAATGCCTAGCCCATGAAAAGAGGGATAATAAACATATTAGGCATGTCAGCATCACCGATAACTGAAGAGTATTATTGCTTATCAAAGCATAGTGCCTGACCGACTAACCAGACATTTGCTGTGCTCTACAACAAACAGTCACTTTAGGGCTAAAAATCCTTGCGACCCTGTAGCTTACACGGCAATATCAAAAGCATTGGAATGTATAAATTGCTTAAATTATTATAATGAACAGAGCATTGTTTAAATATCCATTTGTCAATTAGGTTCCCTGCAAACTGAGGGGAAAAGAAGATGTGACTATGAATGAATGAAAAGGGCAAAAGGCCTATCTCCTCCCAGTACCCATTAGTCAGAATAGCAAATAATTTGCATTCAAATGTGAAGGAATATAATGTGCAATTAAAATAGTACGAAGCAATAATAAAGCATGAAATTACATTTGGTATATTTTCATCTGATTGAATTGAAGGTCACATGTGCTTTGTGTCGGTGTGCCTGCTGGGTTATAGATAACGTAGCTGAACATATCTTCCATCAGGTTTTGTGAAACAGCTTCCTACTCAAAGTGCATTATGGATGCACATGGCCCATTGACCACTGAGAATTACAGTGCATAAACACAGGCTCATAGAGTGACTTGGAGACCCCGTGTTGCTATTAAGAAGAAGATTTACCATTACACTGAGAATGCTATAAATGAGGCATGGACTACTGGTGGGGCACTAGTCAATCCAAAATGTATTACTGGATATTCAAAGTGACTAGTGAAGGTACTGAACACAGTCTGCATTCATCTACAGTAACCGCGTTATCCTGGTGAGGGTAATGGTATATCTGGATCCTATCCAGCGAAGACTAAGTGCGAGGCAGGAATACACCCTGGAAAAAAAAAAAAAAAAACAGACAAACAAACAAAAAAACAGTGCTGGACACCACAGTAACACATTCACAATCCATCTACTGTCATATTTTTTTTTTCTTCCTAGTTTGAGACAGAGTCACAGTCTGTAACCAAATTAGCGGGTCTCAATGATAATGCAAAAGGACTTCAAATATTATAAGCCATACATCTTGGCATGTGTCTAAATATAAACACTGCAGATTACAGAAAACCCAGAAACATATATAATGGATATTCTCTCTCTCTCTCTCTCTCTCTCTCTCTCTCTCTCTCACACACAGACACACACTCTCTCTCTCTCAACCAATCTTTCCCCTACAAGCCTGAACATATTTGTGGCAATGTAAATCCCATACAACTGCATGTGTTTAATCCTATACAACTGTGTGTGTGTGTGTGTGTGTGTGTGTGATGTTCTGTTAATATTCAACCACCAGCAACAATAAAATGGAGGTTCCTTTCAATCTATAGCAGTTAATTCTGGTGGATGACTTCTTCCTGTTTAAGGGTGAAGGATTCAGCCACTTGACTTGAAGATGTCAGGATCAGGAGAATTAGGATAGTCCTTATTCAATAGGCTTATTAAGCAGTTTCAGCACTGAACGCACCATTATTATTTCATTCTTTGGAGAGGTGGAAAACACTGCTCTCCAGCCACTGCTTACTTTGCTTAATGCATTTAACACTTTTGGTGTCCTGCTTTCCTTTTGTGTATATTATAATGAGTGTCAGTGAGAGAAACTGGCAAGTAACATTTCAATTATGTATACATTACTTAGCCATAATAACATAATAAACACACATTCTCTATTATGTTTAATTTTTTTTTTTTTTTTTTTTTAACATGGGCAGCACAGCGGTGCATTTGACAGCATTACCATCTCATATCTGCAGGGTCTGCCTTCATCCTGAGTTTAGGTTACTATGTGTGCAGAGTTTCACAGGTACTTCCCGTGTCTGCATGTTTTGCTGTTCTAAAATATCCCCGTGATGTGAACGAGCATGCAAGTGTACATATGGGTGTGGTGGCCTGGGATGAACTGGGATGAATTCCAGAAGTGTTGCAGCACTCCTAGGATAGGCTCCAGATCTTCCACAGCCCTGACGATGATAGATTATTATTGAAGATAAATCAATGAATTGTTTCTGTATATGTTTCATATACATTGTTTCACTTTGTCTTTACTTCTTTCACGTTCCCACCTTCTCTCTCACCTGCCTCTGTTTGACTCCTTTATAGCAAATATGGTATCGTTGACATTTGGTGAACATGTCATGTATTATGTCAGCATGTGTTTTCTTCTTTCTCTGCCCACTTGCCTCTGACTATCTTTCTCTCTCTCTCTGCCTGTCTCTGTCTTTAAAACCTTTTCACAAGTTCAGTCTGATTCCTTTAGTCATCCATCTGTGTGCCCTTTGCAGTCTGCACTGTTTGAGTTGAGCTGAGTCGATCAGGTCAGGTCGTGTTCTGATAAAGTGCATAAGTGAGGGCTTGTTCCAGCACACACACAGCCTTTGCTAGAGAGTCTCTGAATAGCTAAAGTAAGCTCAGCTAAATCGCAGACAAAAGGAAGAAGCATATTTGCCTCTTGCAGGATATTAGCCATCGACCCAGTCTAAAAGGACACTGATGCACAATTCCATCATCTTTTTTTCAGTACTTTGGCCTTCTAGGAGACATTGTGTCAGACCAGGCTCAGTTTCTCCCCTAGGGATGCATGCCCAGGGCATTCTCCATCACTTATATTCGAGCCAAATCCCATTCCATTTTGTCTTAGGATTAGTTTCACTTGTTTTAGTACCCAGACCCAAGTACATACAGTATGACCTTCAAAGGACTCGAGAGGGTCAATCAGATATCTTATGGAATGTAATTATAAGGTAGTGCTATCTTTTATATCCCATCCTATTCTGGACGTCCATGGTCTCTTGTCTGATGTACAGACTTTTGTCCCTCTTTGAAAGTAGATGGGCTGTCTCGTATGTGGCTGTCTGTGCCATCTTATATCCTCCTTTAATGGCCTGTCATCTGGATTATGTCATTTTGTGGCTAAAGACACATACTCGGGATTGTACTGTCTTCAGCTGGTATTTAACACCTTTACTTCCATTACTTCCATCTGCTGGATGTTTATATAATCTTTATGTAGTCAGCGTTGTCTCCTGTAGTCAGCATGACTGAGATCAGAATAAGAAAAGGAATGGCACAAGACATATGACTGAGGCCGGAGGCCAGAGCAACGGGGTGTCTGAAAAGGCAGGAGCCATTAAGAGTAAAATTACATATAGTTCATTTTATATTTATTATTTACAACATATGCTGTACATGGCCACCCCTGTGCTCTATGCATTTTCTCAGGCACTATGTCATGTTTTTGCCAGTTTTTTTCAACATATTTGGATCAACATATTTGCTCAACATATTCCAGGGGATGGAACAGAGGCAGAGACACAGCAATAAGCAGATGTAGGGAAAGAAATTGTGCTAGGACCAGGAAGAGACATTGAACTGGAAAAGACAAGGAGCGAGGCAGAGAAAACTTAGGCTATATCTGGAAAGACAACTGAAGTATGAGGTGAGTACGCCTAGCCCATCTTGACTACAGACTGGACAAGGGGTATGTACAAGACCAGAGGGCCATCTCAAAGCTTTGCTGTCACACACCAACAATCCTTACATAAGATACGTATGTGATGTAGATTTATTTAAGTGTGATATGATATTTTGTTTGTTTGAGTTTCAGGTGGATGTCTTGCCAAGGCTGGAGGCCATTGGTAGGGATCTTGGGGGTTGCCACTTGAGCAGGATCACATATTTTGGCGAGGGTGGAGCAGCTATGAAGGAGCTTTGACCAAAGACATTAAGGCCATAGCACTGGGTAAACCACTAACCAGAGCTTTAGCGTTGTCTACCAGCGAGTCGTGAGTTCATTATGATAAAGCTTGGTGGTTGAGGAAAAGTCATTTTCTCACACTTGAGTGAGCACTCAAACAGGAAATCCATTATTCACCCTGTATTCCTAACATAATTATTGAAAAATGAATGCAGGTCAGTAGGAATTTGGGTCAAAAGAGCTGGCTGAGATGGAGCAAGATGTAGAAGAGGATGTACATGCTTTCAGTCACCACATGGACTCGTTGTCTTCAGCTGCGCTTTGCTCAAAATTTCAGTCCCGCCAATCAAATTCCCATTCCTAAGCCAATATCACCGCATGCAGCCTAAAGAGACATTTGCAGTGAAGGCTTCTGTATCATGCAAGTGCCAGAGGCATCTGGATGTACATGCAGAGTCTCTTTATTGCGGACTTTCCAGAAATCAAGGTCAAAATCTACAGTATCAAATCTGTACTCCTAATCCACATGGAGAGGCAGAGGACAGAACCAAGAAATAGCTGAAACCGAGAAACCTATTGAAACTAGGGGACTAGAAGCTGTGAGAACTAAATAAAGAAAATATGAGTCAACATACCTTAGAAGCGAATACACCTCGAAGGCAAAGTTTTATGTGTTGCCACTTTATTGGTACTAAAGGGACCAAATTACAGAGAAGACCACAGAGCAATGGGAACTGAAAAGACTAATAACAAAAACCAGGTGGTAACACTGATCGCATGTCATGGTCATGGCATAGCGGATACTTCACAGAATCAAGAATGTGCTGTTAGTAAAGACAAAATAGCTTCCATGGTATGGTTAAAAATAACAAACAGTCTACCAGTAATGGGAATTGAGGTCTTTTCTCTTTCTATTAAAAGTATAAGTACGATCTCATCTCAAAGATTTTGACATAAGCTGTATGTAAATCTTTCAGTATTACTTTATAAAATATTTATACCATGATCATGAATGTGTGATAAAGGCCCCAAATAGGGGGACCCTTAAATAAAGTGCTATCTTTATATCTGTAGAGGAAATAGACAGAACAGTCATCTCACACCAAGGGTGAGTGAAATTAATAATCGATTTCGAATTCAGCGCTAAGAGCAGCTAAAAGCGCTAAATGGCAAAACAAAAATTATTTCAGTCAGAGTTGAGTGTTTCTGTTCAGCAGATACTTTTTTTTCCCTCACAAGTCATTTGTTTAAACCATGCTAGTTACGTCAGATTTTCTGAATTTCTACCTAAAGGGAGTGATACAGCAGCACTTTACTACTGTCCAGCGCTCACTTCTTCATTTATACACTCTTCTCGAACAGATCGGCTTGCAAAGCTTCAACATTCATGCTAATACCGCCGTCAATGCTATCACGCTCATCAGCACAGCTGTGCATATAGCTGCAGTGCATTCTGAAATTTGAGTCCAACAAATGCTTACTCCACTACTTCTATGCTGGATTTCTCATTAATATGATGAACATCACTGGAAAATGGTGAGTGAGAAAAGAAGCTCTTAGTTTTTGGGAGCTAACAGAGAAACCTGATTATTATCCCTTATTTCGCAATC
This sequence comes from Pangasius djambal, assembly GCA_022985145.1. NCBI lineage: Eukaryota > Metazoa > Chordata > Actinopteri > Siluriformes > Pangasiidae > Pangasius > Pangasius djambal. The sequence continues at coordinate 24,882,051 of CM040976.1, read as the reverse complement.
GTTTAATGAATAAGGAAAATACAGCACCAAATAACAAATGAACAACAGAATTGCTGTGCACATCACAAATATTTCAATATAGACGTAATATTTAATGCGTTTCAAGGTTTTCTTTTAATGACCATTTGGTATTGACTGAGTTACTACACTCTTCTGTTATGTGTTAATATCGCTACAGCTTTCAGGCGTATATTAGTGAAGAACAATAGATAAAAGTTATTGCTGTTCACAACACAAGAACTTGCCAAGCCCAGTTTTTGCCATTAGTGTGTGACTAATGCTTTTTAGTGTGTTAATGTTTTCTGGCAGAATGATAGAGAGTTCCAGAATCCTGTTTCACCCAACAGTGACTCGCAAACTAACCTGCTCAAATAGAGAGAAGGAGAGAGAGCAAGAGAAAGGCAGCCTAACACATTAAACTCTCTGGCAGTGATTGAGCAGTGGACTGGACTTCACACAGTATAGCAAGAGTCTCACCGTTACTCAATCTTCAGGCTCTTACGAGCAAAGCCCAAAACTGCAAAATGTTGAGCTTTTAATGGTCTTAACTACAAATCATTGGTCAGGAAATTAGCAAGAGTTAAACAAATAGACAAAGGAACTTAGTATGGCAGAGCTCTTCCCTTTGATTTCTTTAAATGTTTAAGCCTAATGTGGTCCTTGATGGGCTTCACCAGATGTGGCCAAATAATGACTAATCTTTTAAGGAGAAAAAAAAAAGAATTTTACATCAAACATTTTAATAATTATCATAATTTTACCTTTGCATACAAGAAGCGAATAAGTGAATTTCCATGTTTCTAGCTTTTCGCCCGAACACTTCACTGCAGCAAAAGTGCTAATTTTCTGACCGATGATTCGGTAAGAACATTAAAAGCTTAATAATTGCCATTTTGGGCTTGGCCCATTTTTTTTCCCAGAAGTGTATATAGAACCATTCTTTTTATTGAAGAATGTAGATGCAACATTTTGTTTGTAGTTAAAGTTACTATGCATATGAAACTATTAAACATGCAATAATAATAATAATAATAATAATAATAATAATAATAATAATAATAATAGCACATGCAGTATCACTAAGCCATCAATAGAGGGCAGTCACTGTGTACAATTAGTTACTGTATTGCTGAACTCATACATAAACCTCAGTAAAGTAAAATATATATATGTATCTCTCAGATACACACTCAGAAAAGAAAATAGACGTGTGTGTGTCTGTGTTTGAGGCACCCACACACACACACACACGACATGAGAGTACTTGTAGGTCCATTACTGACAGGAAATTAACTGTCCTATTTTAACCTGCACACTGAGGTCATGAAAATTAATGCATATATGAGCTCTCAATTATATTTCCAAAAATAAAAAAAATAAAAAAATAAATCTGAGCTTGACGTTTTATGGAATGGAGTGGACTGGAAACAAAAATCAGCCTGTGTTACTGCTTTCTCAATTCTGCATCATCACAAACCCAAGCAGCTGATTTGGAATTAAACGTTTTTCTTCAGCACGTTCTAGTCTACAATGTGTGCACAAAAATCGAAATGAATCATCGGAATTTAATGGATAATCACAAGTAGGGTCCCTGAGTGGTAATGCAACGGGACGGTCTACTGGGAAATTGCTGAACTTTCTAATGACGAGTTTGCCCCGTGGAATGCTACTCTTGCTATCTGCATGTTTGGTCACTGTCACTATTAAAGGCTACATGCTGCTATTTCTTGCAGGCTGCTATCTTTGTTCACTGAAACACCACGGTACTTGTTAATAACTACTGTCCCTTTACTGCTGTCACTTACTAATAGCTACCTTATGACAAGGCACACTTTACGAGCTTTGCATAGTCATAATCACTCACAAATTTAAGTAATTATGTCCTTCATTTTATTTTTTTTATCATGTTAGCATTGCCCCACAATGCCTAAAGCTGCATTCACGAGAACCTTTTGATATTCATCACAAAACACATTTAAATGCATTACTGGTACATAGTAGGCGTGTTGCAGGCAGAGATCGATATGACGTGAAATATATTTAATTTGGCGTTATCTGCACACACACTGACAGCTCAGGCAGAGATGGTATGAGTAATGCCGAGCCCATGGTTGAAATGAATGGGTCAGCATGTAACACTCAGCATGGTAGTGGTATCATGTAAGTACCACCCCTCCGTAAAAAAGAGCCAATCACCTTACACCGTTTCGGTCAGCCATTTCAAGGTCATCTTGCTGGTCCTGGCTCTCTACCCACTTAAGTAGATAGGATCCTTGTATCCTATATTCAGGTATGATGGAAGATAAGCGCAGGAGCATTGCTAAGATGGCTGATGAGTGGTCAGGCTTGACTATAAGGACTTTGAAAGCTGCTCATGATGAGCCACGTTTATAGACTTAGTGCTAAATTTTACATCTTTGAATGACAACTGCAATTAGTTTCTTCTAGATCTTCCTCGAAATGCCTGAATGACTGATGCTTATAAAACTGTTTATTAATGTCCATCCCTTTCTTTATGCTAATGTTAGAGGCATCAGTTTAGTTCTGAAACGTGAAAGAGTGATGTTTAATAGTGCAGTGTTATCTTGGGAAATGGGAAATAATAATAATAATAATAATAATAATAATAATAATAACTGCCAAATGTGACTCAAAGAAAGGCAATATACACTGGAAAGCAAGCTATAATTACAACTTTCCGGATGAGTAATCAGTTTTGTGAACTATAAGCACAGACTAATCAATTCACTGGATCATGCTGTATGTGTGTGTGTGTGCCTTAGAAGTGTGTGTATAATGGTCTTCTGGGTGGTTTCTTTCTCTCAGTGTGATGCCTGAAAGCATGCTGCTAAAATTATACAGTTGGAGCTGTGCTATTCATTTAATGTATCTATTTATCCTATTATCCTTTGTAATGTCAAATAACTCATAAAATATAACATATGACACAGAGTGAGGCTGCATATTTCAAAAATCAGTATGAGAAAAAATCAAGATGAGAGATTACTAATCATGTGTGTGTGTGTGTGTGTGTGTGTGGGGGGGGGGGGGGGGGGTTATTGGTAGTATATATAGGAGCATTTTGAGTACTAACCTCATTCCTAAGCACAATGTATACGGTTTAGGAGGATTCCTTTTGTGAAACCAAGAACAACAGCACCACAAGTGGTCGTAAGAAAAAGAAAAAGAAAAAAAAAAAAACGCCCATATGGAATGAAGTAAGGGCTGGAGCTGATTTATATCCAGACTGTAGATTCATGCAGTTTATTGTTGCCTAGGATAATACGCCATGCTGTAGGGCTCATAATACGGTTTCATAATAGTAACAGAGAGTTACTGATTTTTTTTAGTCCTTCAATTTAATATCACAAGCAGTTACCGTTTGACATGAGTTTACTAAACAGTAGATCAGCAAACTAGTGATGGTAAATAATTCTTTCTGGCTCACTTTTTAGATGGAAATGAAGAGTGTATTTGTTTTGTTTGTGTATGTGTGCGTGTGTGTGTGTGTGTGTGTGTGTGTGTGTGTGTATGGCAGAGTTTAGGGGATTGTTAACTAAGTGCACCTCATGGGAGAAGCAGAGAAAAGGCAGAAAAAAAGAAAGAGCAAAAAGGAAATTTCTCTGCCTCTGAGTCATTTCACAGAATCCTGAGAGAAAAGGGAGGTAATTTCCTCTCCGTCATGTGGATCAGCATAAATTAGCATGGAAATGGTAAAATCGGTGTGGGAGCTGTAAAATCCTCGGCTGCTCTAAATGGAAATGTGTGTGAAGTTTCATAAATACCAGAAGTTTGGCATTTAAATAAGGTTCATCTGTTGCATAAGGTCTTTATATACGTTCATATATTATACAGTCAATCAATGAGAGGTGTTACACACACACACAAGTGTGCATTGTAATGAAGTCCCCTAGGTTTAAGGACACTACACTTCAATAAGGGTGACAAATAGACATGCTGCAATAATAAGAAGGAAACTCTTTTCAATGATGCTTCAAGGGTTGTTTAAAGAGTTCAAATGCTCTAGTGAAGCTCTATTTAGAGAACGTCTACCCCATGTTAGTGTAAATCCACTGACGCTCCTGATTGCACCTAGATTTTCAGTCCCGCTTGGTTCAAAGTGCTTGCCTAATTTCCACATAATTTAATCGCAATGACAGATTTGTTCACGCAGAGCTGAATTTCATATCTGCCGAAGCACTTCCACTTTCTGAAAGGCATCGTCTCTCTTTCTTTTCCCTCACACATGGTGATCAAGTAGTGTCTATGCACGGCAAACTGGTTCTCTCTTCATGGCAAAAAGGAAAGCTGAAAGTGTGTGTGTGTGTGTGTGTGTGTGTGTGTGTGTGTCAAAGAGAGACAGCTGAGCTGAAACGTGTCTCGTTCAAAACATAGGGCCACACACTCTGCTTTCTGTTTCTCACTTTTCTCTAATTGAATGTCACTCGCCTTCTGAAAGGTTTGAGATCAGCTCGTCTGCGTGGCGCTGAGATTAACTGACCTTTGCTTTTGATAATAATTACAGCATGTGTCAAAAAATAAAATGCGAGACGAAAAAAAAAGGTCTTTTCACTTCGAAAAGGTTAAGAAGAAGCTTGGTGTTTAGATCTAATGAAATGTCATTTGACTTCCCTGAAGGGTGGATGGAAATAGCAATGCTCTCAGAACTTGGATTGTTAATTAAGTTTACTATGATTAGTAGATGTCCTCATTTCATATATCCGGCATTTAGTCGGTTTGAATCAAATCTTGATGTGTTTATTACACTTGGTGTGAATTAAAACAACCACTGTGTACCCCTACATTCACACCAGCAAGTGACAAACTGACAAACGAGCATTCATTTACTAAGTACATGTGGCACAAAGCTGCAATTTCAGCGACAGCAACAACCTGACAAGTGACATTGGAACTGAGATTTTCTCAGTTCTATGCAAATGAGGTAATATTTTTATAAAGAGACAAATCCAAATGATTGGCTTGAATAAGTCCTCAATCATAGGCATACAGTTCCCCACTCCCAACTTTAGTTCATATTTACTGTTTGGTGCACAAAAATAAAAGAAGAAATTTATAACTGTGGTTTCATCTTATCCTGCCATATACAACTGCTCATTAAATGTGTATAGAGACATTATGAAGAAAAATAAAGGTTGAAAGGAAGTAGCGGGAACTGTTGGAGTGTTCATAGCTAATACAATTAGCCTTCTTTGCTAATCTGCTACTGAAGGCAATATAAAGCCTAGCAACTACATGCAACATGAGCATGAGGTAATCTCACTTCCAAACCAAACCTAGTGTGATTCAGTTGAAGTGAATCAAGTTACATGCAGGAAGCGAAGCACATGGACAAGCTGTGTGTTACTGGTTTGAGATGCAAGCTAAACTGATATGCGAGTTTTAAACTGAGCTGAAGAACTGAAGAAGCAAGATATATATATATATATATATATATATATATATATATATATATATATATATATATAAACTAAACAAGATACACTGCCCTCCAAAAGTTTGGAAACGCCTGAACAAAATAGGGTTTTTGGGCAATGTCAGCATAAATCCTCTTTAGTTAGTGACCATTTTGCATTGATAATAAGGGACAACACAAACTATGAAAACATATTTTATTAAATAAAAAGTTTATGAACATAAACATGAACATAACATAGAAAGATACTCAAATTTTGGATTCATCAAAGAAATCCCCATTAGCAGCTATTACAGCTCTACATACTCTAGGCATCCGAGCCGGTGTCTTGTCTATCATGGAGTGGCCTGCCCAATCACCTGACCTTAACCCCATTGAGCTGCTATGGGAGGAACTGGACCGTGATG
>CM040976.1:24807666-24876110 GCA_022985145.1 Pangasius djambal | reverse complement strand
CTGTTGCAAGGTTTTGATGGACATGTAATTACATGCATAACACCAGATGTGTTAACACAAGTTCATCACGAGTGAGAGAGATGACCGTGTGTGTTTAAAAAGAAATGGCAATCATTTAGCGGATCTTTGAACATTAAACATCCACTTCTTAGTAAACACACATGGTATGTATGGAGACTTTTGAGACACCCAGTATATATATGTGTGTGTGTGTGTGTGTGTGTGTGTGTGTGTGTATATATATATTTATGCGTGTGTTTCTAAAGAGCAGTAAACAGCGAGAACCAGCCACAGTTCTTCTGGAGACTTTGTTGCACTTGCTGCTTATTTCTGCAGCAAAACCCAGCAGCTTTCATTATGTTCGAAAGTGGTCTCTTACATAATATGCTGTTTTCTTTACTGATTTATTTGTCATTTAATTTATCATTTATTTAGCATGTTCTGGATAAGCTTTTTTTTTTTTTTTTTTTATCCTTCCTGCCAAAGGTCACTGCCAAAGAGTGTATTTCTGACCAGCGAGTTGCATATGTATGTTTTCACCCCACCCCTTCCCACAATCCCCACTGCAACTGTTTTTTTTTTTTTTTTTTTGCTTTATTGTTTGTTTAATTATGTGCAGTATGAAGCTGAAGTTGATATTGAGGATCTGTCATACGAGTGACTGTGAATTAGTGGTTACTATAAAAACAATAACATGTAATAATATAAACTTGTGGTAGTAAAGTAAGCAACACCTTCTGACAATTCAACAGTGCTATGGTGTAAAAATGATTTAATTAAATGAACTCTCAAGCTCTGTTGAGGATACAGATACTAACAGGGAAGAGACTGGGACTAATAAGGAGGAGGAGACTGGGACTAATGAGGAGGAGGAGACGGGGACTAATCAGGAGGAGGAGACTGGGACTAATCAGGAGGAGGAGGAGGAGGAGGAGGAGGAGGAGGAGTTGACTGGCACTAACAAGGAGTTGGCATTCCTGAACGGTGAAAAGAAACATGAAATAATGAGGTCACGTCTCTCTAATCTTGTTCTCAGATATGTGAAATAATTTCTTTTTCTGAGTCATAACCTCTTTATTTACGTTTAATAAGATAGACGAGAGACACACTAGAGACAGTGGAAGAAGCAGACACTAAAGAAAAGGGAGGAGATGGACACTAAAGAAGGGAAGTACACAAATTAATGAGGGAGAGGAGACAGGGAGTCATTTTTCTTTAACTGCGGGGACAATTCTTACCAAGGCCATATCTCAACACTTGCAGTCATGTTTGTGAAATCGCAGACCTATAGCTGCTTGATCATTCACACTAACAACCACTAATGAACAGATAAGACACAATAAGACACAGTAATATTGGCAGGAAGCAAGGTGCCACTAGGCTCCTCATTGAAGCCAAATGTGTGAAATTATGGACACATTATTATCTATAACTGATGTATCTACCGCACTAATAAACATCAGTGAATAGGAGGACAAGCAGGAGGAGACAGGCCGTAATGAAATGGGTGATAAAGGTACTACTTGTTTCCTATACCTCATTAGAGGCAGGTACTGATTAGTGGAAGGAGGTACTCATGGGGAGAAGACTAACAGTAGAAAGGAGACAGGGATTATTAATGCAGTGACTGCACTTTTTCATTCAATTTGAAACATTGCAGAATCATTTGGAGCTGTACGATAAATAAATGACTAAATGCAAGAATAGGCCATTATAAAGAGGGGTTAAAAGAAGGTAGATAGAGTCTCCACATTAGTGCCTGTCTCCTTATTAATAAAGCACCAATCTGGAAGAGGGGCACCAACTTGACCATATTTGTGTAACATCAGCCCAAATCAGACTGGATGAATTTTACATGTGGAGGTGGGGAAAACTAATTATTACCAGAGTCTCTCTGGGATTTTAGTCCCATGTGTATATATATATATATATATATATATATATATATATATATATATACAGTATATTGGAATTCATCCAAATAGACAGTTTTATGTATGCAACCGTATCTGTTTACAGCTTCCTGGTTTCAAACATTTTGCTAAATGATGAATAAAACTACAGGAATCTTTCTTTCATTCCCCTCCCCTGTCCTGTTATGTATCACATCCCTTTTACGTCTGCTTTTACGCATCTGTGTTGCATCTACTGTCACGTCTATTGTCATATCTATTACCCTCTACTCCCACTACTTACCAATATTAACCTTTATATCTGTATTACGTTACATTCACAAATATACTTTCCCGAAAATAAATAAATAAATAAATAAATAAATAAATAAATAAATGCAGGAACAGGACTATAGAGAAGAAAAACCTCACAAGATACTAATTTTGTGACACAGAGGGTGCTTTCACATATGTAGTGTTTAGCTCGAACCCTGGTGCTTTTTTCTCTTTGGTGTTGTGCCAAGAGCGCCATCTCGGTGAGGTGGTCTCAGTATGGTTCCAATCAAAATCTAGCACAATTTGCTTGCAGTGAGAAATAGATTTGAACATGTATCAACCCAAATACAGGAAATGAACCAAACATGCTGTGTGTTTTGAGTTGTGGGCAACATTTTTCTGTAGTTGTGAGCTGCTAAAATGAGCTACGAGGTGCAAACTGAGCCAACTGACAGAGCTGAGGAAACGTGACATGTTCTGGAGATTTGGACTGAAGAACCATAAAAGAAAATAAGTGGCAAACACGATATACGAGAATGTTTTAACCTAGTTTTTTCTATAATAATACCATATATTGAGAGCAGCTCAGTGTTCTCTGTGCTCAGGTAATTTTTATGATTTCTACACATACTAGGCAAAGGTTTGTTTACTTTTTTCTGATGTCATATTTCTTACCAATGAATGAAGGAGATTTATGCATATGTTTTCGGCCAGATTTACTTAATTACACTATATGGCCAAAAGTATGTAGACGCCTGGCCATCACACTCATATGTGGTTCTTTCCCAAATTGTTGCCACAAAGTTGGAAGCATACAATTGTCTAGAATGTCTTTGTATGCGGTAGCATTACAGTTTCCCTTCACTGGAACTAAGGGGCCCAAACAACATGTCATTGCCCCTTTACACAAAGCAATATCCATGAAGACTTGGTTTGCCAAGGTTGGAGTGAATGAACCTTGGTTAGGGATCCTACCTAGAGGTTAGGGATCCTGCACACTAGAACCTAGAGGTTAGGGATCCTGCACAAATCCATAACCTTAACCCCACTGAACACCTTTGGGATGAACTGGAACACCGACTTCACCCCAGGCCTCCTTGCCCAACATCAGTGCCTGATCTCACCACAATTTCCACAGCCACGCTCCAAAATCTAGAGGAAAGCCTTCCCAGAAGAGTGGAGGTTATTATATCAGCAAAGGGGGACTAAATCTGGAATGTTCAAAATACACACATGGATGTGATGGTTAGGACCAAATGTTTGGCCATATAGTATACGTGCAGTAAAAAAAAAAAAGCAAACAAACTAAAAGAATCATTTTCATTCTGATTCAGATTAAGCAGCCAGACTGATAGCTGTGAAAGCACCCAGTGGTTCTCAAACTATTTTAGCTTAAAGCCACCATTGTGAATACATTTTTTAAAAATACAGTTAACTTGACAAATTTGAATATTTAAGTACTTGTATGTTATTTTGGTAATCATTTTTCTCTATTTATTATGTTGAAGCTTCGTCATTACCTTCCTACCCCCCATAGAAATGCATCATGTAGGTAATGAAATAATGGTTTCTCCACCTTATATAGTGCACTATATGTTAAAATTCTGAGCCTTTTGGGATTCACACTAATGCAGATAACTTCCAGGAAGATGGGCGTGTGATTTAAATAATGTGCTACTTCTGATCAAAGTCTAAATCAGAGACATGTATCCCTGAATATGTATCTCTGAATAGTTAGGATAAATTCAATCCGTTTCTTCACAGCATGTGGGAGAGCACAATGGAAGAACCGAAGAAAGAAGAAAAGAGAAAGTACACAGCACTTTAGCCATGGGAGCTCTGGCACAAAGCAGGCACTCACTGTTCATGGCAAACGGAATGAAGAGATCATAATTTGTCATGATTTGTCATGTCAGTACTTTTTTTACGGACTGCACATTCTGGTGTCTGGTGAGATTACACTGCATTTTAAAAGGACCTGTAATAACTCCAGGTGAAATACATCCTGTCTGAATTGATATGTCAATAAAGATAAAACTTTTCCTTCACTATGGATATATGAAGTGTTCTTTTCTATCATTTTTAGTGAAACCAACCTGAAACCCATTGGTCAATAACAATAAATATACTATAGATAATATTCTGGGCGCTTTATTAAGTCATGACATTCCTAGCACTAGTACAGCCTACACACAAATTATGGTGATGTGAGCTACTAATGATCAAACACAACTTGCATTACCAAAAGCCCTACAACTAGCACTTATAATAAAGGTCAAAACAATAGGTTGTATCAAAATGAGAGGTATGTATAGAACACAGAACTCATTTTAATACAAACTGCTTGTTTTGACCTTTATTGTAAGGGCTTGTTTGTAGGGCTTGTGTTCACATTGGGGTAATGACCATGAGTGCACTGTGAAATCACTCCTATCTCTCTCTCTCTCTCTCTCTCTCTCTCTCTCTTTTTAATATGCCTTGAAAATCGATCATAATTATAACAGATGTCCTCTGGCAACCTTACTTAACAGGCATACAGTATGTCTGGAAAACAGTACTACAGACTAATTTTTTTTCCTCTCTTTCCTTTCAGGAGAACTGCAGCAACAGTGTATTAAGTTAGCCAGAGCTCATGGCGTGTGCAGCTTTGCTCTGTATGAGCTCTGATACGCTGTCAGTGTTGAAGAAGTAGCACTAGCTCCGGCTGACTGCTGAGAGGCGGGTTATATATTGCGGTAGTACACAGTTTGGCAGCCACTCAAGCAAACTGGTTTAGCTACCAGGCCAGCTGGTATAAATGGCCTAGATGGATTAAGCCCTTCTTCTCTTTCAAGAAAAGTAAGTAAGGAAATAATCAAGCAAGTGAAAACGTAGGCAAGTAAGTAAATAGGTAAATAAATAAAAGGTTTTATTTTTGCCATTCACATCCTCTTATTTGCTTGATTTATTCTTTTTTTTTTCATTTGTTGTAACCAAACCAACACCATCAGAGTTCAGAAGAAAAAAAAAAAAATCATAAAAACTTGGGCTGATTTCTTTCTAGCCCAGACTGTAGCTTCATTACACTATTGTACACTTGGTAAAAAAGCTGCCTAGATTTTGTGTGCAGTGGTTGAGAGAGTGCATCTGAAGTACAAAATGGGTATAATAAACAGAAACAAGGTGGATTACTTTCTTCATAGATTTTATTCCACCTAAATGCATTTGGAGGAGAAACTAAGTAGATGGACTAAGGACACATTCTCCAATCAAAGTACAAATCATACATTGAAATAACTGTATGTTTTATGACTATGGTCTCATAATCGCAAGTTACTGTTCAGTTACTGATTACTGAACTATAATTTTCATACCACTGTGAATCTGTCCTAAATTTAAACACTCTGTTCAGTCATTTTACTGCAGAAAGACAAGTGTACTTCAGAAATACTGGATTCTAGCAATCTGACTTTTGAGACATTGTTCACGTCACCAAAGCAACCACAGTTGAGAAACAAGATAACATGCTGATTGAACCCCCTCTATTGGCAGTGAGGAGGGAGACAAGTTGTGTGTAAGAGGGGTTGCATAGACTAATGTATTCACTAGTCACCAGCATGGGAACGGTGAGTAGTCAGGCTGGTGGGAAAAGCCTTAAGGAAGACAATAAAGAAATGCAGCTAGATGGTAGGCTAAAGAATACGTTCTAAATGTATCTTGTTAGTTTGAAAATATTTCAGCCTAGATAAGGCCAATTCCAGTGTCAGGTAGTGGTGGAGACAAAGTGCAAGCTTTTATTGGATCGAACAAAGACAGCCAAAACTAGATCTACAACGGAAACAACAACAAGAACTACGAGAATGAGGCAGAAAACAGAAGCTTCACAATAAAACAGAAACATCAGAAACAAAGTGAAACTGAAAACGTGTGCATTATAACGAGTAATAAGGCGATGCTGGGAAATGGAGTACAGTACAGCCATTATGTGAGGAAACAGAGTTCCTCACTGTAACTCGTGTTAACATGACATCTACACTCAAGTATACAAGACTACACCGGGAGAAGCCTTTTTTTTCCCTCTACTTCAACAGATCATTAACATTTATATCATTTTTTATATCACTTTGCATGAAGTGAAGAGGTGTTGATAGGCTGGATAGGCTACAGACACTGCTCTAGACATCACATCCTCCAGCCATCATTAAGATATAAGGAGCTTTCAGGCTGCGCGCTCTCAGTTTCAGAATCACTGATTTAAGCTGATCCTCATGAATACCTTTTAATAATTGATACGTCCTTAAGCAGTGTGATATGATACACTCATTTATTATTTGTACATGTGTTGTACTGAATTATTTACTTTCACTGTTTACAGTATAGCCTAAAAAAGTGTTGAGGCTGGAAGTTTAATGTGTAGCCAGTGTACGGCTGTTAACTGAAGTGCAGTCTGACATATTCTTTGCTGCCTAAAAATAGTGATGTCCTGAAAGAGCTTTTGCTTCAACTATAGAAAGGAAGCCAAGGCGACCACGGCAACTAGTAAAAAACAGTAGTCATGCAATGCCAAAGCCCATATAACTGTTGCAGGACAAGTTTTACAATCAGGATAAAAGAACAAACTAAATCATCTTCCTGTCATTTATCCAGCTTAGCTCTCTCCTTTCTCCCGCTCTGATTCTCTCAGTTTAACCAAACGATCAAGACTACAAGATAAATGGTCATTTAGTGTCTCATGTGGCCATCTTTTCCTTAACTGTCCTCCTCTGCCTGGCTCTTTTCCATGTAGTTCTGCATTATTGTGTGCTTATGTGCTATTGACCAATTATGCCTTTATTTTCTGCTGGGTTTCTCTGTGAACATGCTGGTGATTTGATTTATGTAGAAATGATTTCCCTGTTGGCATCTCTAGTTTTTGTATCCCCAATGACAGTGGCCTACTTTATCCAGCACTCTCTCTCACACACACACACTTGCATGAGCAGCTGTATTGCCCAAAGTCTCACTAGACATTTGTTTGTGTGTGTGTGTGTGTGTGTGTGTGTGTGTGTGTGAATAATGTGCTTTGGCTTAAACAGAACCCAGCAGCTGCTTGTTCTTTTACAGCCTCTTTTATTCTAGAAAAAAAAAAGAATAAAAATGAATAAAACTATATGAACAGAAATGATGGACCCTTCTTATACAATGTGTTTAATAATTAGTGATGTATGTTCTGTGTGTGAAGCTGTCTCATGGAAAATGAAGATATATACAACAAACATGACATACAAAAATGAACAGGAAATGATTGATTGTTTTTTTTTCCCCCATGGACTTTAAACTGTGAGCAGACACTGTGTGTGTACGGCCATGTGAGTTAGATGGCTAGCTGCTTGGCTCTCTTGTTTGGTAATTTAATGCATTACACAGCTAAATACTCAACGGCTCAGGATACAACATACAGCTTGTATTAACCTCTGGTTTGAATGTCTGTTAGACTCTGACACAGTTTGCTGATGACTCGTGTAATGTAACAATTCTGCTTTTAAGTATATATTAACACCGTAATGTAATATTTCATAAAAACTGAGTTAAAATGTGTACTACAGAGCCAGCAGTTATTGAGTATCCAGCCGCCTTTGTTCACTGCAGCAACCCAAGCGTTTCACGGTGCTTTGTCTTTTGGAAATGAATACACATAATTGATGAATGCAAGTTTGTTCCTGGCCTGAGGGACGTGAAGAACATCATGGTACTAATTGTAATTTGGACATAAATATTTGTTTGAAATGGTCTCAGCAACAGAATTATAGAGAAAAAATAATAATAATAATAACAGCACACAACATAATATTACCTCAGTACAGCAGTGACATGGTAAATATCAAATGTCAAAGTTTAAAATCATAATATGAAGCACCACTTTGAAGCAAAACATTAAAAAAACGTCCGGTGGTATTATTTATAGCCACAAACCAATCAGTAATGGTTAAGCATAAAAACAAAATACAGCAAGGAAACAAGCAATTTTATGTAACTAGAACTTAAAAAAAAATTGTTACATAAATATGTCTACGTCAGGGTGCTAGATGGAATCTTTTTCTCGAAAGCATGTAGGAAGGGTGAGTTTGTGGCAAAATACTTGGATCTAGGAACTCTCCTGTGCTCATCCCAGGACTCATATTCACAATCTGAACATCCTTTCATACACACATAGTACAGTTTGTCTTTACTCTTCTACACTAAAGATTTACAGGCCCACTATCCGGTGTCACCCAGATGAGGATGGGTTCCCTTTTGAGTCTGGTTCCTCTCAAGGTTTCTTCCCCATGTCATCTTGGGGAGTTTTTCCTTGCCACTGTCACCTCTAGACCTCTGGATTGCTCATTAGGGATGTAAGTCTGCATCTGGATTTCTGTAAAGCTGCCTTTTAAGGTAACGTCTATTGTTAAAAATGGGAGAATTTGAATTGAATTGGGGAAAAGCAAAAAATAAAAAAAAAATAAAATGTAAGCAAAAATGTTCTCTATATTTGACTCTATTCGGCAGAAAGGTTACATTGTTCAGTTAGGAAAACTGCTTAAAATAAATAAAATCTAGTGGTATGTTTAACAGGATCACTCTTGGCCTTTATGGCAGATTTCATTTTAATTCATTTCATTTTACTGACATAATGACATTTTTGCACACACACACACACACACTGCTACATTACTACAGTTTTTCATGTTAAATTATCATATAGAATGACAGATCACGACTTGAGCGTGTCAATTTAATTTGATGAGTGGGAGCTCTGAAATCCTCATTTGCATAAGATCGGAGATAATTGCTCTTTTTTAATGCAATTCATGCTCCTGTACACACCAATTATGTACAAGCTCTTAAGCCTAATTCATTAGTGAACAAATGCAGCAGTGCCATGCTTAATCAAATATTGTGCACGGTCTGACCAACACACCAACATCGATTAAAGGTCGATGTTAGACAAAATGAATAAGACAAGATGAAATTGACCGAAAGACCAAACTCCAGCTGTTGCTTATTTGTGTAGTGGCCTGGGAAAACCTTTCACATGTGAAAATTTGACATTTTCTAATATACACTATATAGTATAGTTCTGAGAGTCGTTTTGAAATACAATATGCTTCTCGTTTGCATGTTTCTTTATCAGAAGTAAAGTTTTAGCATTTTGGTTACATCTGGTTACTCCCGAATGTGAAAAGGGAGAAAATTGTATTTAAAGATTCTATTTCAGTCAAAGATGCTTAGCCTACTTCTACATTTATAACCTAATCTCCTTATGGGATAACTGTAAATTTAAAGAATCATACGTTTACAATTGGAACTGAGTTCTGACTTTGGTTTAGAACATGTGAAAGGGACTTTCGAAAAACACATCTTAGAGTTGAATGAACTAAAAAACACAATAAGAGTTAGCAAAGAAAAAAAAAACCACAGAAACAGCTGGGTGTACATAGATAAAATAATTAAGGGATGAACACAGAACAGGCGGGCACAATCAGATAACAAAGTAATGACAGAACAGGGGTGGAGACAGGAGTAGAATAAAAACCAAAACACACATGAGCACATGGCATTTATTGCTCAATGCTTTTAAAAACGAGCCTCATCTGGTTGCTTACTGATCTGTTCATTTTAGCATCTGTGATTAAACATCACTGATTACTTCACTCACATCCATTCTGGTGACTAAATTTCTTCTTATTAATTTTTTTTTTAATAGTCATTTAAACATTTGTAAACTTTGTTTGCTGCTGTCTGTACAGAGTTTGTTAACGTCTTCTCTGTTCGGATGATGTGATGGAGCAGGAGAATCACAGACATTTTGACACATTGAAAAGCATACTTAGCTAGCAAGGTTTTGGACATCTTTACAAAGACTGACTGTTTTTACTGCTGTCCTTGTTAAACTGGCTCCTTTCACAATATGTACTTTGCAGGAAGGAGTCAAGGAGATAGAAAGGAGCATAAATAAAACATTTCCACATTGTCTTAGTAAAATATATTTGTGTATTCTTAAAGTAGACTTAGAGGTGGAAAGTATATCACAGTATATTACAGGCAGAAAAAAATTGGTCAAAACCTGATGTTTTGTCTTTTTTTTTTGGCCGTTTTCCAGAATTCAGGCATAGCAATATCCAACATTTTTCCCCCAGATCACCACACAAACTGTATTATTCAGTTTCAATTCTCTTCCGCATTAAAGTGACCTGAAACACCTTCAAACGCTTTTATTTTTGAACCCATAAAGCCAAACCCAAAAGTTACCCTCTAACCCATCAATCGTAAAGTTAACATACATACAGGTCTACCAGTGGAAAGGGGCAAGGCATCTAAGACTGGGAGCATTTCGACATTACATACTCATTAAATCTTGATTTTCTGTATAATTATGTCTTGTTGTGTAACTCCCATGTCAAGAATCTTATTATCCAATACAGAAAAAAAAAGTTATGGCCTTCAAAACAAGTCTTGAGTGACTTTAATGGCTCCAGCTGGACCACAGGCTAGAGCTAATAAGCTGTTTTTTTTTTTTTTTTTTTTTTTTAATGAGTAAACAGCTTTACCCGCACACTGAATTTATACCGAGGTTAACTCAGAAAGAGTGAAGCAACGAGCCATGAACAGCACACAGTTCATGTAATGTTTTGCGATTAAAGTAATTTTAATTTGCTGACATGCATATTTATATAATGGGGAAAAAAAAACAACCTTTGGTGGGTGTAAAGCTAAAACAATGGGAAGAAAATAATGAAGTACAAACAGAAAAGTAGTAATTAAATGAAATGAACTGTAAGAAACAGTATGACTAATGCAATCAATAGAAGTTAAAATGTTAAATAAATAAATAAATAAATAAATAAATAAATAGATAAATAAATAAACAAACAAACTAACCTCTTAAACTCTCAGTGTATTATTCGGTTTTTAGAACATTTTATTTAGCTTCTAAAAGTCACTGGGTTACTAGAGTCAAACAACAACAACAACAACAACAACAATAATAATAATAATAATAATAATAATAATATATTTACATATACATATAAAACATACAGTATATTGCTCCTTTTTCATACCAACTGTTGCCTTAGAATTAGGAAAAAATAGAGACAAATAATAATAAACAAGGAATACACGCACAAAAAGCACACACAGGTAAGCACACACCAACAGCATGGCTGCATTAGCACCAGGCACCACCTCTGCAAACACAGCACCATGGATCCCCAGAGGCACAGAGCTACATAAGCGCTACACAAAGCGAGAACAAAATTTCGAGACCACCCAGAACAAGACACACGACTCTCATAGAAATTAATGGTGTACAAACCTAATTATCCCGAGGTTATTTAATTTATGTTTCATTTGGAGTATTCTAGTCCAGGGATGAGAGGAAAACCTCACCAAGGTCAATCATATCAATTAATCATAAATCAATCAATCATAAATAAAGAAATAAATAAAAACTAAAATACTGATAGCTTTGATCTAATACACAACAGAACAAAATAAAAAAAAATAATGAAATATTTTAATAATTAATTAATTCACTGCTATTTCTGTGTGTTACCGTATGTATATCCATCTTTCCATAATCTATGGCAGCATGAAAATACAAACGCTGATGAGATGTTTTACCACAGCAAGAGGCAGGGTTATAACAGAATTAACTAATTAATCTAATTAACAAATTTGTAATTAATCCTCTAAGAGATAAAATTTTGCCCATAGCAAATGTGGATTTTTCTGCTTTTTAGTCTCCGCAGGCTTAATTGATCCAGCCAAGTGGTTTTATCTTTAATAATGCTATGATTTTAATTGGATTTTTTTTTCAGCATTTATCATTTCTGAATAAATATAACATTTCTCTGTTATATTGAGTGACTCTGCAGTGTACAAATGTGTATAAAAGTCAACTTTTGCCTTGATTACCAATATAATAAATAATGGAAAAAACTGTTTAGAAAAGTTTTATATAACAGAGTTGAACTCAGAGAGGCCATGTTCCAATATTTTATTTCACCTACATTAGTTGTGAGTCCCATTGAAAGCAGACGCACTAATAATGCATGATTAAAATTGGAACATTAATTTAGACACATTAATGGGTGTTAATGATTTTCCAGTGTAACAAGGTCAAGGTTGAAATTAATATGATCTGCCCTATTCCTCCTTTGGGTGAGTGGGGGAAAAAAAAAACCTGCTTGGAATCACAGTAGGGAATTAAAAGTTTAACTTAGGATTCAACTTCAGCCATGTCTGTCACACGCTGTATCATCTATACAATCAGTAAAGCTACACGTGATAGAATAATGACACCAGGAGAAGAGATGGCTTGGGTATAGTCGAGTAAAGTTTAAAACCCCAGGAAGTGGAAACAAGTTCTGCTGAGCAAGTCCAGGGGAGTGTTGACCTCTACTGTGGATATATAACTCATGGAAGGGGCATTTTTAGTAACTCCTTAACACTCATTTTAGGAGACAGTGGCAGAAATCCCTGGTGACAGGGGCAGAAATCCCTGCTGTTTTAGAGACCGTTTCTGAAGTTGAGATTACTATAGCCTTACTATCAGGTGGATGAGATTCGGCCATTGATGTTAAAGGCACTGGATAAGGTTTGGATTGTGTGGTTAACATGCCTCTGGAAGGTTGCATGGAGATCTGAGGCAATGGATAATTTATTCATCTTCATCTTCAGTAACCACTTTATCTTGTTCATGACTGCTGTGGAGGCTTCCAGGGAACATTGGGTGCAAGGTGGAAATACACCCTGGTTGGGATGCCAGTCCATTACAGTGCACTAGGCACACACATTCACACACTCATTCACACCTGGCTGTTAAAGTTGCCAGTCCACCTACTGGCATGTTTTGTGGAGGTGGGAGGAAACTGGACAACCCAGAGGAAACCCTCGCAGACATGGAGAGATCATGTGAAACTCCACAGAGACAGTAAACTGTAGCTCTGAGGCAACAATGGTACTACTATGCTAAAAAGGGATCAGAGAGTTCCAGTCATAGGGGGAATGACAATCCTCCCAGGAAAATACATGCCGAGGTGATAGAGGGAAGACTCTGTCCCATATTTAAACATCTCAGATCCAGCTTCTGCCTAGGTCCCCACAGTAGACCAGCTCTTTTCAAGGGGTCATGGGAGTATGGTAATCCATTCTACATGTGCTTTGTAGATTTGGAGAAGGCTTATCATTGTGTAACTCAACATTTGTTGTGGGAGGTACTGCAGGGATATCTGGGTCACTACCTCATACAAGCCAGTTTCTGTATGTGCACAGTGTTCTCTTTCTTGCTGTTAAGTTGAAATTGTTTAAAAGTAGATGTCAGACTCTGTCAAGGGACTCAACCCTGTTTCACACTGGATGTGTGAGCGGTGCAGAAGCAGTGCATGAGCAGCAAGCGGCCATTGTGCCTTCACACTGGCAGCGATTGTATCGCGCAGCTGAACCGTGGCTTGTGTACCACAAATATAAGAATGGGCATTACTTTATTTTGATTTTAAATGTAAACAGTGTTAAAGTTAATACATCCAGGAGAAAAAGCTCTTCAAGAGGCCTATTTTACTATCGATCCACGTTGTTTTCTTTCTCTTTGTTTTCTGTGTAGTGCGGTTTTAAGTAGCAGCAGCCAACACAAAATATTCTGTGCTATATTTAAAACGAATCCACATTCAGAGGAGGACGTGAAGGGGGAGGGTGACAGAATTTTCAAGTTTTGGTCAACTCGGAACAGAAACATGCTGTGTATATGTAGTTTATCTGATAAAATGAATCTTCAACTTAAGCTAGACTTAAGTATTTTAAATCATTTAAACACGCTTTTGTGGTTTGGGTAAATATTTCACATTTGAGGCAAACATTTCCATGTATTCATTTGCAGGCTGTTAACCGAATACATTTAAAGTGGCAAAGTGTTAAACTAGGTTGAGATCTGGTGACTGTGAAGGACACAGCATGTGATTTACATCATTTTCATTCCATCAAAAAATTCAGTGAGCGCTTGTACCCTGTGGACGGAGGCAGCGTCATCCTGGAATAGATAGAAATGCTTCAGTTTAGGATAAACGTGATCAGTCAGAACCACGGGATTGATTTGCAGTGGACATTCACTATGAGGGGAGAAGTGGAACCAAAACACCCCCTTCCCCTGCCACACACACAGCATAGCAGAGACACTGGTTTTCCTTTCACTCATGATTAAATATATAGTATGTGTATGTAATAAACTGTATATTATTGGCTTAATGTGGTAGCACTGTTTAGTATTCAGTAGAGTCTGATATCAGAGATATCTGTGTGCATTTAAACTGTGTAAATGCTGTAGTAGATAAGCAGGACTGAAAAACTGAGATACAGCAAGGAGTGTGGAAAAGATAACAGCTCGCTGAGCCAGATAGAGAGAGAGAGAAACAGAGAGAGAGACAGAGATGAGATGAGATTTTAGTAGTAGTCAATTACAGCCACATATATTCAGCAGTCGTCTTGTCTCTCTCCCCACCTCCATCTATCCATGCATTCACCTGTCTGTGTATCCATCCAAATTTACTGCAAGTTGTGCTTTACAAAGCTGCTCTAATTAGATACCAGTCGACACCAGCACAGCTTCTTTCCCCAGGCCATAATCCTCCTAAACAATGACCCTACCCGCATCCTTACGATCTAATAAGTGGCATATGCACACTTTAGTGGATATAGCAATATCAATCTCTGCATCAGCCGACATGGTGGAAGAGGGAATAGCACTGTCGTGTCGTAGCTCCAGGGTCGACGCTTCAATCCTGAGCTCAGGTTACTGTCTGTGTGGAGTTTTACCCGTTCTACCTGTGTCTGCATGGGTTCCCTCTGGGTTCTCTGGTGGATTAACTATGCTAAATTGCCCTTAGGTGTGAATGTGTGCATGCATGGTACCCAGTAATGGCCAGGCATTCTTTCATACAACTATAGGGAACAGACACATTCTTTCATACAACTATAGGAAACAGCGTGCTTAAAATATACAATTTTTTAATTGCACAGTTCTTGTAATTATGCATTACCTAACAGACACATTCTTTCATACTTTGATGAAAATCTAGGAGGCTAAAATCTATTATAAATCAGTTGCTCAACAATAATACTATTTTGGTTGAGCAATACAAGCTCTCATCAATGACATAATAAGAATGATGTAGGGGCAAATTATTACATAAACTCCCACTTTCTTTCTATATTTGTGATTTAAGTCTGCAATGCTATACTGGGTTTATGCCATTTTTACACCGAATAGCAACTATGGGTAGAAAAGCTGTAACCTTTTTATTCAAACTAAATAAACATTAAACTTTCAGGTCTGTTGGCTGTCCATTTGTGTAATTTGTACTTTGAACAGACAATATGTGCTTAGTCTGTCTACTTTTATTTTCTCTTCCTCATTTGCATTCATTACACTTGTGACTATAGTATTTCACATGTGTCTTCTCAGTCCTTGCTGATGACGTGTTACGGATAAAAAATATCAGCCCAAATGGAGATCAAATCTAGGTTTCATTCTGTGTAATCAACTGACATGAATGTCACTGACAGCCTGCATGAGTCTACAGTCTGGGCTAGAAAGAAATCAGCCCCAGGCTGATTCACCTATACACCATTCTGTGTATTTTTCTTATGACCTTTAAATTTTTGAAATACAGGGAGGATTAGCCTGCTAGCTCATTTATACAAAACATACTCTGCTCATGAGTTCTCCTTGTTGTCTTATCCTTGGTCATTTGTACTGCGGTATATTGCATAGTAAGTATATTATGTGGTGACAGTGATTTGTTATGTAGACTGTAAAAGTATCACGATCTGTATAAAGACAGCTATAGGCTGGTGTACACACTCCACCCAGGGTCTGTTCTTAATGATAAATCAGGCTTTTTATTTTCTTAGCAGAAAGTCATAGAGCTGAGAATGTAAGGATATACTCTCACACACACTTTCTATTTCTAC
Source organism: Pangasius djambal (assembly GCA_022985145.1). Classification (NCBI taxonomy): domain Eukaryota; kingdom Metazoa; phylum Chordata; class Actinopteri; order Siluriformes; family Pangasiidae; genus Pangasius; species Pangasius djambal. The sequence continues at coordinate 24,859,977 of CM040976.1, read as the reverse complement.
AACACACAGAGGAGCAACAACTGGAGTTTACTACCAAACCCACAATACTAACGGGTCTCTGTAGGGTTTTGTAAATACACATGCTGCACATACTGACTCTGTGTGTATTTTGTACATATTTCTAGAGGCACAGTGTGTGCAGAAAGTGGCAAAAATAATGTTAGAGCAATTTTTGTTCATTTGACTGCTGCTTTCTTTTTTCCAGCAATACTCATCGGTACCCTATAAACTTTTTTTTTCTTAATTCACATTAAAGACCCTAAACTGATTATCCTTGTACTGCAGTCGAGTCAAAATATCAAACATAAGTCTAAAAATAAGTTCAATGCTTTTATTTCCACTCTCACCTGTGCACACACCTGCCATCAGGATTATCTCCTAGCATAGAAGAAGCTTCTGGGGCTCCATTTTCATCAGGCTTGTTTATAGTGAGCAGCAGTGAGAGGATTTGAAGATATGTTGGTGATCCCAAAATAAATCTTACAGATATATTCACTGTAAAGAGATGACCCGAGGTCAGTTGTCATTACTAAGTAAAGAACATTCTGCATAACACTGCTGGACATGGCTTTACTTAAAAACACTAAAATTTATGTTTTGGCCTATAAATATTATGAAGAAAACTCAAACACTATTTGAGGCCAATATTATATGAATAAATGTGACATTTAGTTTATTAATAGTCTTGTCCCTTTTAAGTCAGGGAATAGGGTTCTTGGAGGAGACAACACTAATCAATGGCTTATTTCAAGAAAGAATAAAATTATGAATTAACTTAAAGTGACCTTTAAGTGTAGCAAATGAATTCTTATCCTTCAAACCATGGCCACATTTTCTTTGTGAATTCTAAGAGCTCATCACATTAATAAAAGCATGGGCATTGTTTTATTAATTCAACGACTCGAATTAAAGGCTTGATAAAATAGTCCACATCCCGTGCATTACAATTTTGTGACTTTAAGTGGCTTGTAATCATAGTAACTTTTGGAGAACAATATAAAAAAAATATTATTTATTTCTCTCTCTATCATATATATACAACGATCAGTCATAACATTAAAAACCACTGACAGGTGAAGTGAATAACATTACTCAAGTCAAGTCAAGTCAAGTGGAGTTTATTGTCATTTCAACCATATACAGCCAGTTAGTACATAGTGAAACGAAACAACGTTTCTCTAGGACCAAGGTGCTACATAAGACAAACACAGAACAACACAGAACTACAAGGGACTACATAAATTTATACATAAAGTGCATAAATGCAAATATGTGCAGACAGCACAAGACAGTACAATGGATACTGGACAGTACAATGACTACTGGCCATTGTAATTATCTCATTACAGTGGAACCTGTCAAGGGGTGGGATATATTAGACAGCAAGTGAACAGTCAGTTCTCAAAGTTGATATGTTGAAAGCAGGAAAAATGGGCAAGCATAAGGATCTGAGCTACTTTGACAAGGGCAAAATTGTGATGGCTCCAAAATGGTCCAAAAAAGACCAATTGATGAACTGGAGGCAGGGTCATGGGCGACAAGGCTTATTGATTCATGTGGGGAGTGAAGGCTATCCCAATCTGGTCTGATCCCACAGAAGAGCTACTGTAGCACAAACAGCTTAAAAAGTTAATGCTGGCTATGATAGAAAGGTCTCAGAACACACAGTGCATCCCAGCTTGCTGCATATGGGGCTGACCATTCAGAGTGCCCATGCTGACCCCTATCCACTGCCGAAAGCACCTACAATGGGCATGTGAGCATCATGGAGCAATGGAAGAAGCTGGCCTGGTCTTATGAATCATGTTTTCTTTTACATCATGTGGATTGGCCGGGTGCATGTGCGTCACTTACCTGGGGAAGAGATGGCACCAGGATGCACTATGTGAAGAAGACAAGCAGGCAGAGGCAGTGTGAGGCTCTGAGCAATGTTCTGCTGGGAAACCTTGGGTCCTGGGATTTATGTGGATGTTACTTTGACACATACCACCTACCTAAACATTGCTGCAGAATAAATACACCCCTTCATGGCAATGGTATTCCCTATTGGCAGTGGCCTCTTTCATTAGGATAATGCACCCTGCCACACTGCAACAACTGGTCAGGAATGGTTTGAGAAACATGACAAAGAGTTCCAAATTCCCCAGATCCCAATCCAGTCGAGCATCGTGGGATGTGCTAGATAAACAAGTCCAATCCATGGAGGCCCCACCTCGCAACTTACAGTACTTAAAGGATCTGCTGCTAACGTCTTGGTGCCAGATGCCACAGCACACCTTAAGAGGTTTTGTGGAGTCCATGTCTCGATGAGTTAGAGCTGTTTTGGCTACACAAGGGGGACCTACACAATATTAGGCAGGTGGTTTTAATATTATATATATATATATATATATATATATATATATATAATATATATATATATATATATATATATATATATATATATAAAGGCCCAGAATTTGGCCCTTGTCAAAGTCTCTCAGTTCCTTATGCTTGCCCATTTCTCCTGCTTTCAAGACATCAACTTTGAGAACTGACTGTTCACATATATATATATATATGAAAAAAGGAATGGGCTACCAAAAATAAGCTTGCAGCTGTCTAATCCAGTTCTGAATTTGCATAACTTTTCCTGCATAAATATTGATGCAATATGAATATGGACGATTGTGTACAAGAGGATTGGGATTAGCAGAGCACAATCTTTATAATTTATAATTATAATAGGTTTTAATCTATGCCGGGCCATTTCTGCCGTTATACCGAGGAAGGTTCTCAGTGGCTCAGTGTCTCTGTAGTGAGAATGTTTCTTACAATTATGACTAGTATTTTAAAGTTGGTTTTATATATGATATATTTGATATTGGCTATACATTTGATAGAGGTGCAATATGATTAGGCTGCTCTTTCATTGCCAGAGTGCAAATTAGGGCTATAGGAGTCGAGTCTGGTCTTGGACTTGATTCCAATCTCCAGATCTTTTCTGTATAGACGTAGACCTTTTTTGGAGCATTGGCATTTGTGTTTGCATTTGTCTCAGTCTTGGGCATTGATCTCAGTAAATTGCAGTGATTTTGGTCTTGAATTAGAGTTTGTAATTTTTTTTTTTTTTTGCCTTTTCTTTTCGCATTCCCAAAGTTTGACAAGGAGCAATTCCTTCTGCTAAAAAAACATAGGCTAATCATTGGCACATTGGCAAAGTAAAGCCTTGGCCTCAGAAAATATTTGATGCTTTTCAGTCTTGACCTTGACTCAGTCTCACTTTCATTTGGGCTCAGTGGCTTGACTTTGCCTTGACCCCCTTAAGACTTGACTAGATTTTGGCTAGTCATGGACTTGACAATGGCTTTCTGGCCTACAGCCCAAGTACAAATGTATCAAGGATCTGTAGCAGTTGGGGTTTGCAAGCTTCTACAGATTTTTATTTGGTGGTTTCCAATGGCCAGTGACTCCATGATGAAGAAATCTTATTGACAGAGACAGTGAATATTATACCTCTGTCAATGACTGTGGCAGATGGATGAGGGCATCCTTCAGGTTCTATACACTCTCACGGAGTATCCTCTTACAAGACCTTTGTGTCTCAAGTGAAAGCTCTTGGCTCATACTTCAGTAACATTCAGATATTGACTGCACAATCCAAATTTAGCTAGTGCCAGGATGGCCACATTACATAGCCACTCCACTAAGCTCCTAGAGAATGATGCCAATGACAGCACATGCCTTACCTGGTGGAAGGGATGCAGCCCTGAAATGTGGTATTGAGCCCATGCTAAAGACATCTTGGCATTTTTTTTTTTAACCATGCTCCCTTCCCCAGAGGCTGGCCCTAGACTGACATTAAGTTGTGGTTGGAGCTGTGTTGAGGGATTAAATGTCACACCCTTGACTGCTCTCCATTCCACTTTCCAGCTATCAGCACCACCAGTGTACTGACCACCAGTTCCATCCAAACACCTCATCATTATTGTAGAGACCTGATAATCCTCAAGGACAATCTCTCAGACAACTCTGTGAAATCTCTCAATTTCCTAGAAAACAAAGGTGTTTTATTTATCTAGTTTCTGTTTTTTTTGGCCCTGATAGTTTTACTGACCAAGTTAATATTTTCACTTAGCTGTAGTCTCTTTCCCCGTGTGTTATCTTTTACCTGTTTCCTTTTTGGCCTAGCCAGTTTCAGCCTGATACTTTAGGTTTGCACATGCGTCAAAGTCAAAGTCAAACTTTATTGTCAATTCTGCTATATGTACAGGACACACAGAGGATTGAAATTCCGTTTCCCTCAGACCCATGGTGTGAGACACCAACATAATAAGACAAGTAATTTAAAAAAAGTAAAATAAAATAAAATACAATAAAATAAAATACAATATGTACACTATAAACCTTCATGGCACATGTGAGTGTGTAGATATTTACATTTTAGTGCAAAACAAGAGAGAGCAGCAGTTGTGGAAGCGGACCTGGTTACATTGTAGTGCAACAGAGAGAGCAACAGTAGTAAAAGTGGCTTGTGCATATTGTGTGATTTGAGTGGGTGGGTGTGTGTGTGTGTGTGTGTGTGTGTGTGCGCATTGGGGGGGTTACAGTTCGGTGACTCTTAGGGCAGAGGGTAGAGAGAGGAGAGAGTTCAGCTGGAGGCTGAGAACACATCCTTGTGGTGCCCCTGTGTTCAATGTAATAGTGCTGGATGTGTTGTTGCCAACTCAAACTGCCTGTGGTCTTCCAGTGAGAAAGTCCAGCAGTCAATTGCACAGGGAGGTGTTGATGCCAAACCTGTCCAGTTTCTGTATTAACTGCTGTGGGATGATGGTGTTAAATTCTGAACTGAAATCTAGAAACAGCATTCTCACATAAGCGTCTTTTGTTTCCAAGTGAGAGAGAGCTGAGTGGAGAGCGGTGGAGATTGCATCTTCGGTGGCCCGGTTGGCCTGATATGCGAACTGGAAGGGGGCAAGAGAGGGGGGGATGATGACTTTGATGTGTTGCACGACTATCCGCTCAAAGCACTTCATGACAACGGGGGTCAGCGCAACAGGACGGTAGTCATTAAAGCTGGATGGGGATGGTTTCTTAGGCTACGTTTACCCAACAGCGATGTAGTCAAAAACGGAAATGTTTTTCTCTTGCGTTTTCAAAAAGTTTCACGTATACACGACACCGTTTTCAAAACGATTCACGTTTACACATATCCGGGATAACGACCAAAAACGCTGTATTACGTATGCGCTTGCCCTTACAGTAGACACGTATTGCGCAAGTCTACATACCTAACACGTACTACGCACGTGCATGTCGTCACCGTTTTCAAAGATTCCCGTATTGGGTGTTTACATGGAGACGATAACGGTGGCATTTTTCAAAAACTTGCACTTTGAAACCCGTTTTCAAAATTATGCGTTTTCAGTCCCCAAAACGCCGGTGTCGTGTAAACGAACAGGCAAAATGCGTAAAAACGCAAAAAAAAAATTTTGGCTGAAAACGTTGTCGTGTAAACGGCCCCTTAGGGACTGGTATAACTGTGGTAGTTTTGAAGCATGTGGGGACAACAGCCTGGCTCAGGGAGATGCTGAAGATGTCTGTGAAAACATCTTTGAGCTCATCTGCTCAGTCCTTCAGCACCCGACTCTATGCTAAGCAATGACACAATGACATTATCTACTGCTAGATAATTCATATGAGCACATAAAATATATGTCCCTTAGTTTTATGGACACCAATATGTAAGCATACCTAGAAAAAAAAGTACAGTACAGTTCCCACACACTGTTGCCTTTCCTGTACAACCTCTCACTGTTATCCATTTAGCTAGTTTGCTAAGCTGCAGTCAAGGTTGTTTAGTTTTGGTGAATGTGTGGCTTATCTAGAACACTATTGCCCATTGCAAAAAAAAAAAAAAAAAAAAGTCGGTCAAGCACTTGCTGTCACACTGACTTCCTGTTTCAAAAGGAAATACTTCAACATACAAAATGACATCATGGCCCCATTTTAAATACCATTTTGTGTCATTGGTTAGCATAGTATGCATTTGTGGAGTGACACAGCAAGATTTTTTTTTTTTTACTCTTTCCATTTTTCATTGCCCAGGCATCCATTATCCCCACTAAGAGTTTCTCTGTGTATTTACATGTTGCCCCTGAGCAGGGAGCAGTCAGGTGTGATCATTCTGCTTAACATTTCTCTCACTGAATTAAAGAGCCACTTGATATTTTCTTGATATTTTCTCTGACATCGACTCTGCTGTGTGTTTAGTGACTGTATTGAAAAGTGTATTCTCTGGCGCCACAGGAAGGAAAAAAAAAATCCATCTTTTTATTTCCTCAAACTGCAAAAACGAGACATGAAAATGAATGCTCTGTTATTTTGAAATAGACTCTAAAGCAGATATATTATTATAATGAATGAATTTCCGTCCCGTGTAATCAGTATTAGAATAAATCATGGCTTGCATCTCAAATCTTAATTCTGACTAATTGCAATATTAATTTGTAATACACACTACTGGCCACATTTTCCTTTTTCTATTTTAATCTTGTTTATCTATCGTTTATTCTTCTCCTCCATGTAGCATAATAATGATAATCATTTAATTTTACATAAATGTTAATATTATTTAATTTCCACAGCTGCCAGCCATAGAATATGGGGCCGAAATAACATTAAACAGACTTTTTTGTTTTTATTTAATCAACCACCATTGTGATTGCTGAAAATGAATCAAATTCATATGCAAATTAGATAAATAACACTTTCCCCCTTTATTCATCCAAAAAACTTCTTTAAATGAAAGACTTAAAGGATAACGCCACCCTGAAACACATTAAATATGTTTACATTGAACTATTTTGTGATATGTTTAGTGATTCTGGTGCTAATCCGTTAGTTGCTGCTGTACTTTTATTATCCCCATGGAAATTAGTGGTTGTGTGCCGTTCAAATGTAACAGAAGTGCATTACTAGTGCAGCTACAGTGTTTTTTAATAAGAGAAAAAATATGAAAAATCTTAAACACAAGTGACAACCATCAGATTTCGCTGTTAGCACCTAAATACAAAAGAGCAAGACCTTCTTTCCTATCTCACCGCTATCCATCAGTGTTATCCAGCATTGTGTGTTTTGTAATACATCTTTAATCAAAGTGAAAATAGACCAGCATGCCGATGGAAGAAGTTTGGGAATGGTCAGGTGAACACGCACAAAAGGGCAATCCAAAGATGGTATCATGGTACAAGGACAACAGTCAGAACGAGCAAGACCACTGGGAGTAATAATAATAATACTCAGATTTTGTCACTATGGGATTGATTGGCAAGACTTCACAAACAAAAATGAGGATCGCAAGAGTTTATACGCTTGAACCAGGAAGTAAACCAGATGTAAATAAGGGAACTGGAATAGTACACTACCTCAATATTTGTAAAACAACATTTATCCATGGCTGTATTATAGCTGAACAGATAAGAACAGGGATGCAGTATTTGGAAAATATAGCATGTAAAAATGGACATCTACAGTAGATGTGATCTACAGGGTGTCCCAAAAGTGTCCAAAACATAGGGACTATGTATGCCAGCACCACGTTGGTTGTGCCTTTGTCAGTGGATGTTTGTGGATGTCCACTTCTCGGTTGGTCCGTAAAACCGCCATTCTTTTTGAATTTGTTAAGAACTTTGGCGACAGTGTCATGAGTGAAATGCTTGCCATGTATCCTGTTAAAGTCTATCGCAAGCTTGGGACAGCTTCCCGATTGGGCCATGAGAATTATTTCAGTACCTTTTTCTTTTGTCGAAGGCATTATTAAAGGCTATATGAAAAGAAATATATATAAAATATAATCTAAGTATGAAATATTTTGGAATACATTTTGCTAAAAAGTGTGATTCCCCCTGTGTGTGGAGACTTTTGGGACACCCTGTAGATGCACATGGGTAAAAAAAAAAGAAAGAAAAATACATGTTTCTATTAAAAAAAAGATCTAGTAACCTTGCAGGCATGAACTACATGCAGTCAACTTTAATAAACTGAATGGGATGCCAATAATTATAACAATAATAATAATAATAATAATAATAATAATAATAATAATAGAGCACAGTCTTGAACTTGAGTCCAATTTCAAGAAGTTTTCTGTATCAACTTAGACTTGTTTTAGGATTATTGGCATTTGTACTTGGATTTGTCTCAGTCCTGGAGGTTGGTCTCGCTAAATTGCAGTGTTCTTGGTCTTGACTGAGAGTTTGTAAAAATAATTTGCTGTCTTTTCTTTTTGCATGCCCAGAGTTTGACAAGAAGTAATTCCTCCTGCTAGCAAGCGTAGGCTAATCATTGGCACATTGGCAAAATAAAGCCAACAAGTTGACAAGAATTTGATGCTGCCAAGTCTTGATCTTGACTCAGTCTCACGTTTGTACAAATGAAAGTACCTGGGAGGAAATAAAAGTGTAAAAAAAGCACACGTGTCTGGTGTGAACAACCACCACAGAGTAGTATGTTGAGCTGTTTTCCTGAATGAGAACAGCATGGTCAGGGATCTGACATCTACCGTGACAGGGCATCAGTAAAATGTTGCCTGCCTGGACTGTTTGGAAATCGTATTGTTCCAGTATAGTCCCACTCGGATACTTAAACTAGAACAACTAGCGTAGACATTTAAGGGGAAACTTAGTATGTAATAAATCAATTGCTTAGTAAATTTTGCATGCAATTCTTGCTGTTACAAACCTCTTTGACGTCGCTTTATTTCCTACTTTTCACTGCACAGGATCACAACCCACAAAGCAAGAGTATCTGAACTGAAAGTCCTGAAGCCCTGAGCTGCAAGTCGTGAAAAAAAAAATGTTAACATTTATATTAAAATTATATTATATTAAATGCACAAAAAAGTACATTTATATTAATAAAGTTTCTGCGAAGGTAAAATGGACAGTTTTTGGACTTATTAATATAATGGTCAGTAAGATATTCTGTTATATGAATAAAGTATAGCAGAAAATGGGTTTTCAGTTCATTCCACCAATTTTCTATGGGATTCGGGTCAGAGCTATATAATGACTACTCAGATCATTTCATTTTGTTGTCTTTATGCCTTTTTGTTACAACTTTGGAGGTATGCTTAGGATCATTGTCCCAGATGTCTTGAGATGGCTGATGTCTTGAGGTTTCTACATGATCTTCCTTCCTCATATGGCATCTATTTTCTGAAGTGTACGAGTCCCTTTTCCTGGAAAACGCCCTCAAAACATGGTGCTGCCACCCTCAAGCTTCACAGTCGGGATGGTGTTTTTTGGATTAAAAGCCTCACTCTCCATACATAGCACTGATCATCTGTGTCTATGTGGTCCCAAGATTGTTATATTTGCATACAATTGTTTGAACAGATGAATGTGATACCATCTGTGTTTGGCATTTGCCACTAAGCTAGAACCTTAATTATGGAGATCTTAATTGTGGAGAAAGGTCTTTCTGAGGTCTTGGCTGAATTTCTTGGATTTCCTCATGGTATCAAAGGCGAAAAGGCACTAGATCTAGAGCTAGACCCTTTTACAGAAACAGGTACCACCTAATTATGATAGTTGGCCAAACAGAAGCATCTAAAAATCATTACAGTAATTTCTGGAATCTTCCAGACTGTTTTAAGAGACAGTCAACTTGGTGTATGTAACTTTTGCCTCACTGGAATTCTGATGTAGTGATTTCAAGAAATAAATGTCTCTAAACGATTGCCGTGATTGCCTTGCCAAAAGAAATGAAGAGTAACATGAAATGATTGGAGTTGTGAAAAACTGAGATTGAATATCTTTAAGCTAGGTGTATGTAAACGTTTGGCCTCAACTGTATATGAGCTTCTAAAGCAAAGACATCTGGCTTATGTATTTCTATATGTCAAAATAATGGAATATAACTCGATATCTTATTATCAACTTGTTATTTTAAGTTGAAATAATGACAATAATTTTCTTTTTCCCAGTTGCCATTTAGGGCTTCTTTATACGAGAATCACAGAGAGCCACATAAATATTCATTTTGCAAATCAGTATATTCTCAAGAAGTGCTTTCCCAAAATATACACTGTATGTTCGACCTATTGTCAAACTGTTCTGTTTGATCTTTGCAACACAACACACATGGCAGCTGCTGTCAGATGTTCTACTCAGGAGTCTGTCATCACTCCGGTGGTTCTCCTATTACTGGATGCAATGTCAGAGAACTTTCTCCATTACTGCTGTGGTGCCCTGCAGTCCTCATGCAGATAATATCTCATCTTTAATTCTTTCCCAGCCATTGGAAGCCAGTGGTATCATTTTCCTTGCAAATTACAAGCTAACAATTAGATTCTGTGTTTGCATTTAACTGTGGTTTTTAAAGCACACCCAGGGATCATATCAACATGTAGCTAATGTGTGCAACGTGTGCAATTTTGCATAACAAAATATTTAGTGTGCAGTAGTATATTATATATTATTACTATACATATATGTATATATATATCAAACTGCGCTATATCTATATTGCACTTCCACCTGCATGAGATCTGATTACAGAGTATACAGACCACCTCTGAAGGCACATTAGCTAATCTGATCTCAGTGTGTGATTACTCCTGGTGTTTAATGAGATCAAATGCTATCTGAGCATAAACGCATCACTGAAAACACACAATAATAAAAGTAATTTAGGCCAGACTGGTTTCTCTGCATTACCCAAGGCCTATTCAGCATTAGTTTTTCTGGGGTAATTTCATCCTTGGATTTTGCTCACCACAGAGAGTTGAAGTGGTAATAAAGACATGATTAGTGTGGATTAGTGACATGTTTGAAAATGAGTAGTTCATATATGTGTGTGTGTGATTGTGTATATATATTAAAAAGGCTTATTAACCCTTAACTAGAGGGTTTTTCCAATGTGCCTTAGGACTACTTTGCTAAATCTGTGTATATAACCAGCTAAAATTTCTAGCCATAAAGAAAAAAACATCACTTTAGTTTCTGTGGGTGGGGTAAAAAGGGTAATTGGTGTAAGAATGCTACTCATGGACTGCTTGTATTCAATGTTATGATGCATTTCCATTTCGAAGTAGTGCAGCTCTCACTTTTTCTTTTTTTTTTTTTTACATTAGTCAACACTGTGAGACAGTAACGTATCCACTTGTCCTTCAAGGTCCTCGAACACCTCATCACAGTGCCTTCTGTTTTTAAGGTATTCAAATTCAAATTTCATTGGTCACACACACAACCATACACAGTATGACATGCACAGTACGAAATGTTTTTTCGACTGTCCTGTGACATACAAAACAGAATTTACATAAAACAGAATTTACTAGCATTGAAGCAGAAAATAAAAATATAGAAAAATATATATAATATGAAGGGTATAAAAAGAAAGATGGCAGAAGAGATATGGGCTGGAGAGAAGAGCCCATTGTTTGGATGGCTGAGGTCTTTGCCTATCTCCCTGGCCTTTCTGTTCTGTACTTAAGACCGAATATTATGAAATGAACTGAAATGAAGAAATATTCTGAGCACTGCTGTGTCATTCAGTGCACAGCATCTTCAAAATTTATTACAGCTATTTGAGCTTTTACTTTCAGCTAAACATACCTTGTTAGCAACAGCCCGTGCTACTTTGCAGTGAACTGTGTGTTTTTTCTAACATGAAATTGCAGACACTGACAGTAAAATACTGCCACTGGGCCTCATTTGACAAGCTGCATTCATATTTATGAATTTGAATTCGTGCATAAATCATTCGTATGAGAGTTTAGACATTTTTTTTTTTGCATGTACTGCAATACCCAGAATCCTGGTCACCTCCCAGCCAATCAGAAAGCAAAGAACCAACCAATCATCAAAGTCTTTAGTAATCGGGTATTAGTGAAATTAAATCCGTAGATAATTCTCACATATCGTTGGCAACCATGAAAAAAGGTGTCCAGGTAATGATGGGCCCTCCATGCTCATAGCTTTGTCTTATAGCTAGAATGTTATGATTCAGTATTTTTGCACTCTGAGTGGCATGTTAAAAGTCTACAATAGTGTGAAGCTGATTGAACCTTGAGTGCAGCAGCAAAGCATAACGATTTAGTTGTATGTAATGCTCAAGGTGAGGCAGAACCTGTCTGCTTGTCCAATAGGAAAACGAGCAGGTCGCTGGCACTAAACAACTTTGCTCCTTATCTGCAGGCATCCTTACAGGTGCCACTTCACAACCCTGTGATTTTATTTTTGTCTGGATTTCTCTCTCTCTCTCTGTGTGTCTCTAATCTACTTCTCCAATTTCTATTGACAAATTCAAGATGGGGCTGATGAGATGTCTGAGTGCTTTTACAGGCACATGTTGCGTCTTCCACTGAAAATCATTGTACAATTGTATAGATGTATGACTTTTATACTGCATTAAAGACACCTGACTCTATATGAACACCATAAAAAACAAAGGCTAAAGTGTGTGCTCTACTTTTTAGCCTGCGTGCATAATGCATGTGTATCCATATGTGTGTATGTATGTGTGTGTGTGTGTGTGTGTGTGTGTGTGTGTGTGTTTGTTTACGTGTATTGACTCTACCATATGGTTTGAGGCTCAGGTTCCTTCTGCAGCTCACAGCATCACCATCCTGTTAATTGCCTCTACTTCTGTTGATTTGGAGTGTGGCCAATGAGCATGCATCCCAAAACTCTCTCTCTCTCTCTCTCTCTCTCTCTCTCTCCCTCTCTCTGTGTGTAGGGGTTGTTACCTCTTTATGATGATTCTTATAATAATAATAATAATTATAATAATAATAATAATAATAATAATAATAATAACAATAATAATAATAATAATTTGTGATTGAAACTGACATGCATTTCGCTTCAGAATTATTGGCATCCTTCATAAAAATAAAGATCATTTTATTAAAGAAATATTACATACAATAATTCAGAACTTCCACTCAAACAATGACAATGATAATCTTTATTTAAAAATAATAATTCCCTTCAGAACTCGTTTTTAATTAATACAGTTTGAAACAATAGTAAATAAATACATGCTAATAAATCCTATTAGTAGAGCCTTTATAACTACTACTACTACTACTACTAATAATAATAATAATAATAATGATGATCTTTTGATGATGTCATCTTTCTCATCCTGTTTAGAATAAACACTGTAGGTTTTTAGTGTCAATTCCCTCCAGAAGTTTTGGCATCCTTCATAAAAATGACTAAAAGCAATTGTATAAAATAAATAAATAAGTACCCACTGTAATAAAAAAAATGAATTCAGATAAAATGAGAAGTGATTCAACTTCAGTAAAAAAAATAAAATAAAATAAAAAAAACATTCCCATCAGATATCTGATGATGATGATTATTATTATCATTATCATTAATAATAATAATAATAATAATAATAATAATAATAATAATAATAATAATAATAATAATAATAATAATAATAGAAAAGATACTGTTGTATAAAATTTCTGAAATATTTGAATATATGTTTACTGGCTGTTTGGAGGAATCATGGAAGAAGAGATAAATAAGAGAGAATGCGAAGAGATAAATGACAGAGCAGGCGAGAAGAGAGACAGATGGAGGGATGACAGGTGGAGATGGATGAGGACAAAAAGGTGAGAAGTAATCACAGAGAGAGCAGGGCTCATTGCGGAGAGTGGGGGGGGAGAGAGAGAGAGAGAGAGAGAGAGAGAGAGAGAGGTGAGGTTATGCAAATTTTTCAATCATCACCCAGCTGGAAAACAGGCAGGAGGAGTGTGAGAGAAGGGTGTCATTTTATCAGCTGTTTTTAGTGTTAGTGTAAGTGTCTCTTCCTTATTCTGTCTGTCTGTCTGTCTCTCTCTCTGTCAATGCCATACCGAAAGTGAAGACATCTTTTCTGTCTCAGTGAGAGAGTTGGGGAAACTCCAGCACTGCCATTGTCACATGATGTCAAACCTTTTTCCCAACATGGTGTTAAATCTTCTCCATCAGCTCCTTTTTCCCTCTGTCTCTTTCTGCATTGCAAATTTGAAAACGTGTCACTGAGGTTCAAAACATTCTTCTGGGAGAACTAGTCATGTACCTGTCATAAATAAAAGAAGATGTCACAAACTTTGGCGCTAACGAGCTGAACCCGAGCTCATTTCTCACACAGGAGCACAGAGAGTTCATGCTAAATGGCTACTGTTGATTTTCACAGCCGAGTGTGAGATCTCCTGTGATAGAGACAGAGTTGTGTGTGTGTGTGTGTGTGTGTGTGTATATATGTTAGTGATATATTCTCTATCCTGTCTGCATGAACGTTATCAGTGTTAGAGGAAACAGCAGAACACGTGCATATATAAAGTCACATATCACGCATCATGCTGAAGTCTACTGTCATGTTGTTGGAGCATAAATAGAATTAGGTAGTCAGTAGTGAGGGTTTTATTCAGCACTGTATCAGCTGGAAAGGAAAGTTGGGAGTAGATGCTCCAGGAACATCATATCAGACATCATTTCGTCCACAAATCTGCTTTGCCAAACAAAAACAAGCCAACAGTTTACTGAGTGGTGTGGGTGTGGGGGATAATCACGAGCTAGAACCCAAGCTACCCAACCAAGTAACCGAGTCTGCCTAACCACTGGCTGCTTCAGCTTCTTAGAGTTTACTGCTATGGCACAGCAATTACGAAACAAACTCCATTTCCCAGCACCATCACATGCTACAAACTACATCATGTGACTTACACACACCTGTATCCAAACACTCATGCTTTTCAGAAACTGGACAGTCATTGCGAAGTCTCGTTCAACTCTTTTGTAACTACTTTGCCTCTCACCTGACCTATGCCTGTTTTTTCAATCTTCAGTTTTCGGATTTGTGTTTTGGATTGTCTGCTGGACTTGACATAACACCTGCACTTGACATAACACCTGCACTTGAACCTTACTTGACTGCCTCCCTGAAACCAAGTCATTTGTTAAAGAATTTGTTAAAGAAGCATGTCAGAGTTTGTGTAGCCAGTTATTATTTTTTTTCCATATTTCCACTGTATTTGTTTGTCATTTATTTATTATTATTTTTTAATTGTTTCTTTTAACATACAGGCAATTAATTAAGAGCAAATTAATGGCAAATAGACCTGTTTGTTAATAAGTGTTTGTATTCTGTATCATTTTGTTGTAAACTTGTGATCATTACAATTGTAAGCACAGTACTTGCAGGTAAATGATACAAATAATGAACGTGCAATTTTAAGATATTATTTATTAATAATTTAAATATAGCATGGTTAGCATTACAAACAAACAACTGATAATTATTCTATTTTTTATTATTTCTTTTTTTTTATTATTTTAACATCATTCCTGTTATTTTACAAACTCTAATTTATGAGTTCTGTATTTATTTACTCTTAATCTTGTCCTCATGTAGTCTTATTTAGTCTCATCTTAGTCTCAATTAATATTATTGCTACTAATTTTATCTCCCCACATCATTCTCTTTTATTGTCTGTTTTAATTTCCTTATAATAATAATAATAATAATAATAATAATAATAATCATCATCATCATCACCATCATCATCATCATTACCATCTTTTTTTAAAATAGTACTTAAATAATAGTAAATATTTTATAATAAGTTTAATAATTCAACAGTAATTCTGGTTAGCATTTCCTTTTCATATATGAAGATCTTTGGATTTCCCTATAAAAGCCAGACTCATGTGGTAAACATCATAATCAAATCAATAAGAGGGCAGTTTGTATTTAATTGCCCTGTGATGGACCATGCGTCCCATCTGGGATGAATTCTCCATCCTTGCACCACCCACGTTGTAAGGATTGTCTCTGGATCCACCACAACCATGACCAGGATGTAGCACTTACTGAAGATAAATGAATGAATAATTGTACAAAATTCTGTCTATAATAGCATCTCGGATCTTTCCTTCTGTATCTCAAACACATGCCTCTCACACACTCTCGTGCCCATGCTGAACATAGCTCTTTCCCTAAATGAATTCCCAGGGTGTTTATTGACTGTAATTGCAAAACACTGGGCCCCATAAATCACAAAGCTGTGAGCTCATATTATTACTATTTCCCCCAGATAAAGCACTGCTCACATTTTCATCCCTCCGTCTTCCTGTTTTTCATTTGGAGGAAGTGTGGATGAAAGAATGCATTGATTAGCCACCTCTCAAAAACAAATGAGTAGCTTCTAACCTGTAATTATATTTCAGCTCAAATGAAAGTGGGAGAAAGAGAAGTGTGTATTGCATTCTGGCATATCTATAATCCAAAGTTATCTCTTCATTTGTGAATTGAAAGGAAGTCTTCTATTCTATGTTTCTAGCGCTTCTGTCGTTCCACCATCACCACTCACAGTGCTAGAGTTAGGTACACAGCTTTATGCTTATAACTTACTTTTTTCAGATTTGATCTGTCTGTTTTTCTTTTCCCAGAAAACTCTCCAGTATCAGTGCTTTGGAACAGTCAGAGAGAAAGCTGTAATGTTTACATTTTAAGCTTTGCACTTGTTTTAGTTTGTTAGAAACCATGACTGCAGTTGTGTCTTACTAACTTCACAACAGAGAGAAACAACCAGCAGTTTTGAAACTGCTATAACCCAGTGATAACAAGCACTAACTTGTTTTATGAACATTAAATAGCACTATATATGAACAAATATATGTCATTCTTTAATAAATAAAAAGTGCAGCTGAAAACTCACCGTGGTATAAAGAGAATGGGAGACTTTGGGGTGTGCTTTTATAGGAAGCTAATTAACATCAGGGTTATTTTCCTGTAACAGCACATCCCTTGTATTTTATTCTTTACTTTTACGTAGATTAGCTTTTGCATAAATCATTCAATCAATCAATCGATCATAATATTATTATTTGCAGGTTGTGCAGAAGCTACAAATCTGTAATGCCGCTTCACACCTTCACACTACAAACAAATCTTAGTAAAATCAATGGAAGTAAATTTATTAAAAGGCATTTTGAATTTAGTCTGACAAAATGTATATTTAGTTATACTTGCATTTAATTTTGAAGGCAAATAAAGATAGATTGCGGAACATATGCTCTACAGTAACATGAGTGACTTTAGATTTGATAACGGTTTGATAATGTGCTTAAAACAAGCACAAAAAAGCAAATCTCCAACTTAGACATACTCTAAACTGTTTCTGTTTGACTCTCTCTCTCTCTCTCTCTCTCTCTCTCTCTCTCTCTCTGGGGTGATGTTATATTTGACCTTGGGGAAGGTCTATCATGCAAAATGAAGTTTCCTCCAGAGAGCCAATGTTCAGTGTGTTGTAGCGAACCATCCCACCATCACACACATACACACACTCATCCTCTCCTTACACACTCATCAACCTGTCATTGTGACCTTTCCCCATGACTATACTACACACTCTCTCTTTCTCCCTCTCTCTTGCACATTCTTGGTTCGTTTCAGTTCAAGGTGTTTTGTTAGCTTGATATATAGTGGTACAGCTGAAGCAATAACGCAATTGATAAGTTTTCCATGAGTGTAGAACCTCTTTTAAATTCATAACAAATTAGCAGGGGCTCCTCTGCTGGTCTGCAGGCTTCCCACAATCCTGGTGTCCTCTCTTGGTTAAACAAAACTGCATTTTTAAATGTTGTTAAATGATTAATGCTGAACTATTAGTAATAGTATTAATAATAATTCAGTAATGGTGTACTTAAGTGTAGTGTTTATAGGGATATATGACACGTGCATATACCCGTCACGGCAACTGACAAGTGTTTATAAATTCCAACAGGTGTTTGCTGTCTTAACAATTATTTTATCAGATCGAGCCGTAAGACCTCAATAAAGTGACATTGTTTTGGTTGTCGAAGAAATGTATTCGTGTTATGAGTTAAGTTAATTATCATGATGTTCTAATGTAAGAGTCACATCATGGTAATGGTGTGACATTAAACGATCACAAGCAAGCTCACTCAAATTTAGGGTCCAACAAAAGCTTTTGTAGTCAATATCAACCATTGTGTACCTGCATCTCTTCCCATGTTCTACTTTCTTTTTTTTTTTTAACTTGGCCTCTTTGTCTTATGTCTGCCTTCATGGTATGTCTCCATACAATAGACCACAGTCATGATTTCTGGATTGCCCAAAAAATACACATAATATAGATGTTATGTACTGAGTCACCTGTCTGTGTTAAAGGCACTCATTATTTTCATTCAAGGTGTTAAAGCAAATGAGCCTTCTGCCCATTTCCCTTCCTGCTGCAACAATGCAGCAAAGGAGCTTAACTTTTTCTTCCTAAAGGGCTCCACAACTCTTTGTGTTGTTCACTTGACTCCCTGCTGCATCAGAGACTTTTTTTTCTGCCATTATTGGCAAAAACTAGAGTTACAGTCAATAACAAAATGAACAAGAAACAAAAAAGTCCTCGTTTTCTCAGCTCCTTGGCATGACGAGAGTGGGAAAGAGGGTAAGCATGACAGAGGGGACCTTATAGGTTACCTATAGGCTACCCATGTGGGGTCATCGACACAAGTGATAACTTTGCTAGTACTACCTGGCATGAAAATGAGCACAATATTCAAAAACAAAAAAAAAAAAAACACTATGGTGGTCTGGAATGTAAGGACGTAGTGTGATGATATATTAATTCATCTTCGGTAGCACTTTATAATTTATGCTAGTCATTAAGATACAGTTGAGATATAATATAAAGTCTAAGGGGTGTAGTTTGATGGTAATATGTTTTCCAATCTGCCTAATATATCCGAATCAGAAAACTTTTGCTGCTGAAGCTTGATCAGTTTTGAAACTGTGAATAGTGAATGTGAAAATAGAAAACCTCATTCTCCTTTAATTTATTTGATTTAGGAATAGCAGAAACTGAAATGCCTTCACATTTGATGTGCGAGCATATTTATGAAGCAATACGCTGCTCTCCCTGAACTCCCTGTTGTTTTCTCTGAGCATACATTGACACTTGTGTTGCTATGAATAATGCATAACCCTGAAATAACAAACTCTACTGAGGCAACATTGTTTTACATAGAGCAGATTATCAGATTATATATATATATATATATATATATATATATATATATATATATATATATATATATATATATATATAGAGAGAGAGAGAGAGAGAGAGAGAGAGAGAGAGAGAGAGAGATCTGAAGAAGAGTTGTGGGAGTAACTGCACTGTACTTAAATAATTATTGTAAAAGTTAGACAAAATACACAAAGTTTCTAGAGAAACATAGTGTTTTTTTTTAACAGGGTTGTAATCCGAATGAGCGTCTTTAAAACCCTCTCACTCAAAGTTCCCAAAGAATGGACCCAATAGCAGAGTTTGGCCGGTCAAAATGAGAGAAGTGAAAGTTGTGCTTAGTAAGAGATTGAACTCAGTTCTCAGGATTGAAATGTGCTAACAGAGGGTGTGGCAGAAACACTGGAAAGGCTGCGAGACAAGAGCACAGATACAATAAAGCGAGAGACAGAATGCTCGACCAAGAGGGAGATATTAGTGAGAAGAAGGAAAGGAAAGTGCCAGATGTCCATCAAGTCGGTTCGGCCAATTTCAACTCAGAAAGGAATTTTAATTTTAAGAGAAAAAAAAGAGAGTATGAGATGGCCAGCTACTCTCTCCACCAACCAATCTTGACTCTTTTTTTTTTCCTCCAAAGACCTCTGCAAATATACTATTTACCGGCCTTGTCTAAACAGAAGACTGAGCATGTAAATGTTTTCCCAGGTTGCAGTTGCAGTAATGATTAAAGTGCAAGATGGGTGGTGTAGTTCTCATAGGACTACACCATTACCAGAAGGAGGTCTGGCCTCCCACTGCCAGCGTGAATGAGTGCTGTGTGGCCGGATGTTACAGTTAATTTGCATACCTATGGGTCTCTGCGGTATCCTCATTAGTTAAATCTAGCGTGTTATGCTTGTGTAAAATTGAGTTGTGTTTATATGTTTTGATGTGTTCCATTTGCATGTTCCATGGTATTATTTTGTGTTCTCTATTTCTGTAAAGCACAAGCATTTTTTATCACCTCCACCAGGTTTCGCCTAATTTGCAGTTCACCACCAGGCATATTGTTGTGCTGCAATTGCAACTTGCCAAAAAAAAAAAAAAACAAGAAAAAAAAAAAAACAAGTGTGATCACAGCATCACTATCCAATCACAGGCGTCTGTGAGCACATAAGCGGAAGGGAGTGGATAGCGCTTTCCTCTGTGTTATGAAGCCACATGTTAAAGCATGAGGAGCAGCTCGACAAGATGTGTTGGCTGGCTTCAGACATCTCCGAGAAAGCACATGATAGCCTTCACTCTCCTGTCATATGATAGAGGAGACCTAACTGGTGGGAAGGAATTTCACTTTCAGTAGTTTTAGAAATACGCAAACCAGCCCGTGCAACTTACATTGAATTACTTTGCTTTGTGTATTTACTGTATTACTACTTAGGTGCTATTAGATTTTTTTCCACCTTGACCACTCTAGCACTTGTACAAACTAGCATTTGTCACTTCATCAGTTCAATTTATGAAACCTCGAAAACTGGCTAGAAGTGCATGAATTGTATTACTGATCCTTCAATTGTTTGTAGGTTTTGTATCATGCTGTAGAAATTCTAAATAACTAAATTTGCATTATAATAATAGTAACTTTAAGAGATAAAGTTGGAATTTGCAGAAAGGAAGGTAATCAAGCAAAATGAATCAATAAATGAAGAAAGTCCAGTATTATATTTTGTTTTGGACATATTTTGATTGACAAAATGTCACTATAAATTATTCTCCCCTGCAGGAACTCTAGACATATTTGGAGAAAAGGGACTAATTAGTCCTGTCTGCCTGAGGAAACAAAGCAAACTTGTAGCAGGAAAATGTGAACATGGATGAGAGAGAAAGCAGAAAAGAGATCTTAGCTGATGAAAGATGATTCAAACTGACTTCTCACATTCCCCAGATTTTTGGTCTCAGGAGTAAAATACAGTTTGTTCAGAGAAACACAGAAACTCCAGCAGATATCCCATGCATGAAGCTTAGAAAACATCTAGAGTTTTGGATTTACTTATTCAGCCACAAGAGCATTAGCATTAGCATTAGTGAAGACGCTGACGTCTTGCGAGGAGGTCTGGCACACAGTTGGCATTTCAATTAATCTCAAACGTGTTCAGTGGGGTTGAAGTCAAGGTTCTGAGCAGACCACTCGAGTTCTTCCATTCCAACCTTGGCAAACAATGTCTTCATGGAGCTTTCTTTGTGCACAGGGGCATTGTCGTGCTGGAACAGGTTTGAGTTAGTTCCAGAAAGGGGAAATTGTAAAGATACAGCATACAAATTGCCTCCAACTTTGTGGCAACAGTTTGGGGAAGAACCACATATGGGTGTGATGGTCAGGTGTCCAGAACTTGTGGCCATATAGTGCATTACTGCTCTTTGCTAAAACCAATATTGTGCAAGAAAAATTTACTTGTCAGAGTCATGTATAGGTAAGACACTGTGAGAGGTGAAATGCAAAATACAAAAAAAAAAATATTTAAATGACTGTATTAGCCTGGCCAACTTTTACAAGAATATGCCAATTTCCCCAGATGAGCCAATCAACCTATGTATCTGGAATGATTGACATCTCTTATATTAACTGACATCCTGGAAGCCCTGCCTCTTCTGCTACTCAAATTAGTCATGTTTTGGCCAATGTCCTCACCTCAACTGCTTAAAATGATGGAGTGAAATGGTGCCTTTGCTTTCTGTCAAGGTAAATGAAGAACGTTTCAAGTTCATTTATGTAAAATGAATCTATCAGTGAATGTTCCACATAGCTAATATTAGACAAGTGCATATTTACCATTGTTTAATGATCTTTATTAAAGATGCGCCAAAAAGATAGTGAGAACGTTTACTCTGTGCCATTTCAGAATAAAATGGAGTACATTAGGTCAGTGCAGGTGACTTTTGAGTTCTTTGAGGTCAAATCTATTTGCATAGAGATTGACCTTTTGCATTGCTATGCTACCATTTATGCATTGGTGAGGTGTAATAAGGTGGGTACTCCTTTCTCATTGTTATAGACCACACAAACCTCCACTTAAGCCATATGCTACTTAGCAGGCTACTGTAGTGTACGATCTGCTGCAAACCCTCCTCTAAATTCTACATCAGCTAAGAAAGAGGAGCATTGCTGTACATGCACCAAGATCTGAGTGATGTCATCTGACAAATAACAATAATGGACAGTACATATATAATTTTTTGGGCTCCTTGGGTTGTGAACTAGCCCTCGAGAATTAAGGCAAAATGCTACAGGTGAATAGGATACCAAAAAAATCACAATCGGTCTTTGCCATGTTCTTACAAACAATGTATTTGTTTACTTTTTTTTAATACATTTATTTATGCAAATGAGGCTTTCTCTAAAATAAATATGCATAAATATGATTAATGTAATGAAATAAATTAAAAGATTAATTTCTCTGTGAAGAAGCTTTCAAGAAATTATTTTCCAACAAACTGTAGGAGTTGCTCTTATTTTTCAGTATAAAATCTTGCATAAATCTAACAATAATCAACATTTTGGAAAACTTCTCTGTGACATGCTTCTAAATAGCGTTAGGAATAGAAATGCAAAATATCATAACTGCAGGTGATCTAGAAACTGAGATTTTTCTGTTCTGAATATACAAACAAAAAGATTGAGTTTTAAAAATACAATGCATCTAAGTGTGTCTCGGCTGTAGTTAATGGGATTTACAAGGCTTAAAAAGGAAATTGAAGTGTAGCGTACATCATATCATAAGGACAAATAAGTTAAGCTGGCATATATCATGAAACACACTTTTCAGGGACACGCTGCATGACATGACAGGATTGTGCTGAGTGGGCAGAGTTTACCGCCTTCATCAAAGTTGCTGAGTTTCCAATAATGTGATTGTTGCGAGTTGATTAAAGTAGTGAAATAAACACCTTTCTCTTGTCCTCACTACTGCTCTTGTAGCTGAATGGACAGATCCCCACAGCCCTGCTCTAAAATCTAGTGGAAAGCCTTCCCAGAAGAGTGAATTATTATAGCAGCAAAAGAGGGACTAAATCTGGAACAGGATGTTCAACAAGTACATATGAGCGTTCTGTTCAGGTGTCCACAAACCTTTAGCCATGTAGTTTAGTTCCTAATTAGCAAAGCATAACAAATGCAATCTATTGAATGCAATCTTGATCCATAATACTCATCAATCCAGTTTAAGATTAATCCCTGTGTCTGTGCAGTTTATTTTACAGTGGAGAAACAAGAAATGATATTATTCAAATATGAGGACCATTCTAACTACAAAAAGCAAAACTGACACTGCTGCCGAGGCCAAAAAAATAGTGCTGGAGGAAAATGGATGGCAGAGTCAAAGCACTTGAATATCAGTGCTGTTTCTAAGGCAAAGTATATAATGGCCAAATATTATAGTCACAAACCATCAGTTAAATTACTGTATATGTGTCGTAAGCTGTCCGTGCTTAATTATCTTTTTTGTTTCAACTCTGGCAGTGCAAAATGCTCTTGAATGCAGGTGAAGACAAAATATAATGATATCATCCAAAGTGTTAGCTGAGCCATTCTTCTTTTATGTCTTGATTTTGTGTGTGCTACAAATAATGAAGAAATCATAACAAGGAGGACCGTTATAGGAAAAGAATGAACAATGGGTTGGTGTGATGTGGCCCGATGGCAGATGGTTCACATGCAGAAGACATGCAGGTTCTACTCCTGTCATGCAAGAACAGAAGATTGGAAAAACACATGGCGTGGTCTGAAGAATCTTGATTTCTGCTGAAGTATGCAGATGGTACAGTAGGGTCAGAATTCGATGTCAACAGCATGAATCCATTGACCCAACAGTTCAGGCTGATGGTGGTGGTGTATTGGTGTAGGAAATATTTTCTTACTACTTATTGGGCCCTTTCACACCAGTTGAGCATTATTTGAATGCCATAGCCTGAGTATTACTGCTCATATGCATCTCTTTATGACCACAATTTATCCATCTTATAATGGTTCCTTACAGCATATTCCATGTCACAAAGCACAAGTCTTCTTGAGCCAGAGTAACTGCTACCACATGGATGGTGATTATTTTCCTATTACAACACATCTTATGTGTTAGGTTCCTCTTGCACCACAGGAATTTGCCAACAATTACATTTTTTTAAAAAATGTATTAAATGATTGATTAAATTGATTAAATGACACATCATACTTTTTAACCTTTTATAGTTGTATTCAATGTTGTTGAACTTCCGGGTGAAAGGTTAGTCCCTGTTATCACTTACTGTACTTGTTCCTTCACCAGCCTCTCTTGTTTTCTCTGTCATGAAGTTTAGAAGACAAAAACTGCAGCTTGTCCTGTTACCTAGAAACTGGAAAGTGTAAATTCATCTTTCCTGAAGATGTGGCAGAAAACCTATTGACTGTTACAAAGCGATGTGGTAAGAGACAAATTAAGGGCTGATTAATTGCAGCAAATCACAAGAAACGTGACCTAAAAGGAACTGGAGGGGATTCACCAATGCTAGCATATACTCCAGCAGAGGAGCTGGACATGTCAAATAATGAGGAGAGGCCTATTATGTTGGAGGTCTGAGGAGGTGTGGGCTCTGACCCTGGTGCTCCTGGTGCTCCAAGAAGACATTTTTGATAGAGGATACTGGTTTGTTATGTGTTTTTAATTGGTGTAGCAAATACATATGGCTACCTGGAAATCAAGCAAGAATCACAAACTTTCACAGGTTATGTAATGTCATATTATCATGTCCTTTTCTTAAAGAGGAAAAAAATGATGGAGACTCTTTATACAGAGATAATTGCAGATGGACGTTCAGCCTTGTGGCACTTTTCATATTAGATTTGAGAGATAACACATTGATTTCTTCATGCACTTTTTTGTGTGTATTCTGGATAGAGTCTGTTAGATAGAATCCGCTTACATCAGCCTCAAACCTGTTGTGTCTAACTCCAGGCTTAAAAAATGAGCAAATACTGTGAAATATTTGCCTCTAAACAAATTATTTAACACCCTCATTTGTTTAGAGAAGAATATTTATGTATGATTTATCTCATATGCTACAATATAATTTCAGCCCTGCACGCTATTTTGTCAGGTAGAAATAGACACAAAAGAGGCTTGTAGCTGTACTGCAAGCTGAAGCTCCAAATTAAGAAATTGAGTAACACCGAAATATAAAAAGAAGGTAGACCTAGTTATGTTGTATTGCACAATGTGCTCAAACAGAATTTCCTTTTATTGTAACTATTTTTCATGTGAAAAATTGGCATCTCACAGTACTGCTTGGGAAATCTGATCTGGGGACACTGTCAGGCCTTGAAGGCAATTGAATTGTGTCTGGACGATCCCAAACGTAATCTCTGTCTTCACTCTTGATCTGCTGTGAGCCACATTCAAACATTTTCGGGGCCTCGTTTCAGTGTTATAATACATGTTGGTCAAAAACTGCCAACAGCCTCAACAGATAAAAAGCAGATTACATGCCATCCAGTTTTGAACAAGTGTTCAGTATATGTTTCATAGATTCCTCAAAGTGCTTCATGGTGCACATGTCTGAAAAGGTTCTGAAGTTATGTACAGAGCCAAGCCATCTGGAATACACATCTGTGACCATACACTTATGTCAACTGCAGAAGCAATGTAGGTTGGTTTCACATCGTATCAGTATGCCTAATGAATAGAATTGTTGTCTATGAGGCTATAGATAAGCTGTCTATTTGCATAATTAACATTATGTCCCATCAGGACTGAGAGTCTCCACAGCATTTGCCATGCAGCAGTTATTTCAGTTATTAGTAGCTTTATGCCAAAATCTCACACTTGCTTCAGTCTTCAGTTTGATCATCCTGGACATCCTTTAATTACTTACTTAGTACTGTTTCTCTTTACTCTTTTACCCCTGTCTACCATAATATTCATAATCCTACTATCCGGGATCACCCAGAGGATGGGCTCACTTTTGTGTCTGGTTCCTCTCAAGGTGTCTTCCTCATGTCTTCTCAGGGAGTTTTTCCTTGCCAATGTGACCTCTGCCATGTTTCCCATATTGTCTGGGAAAGCTTTATCTATGGAGTGCCCTTCTATCCTTAGTGCTTCTAAATCTCTCAGTTTAAGAAATTATAGGAAGGAAAGATAAAGGGATAGTGAAGCTATTTCCAGAGTTGACTGGAGTAGGTCAGGAACAGTCGCTAAATTTTTCTGTTGCTAAATTTGATGTGACTAAACATATGTTTATTATCTGTAAACCTGAATATAATCTGCCCAGAGCATGTCAGAAGTGCAGCATAATTTACAATGGTGATTAAGCATCATGACAAAATAAGCTCCCCATCATAAGACCAGGAAATCCAGGGTTAGCTAAGTAAGCAATGAATCCTACTTCATGATATATATATATATATATATATATATATATATATATATACTGTATATATATACTGTATATATATATATTTTTTTCAGCCTGAGAAAGATATTGGAAAAGGCATTGTGCTACTGATCAGTAGGTGAGGAGTTTAAACCTGGGCCCTTGAGCAAGTCCCTTGACCCTATTAAAAAATATTTAATAAAGCTTTTTTTTTTTTTTTTTTTTTTTTTTTTGCAACACTAGTTTTTTCAGGATGTTTTGCAAATAATATTTGTAAATAAAATGAAATTTGTAAATAAAAACTAAAAATGCAAATCAACTGATGAAAATTCACCAAAACAACAGCACATTTCGTACACACATTTTATGGGATTGACTCTTCCGCTCTTCCTTTCCTGACTCCTGCTCTTGTCTTATAACCCTTAGTATGAATTTCCCATGTTAGTATATGTGAGTGCTTAACATTTCTCAAGTACGAGAGGAAACAAATTCACTCTGAGCTTGTTACTTAGTTATGTCAAGTCATAAGGGAGACATATTGTGTGTGTAAGAGTGTGTGTATGTGTGCGTGCGTGTGTGGCAAAGATGGAGCTGTGGGAAATCATGTGTATATTTTAATTATCTGTGTTTCTCCACTATTTGAGGGGAAGCTGAGTATCTTTATAAATAAGACTGATTATGAGTGCATTTGGGAACACAGGGGACCTGAACAGAATAAATATCGCTTCTTATCTTTACAAACAGTGAAATAAAGCCATGCATTTTCATGCTTAATTTCATTGTCATACAATGATCAAGTTGATTTTGTTTTATGGTTTTGCTCAATAAACACAGCTCTTTTTATTACAGAAATGAACAAGGTATTTGGCATCACAGATTTAGGGGAAAAAAACGAACTGAAAAACCTGAGCAACAAAGTAGGCTTAAATATGCTCCACTGGTCTTAATACTGCAGAGAAAACTGTATTTGAAACTATTTTATTTGATTTTAATTCATGGTATATTTTATTCCTAAGTGCTGAGAGAAACTGAGGGAAATTATAACATTGTGACATCTCTTAGAACATTTTCTCCACCAAATGAGACTCTGACATTTTAAGTGCTTTAGTGTCAAAAACAAGCAGCAAAATGTCTGTCAGGAAATACCACTTACCTACAATCAACTTGATCACAGAACACTTTTTTTTTTTTCCTTCCCAGAGTTTCTTTAGCGCAGTGCGTTACATCATTATTAAATCAATTTTAAGTCGTTTGACATGATGAATTTGCTGTGCGGAAACAGAAGACTTGGATAATAGTAGGGTGAAAAAAAAAAAAGTGAAAAAATGCATCTCTCTGTCTGCCCCATTCTCATTTAGTTTAATTACTCAATTTATAACTCCTTTGTTGCATTTCATTCACACTGCTGCTGTAGTTATGAAATATTAATATATTTCTAATTACTGTTTAAACTAATGTTAAGGTAATGTGTTTCAATGTATGTGTGTGTCTATTGTAGAGGAGTGTGTAAGACTTTTTTTTTTTAATCCGAGACACTCTTAATCAATCCTGTCCACTTCTGCAGAAGGTTTGACCAATCCCGCCTGCCCCTGCACATGACTACCCACAATATTTTCTGATGAACTTACTAGATACTATTTGTCAATTTATTTACTATTTCTAACAAATTAGTAATTCAACCACAGTAACCCTGAGCTGGATAAAACAGTTACTGATGATGAACAAATGAAAGCTGTTAATGCGTCTCGCAAGCACAATATAGCCTCTCCGGTTGATGAATGTGGCATTCCTATGAGCTTCATATCTGAAAGCCCTCAAGAAAATAAAAAAGGCCCATTCCAGCAAACTTCTGGTTGACGTCTACGCGTCCCATAGGGTCCCATAGCAAACCTCTAGTCTACCGTACATCATAATTACAGTCCACACAACCAGAAACTAATTACACCTCCTGAAAAAAGGAAGTTTTCAATCCAGGTTATTTTCATTTCCTTGCCACAAACTATATGCAGATGCTTGGATATTTAACTATCACATACTATTTGTGGTCCTGAAGATGCCACACCCTCAATAACAGCTCACTAATATAAACTTGCTCTCTCAGAATGTAAATATACTAATGGTAGAACTGGTGGCATGGTGGTGCAGTGGGTCCCTGGTTCTATCTTGAACTTGGGTTACTAAATGTGTGCATGTTCTCCCTGAGTCCATTTGGGCTTCCTCACACCTCGCAAAAACATGTTGGCTACTCAAAATTGCCTCTAGGTGTGAATGAATTTGTGTGCATGGTGCCTTGCAATAGACTGGTGTCCCATTGAGGGTGTATCCCTGCCTTGTGCCCAGGATCTCTGTATAGACTCTAGATTCACCACCACTCTGACTAGGATAAAGTGGTTATTGAATATGAATGAATGAATGAATGGATGGATGAATGAGGTCCTCTACTGAAAATGATACAAAAATTGTGTTTAGGTTGTAAAGAACCTAGAAATTTATGGGAGGCGGAGAAGGGAATAATAAACAGTGAACATGTCCCTTCGGGCGCTTTTGTTGCACCAAAAGCAAAATGTGTTAGTGAAGGTGGCTCCTTAGCTGTAGGCTGGTAAGGTGGCTTCCTTGTGTGGAATCTGCCAATTTAAGAAAGAGAGAGAGAGAGAGAAAGAAAGAGAACATGTGTGTTATGCTGTAGATAAGAGTGGATCATTCATCTTCTGTTCTTCCAGTGTTTAGCCCCTTTACATGCTCCTGACTGTGCTGCTAGCTGTGCAATTATCAACTTCCGCCACGGGCAAAGGGCCTGGTTTAATTTCAGGTAATTTGCATCTGTTTTCAAAAGGGTTGTGGTAGCTACCTAGCGAAAGCACTCAGGTCACAGTATTACCTCTCTGCAAGGCCGGACATGATAGCTCCCCACCCTTAGAGCCAAGCCTGAGGCAACAGTTCTCTATGACGCATGCTGGGACCAATTTTATTTATTTTTTTCAATGTGGCACTGTATTTCTCAGACAGGTTACATGATGGAGTAGTAGGCAGGATTAAAAAGCCCCCAGGACCTTCAGTCAAACTTCAACTTGAATGCAGTGAAGCCAATAATGGCCTCTCACTGGGATTGGACTCAGGGCAGAAGAAGGTCCTATTTGCATGTGTTACTGGTGACTACTGCTCAGAGAATGATTTTTTAGGATGATTCACTGAGTAGAAGGTTCTATGGCTGCTGTCCTCATTTAGATCTGACCTGGGGATGTGAATAATCACAAGATTCACATGTGAATTTTACACATGTGGTTTTTAGACACTTTGCTTTGTGTTTCCACATGATTATTTATGATATTTATATCACTATTATTATGATTTTATTTTTCCCTCATGTGGCATGTGGTTTTAAATTCCACTTGCAATCACATTATTGCCATGCTGTCACAGGTTTAATTGAATTAATTAATAAAATATGAGTGCAGAATGTGTTAAAAACAACCATTATAGGTTTTTCATAACATATTACTAACAATCACGTGTGAAAATCACATGATCAGGTGAAATATAAGGGTTTTTGTGAGGGTTACTGAAGTTATAGTGGATGTAGACATAGCATTATTAAGCTATAGTAATACATGTGATAAATAAATGTGAATAGCTCACAAATACAGTAATACAAGAGATTTTTCATGAGCTGGTGTGTGTGGGAAAGATTTTCTTCTATTTTCTCATCCAGTGTCAAATATGATGATCTCTGTGCATTTTGTACTTCCTCCTGCCACACCTGCACCTGCTCCCCAGCTTATCACGTGTCTACATAAACAGAACACAACAAAGTAGAGAGAGAGAGAGAGAGACAGAGAGAGACAGAGAGAGAGACTGAAGCGTTATTGACACACACAAAATTGTGCTGTTTAAATGGTTAACCCAAAATCAATTTATTTTCAACACACCAGTTTTTTTTTTCTTCTCAAAAGTAGCACAACATTGTCAAATTCACAGAAAATGTTGCTATTTTTTGAAGCAATTATTTCTAGAAAGGATCAGAATTATCTGCGTTGAAGGAGATCATTTCAAGCTATTGTGATTTTATCATCTACTGTTGTGTATTCATAGTGATTCTAACATCTGCAACAGGCATCGGCCTGTGGTGTTATGGTATTATTCTACTGTGTTTTCTCAAACTCTGATAATAAGTTAGTTTAGTTTTCTAAAATGTCCATATCATTAAAATATCAAGGTTGTAAAATAAGGACCCTAAATTGCAGTTATGCTATGGGGCAAACACAATGTGCTACACATGCAAATCTTTCCCTCAAAGTTGTTGGGAAGTTTCAGTGTCCCTAAGCTACACTCTCGAAACAAGTGCCACACCCTTCATAGACTGTTCAATTCCTTGTTAGCCCCAAGCTCCACCCATCCAATTTCAAGCCAATCAGGACTCCCTCACAGGCTTTATTAACAGCACCTGTGCCCACAGCTTCTTCCTTTCTGTTGTATGTGGCTGTACTGTGTAGAGGATTGAGTTTTTTTTACCCTTTCATGTGTGAGTATTTGACCATGTAAGTGCCTTTATTTGATATTTAAAGATTATTTTTGTATGACTTAAGTCTGGCTTGAATGTTTATTTTCATGTTTGTATTTCCTGTTTAGGAATGTGCCTTAGTTCTTTAAATGTGCATTAGAGGAGCTTATAGTATGAGTAAATAGCCTCATGTATTGTTTAGATTACTTTATTACCTGCGAATTTGATGTAACTTTGAGTTGCCTTGTACCTGATTTGGCACTGTTTATTGGGGCACTAAAACTCTATTTCTGTTTCCTTGTAGAAACCACACACACGTAACACACCCACACAAGTATACACTTTACCTGCTTGGATATACAATAAAGACTTTAGCATCTGAGTTGACTAGACCTGTTCTTATCGACAGCCCCACTGGCTTCAAGCTAGCTACCTATGCATTCCCCCCGAACTCCTTTTTATACGTGCCTCAGCGGGGTTGAATGAAAAAGCCTGCTGACTCGTCACATACAGAGAGTTATAAAGTGTATAATTCTTGCAGTGAGATTCTTAATTGCAGGTTACCGAAATGAACAAACTTTACATTACAAAGGACAAAGACACATAAGGCAAGTAACGTGCACAACAGTGCAGGACAGTATAGTGCAGGGAAGAAACAATAAATATCTAGTACAGAACACACATTGCAATATGCAAGTGCATCTGATATGTGCTGTACAAATTGTGTATATGAGGGTCCTGATTTGGTGTATGTGAGGTGTGTGCTATTGGAATGAATGATATGAAAGAACAGTCCAGGTTCTCATAGATGCAGCTGGGTGTGTGAGTATGTCCATGAAATTATGTCTGATTGGAGGAACCCTAGTCACTTGTGGAAAGTAGCTCCTCCTGAAATGCTCTGTGTTGGTTCTCATGCTGTGGTAGCATTTGTCTGAGCACAGTAGTGAGAACAGGCTGTGGTTTGGGTGACTAGAGTCCATGATTGTCGTCCTAGCCTTCTCTCTCAGATGTACATGTCCTGCAAGTCTGGAAGATGTTCACCAGTGGTACCCTTGGCTGATCATACCACCCTTTTCAGGGTTTGCGTTTCAGACCAGTGGTGTTTCCATACAAAACAGTGGTGTTGCCTGTTATGTGAGCGCAGGACCACAATGGCCAAGGCCGATACAAACTTGGAACAGAATCACTGTAGCTACTATACCACCCTGAGAAAACCAGGGAATCTATTGATCCAATAACAAAATAAACAGTTGATAGCTGTGTTGCTCCCCAATCACAAGCCTTTCAACTAAAAAGAAAGAAGACAAGCGGAGATGTAAATTCCCAAAATGTTCATATTTATTGCAAGGAAAAAGCAAAAAAAAAAAAAAATCCAGTATGACAATAGTCATAACAATATCAGCTGCTCAGGTAGTTCCAGCTGTGCCCCAACCTACCTGTGGAGGGGTCCAACGCCAATGTGCTAGGAGGCAATCTAGTAATTCCTACCTACTCAGTTTTGTGAGATACACACCAATAGCTAATTCCACTTCCCACTGATCACACCATGTACTAAGTATAAGACATAAAATCATGCAACACTGTTGCCCCAGACACTGAATGGAACCTCTACTTTGGCTTTTTGATGTTCCTGGAACAATCAAACAACAATTACGAATTCCAGTTAGCAAGATAATAGAAGATAATACTTGTCCTTTCTCCTATTGGGAGATGCCCAAACAGCCAGTCAAAAAATAAATAAATAAATACTTAGGAAAAAAATTACAAAAAGAGCTACCAATAGAGTTCAAGATCTACCACCAGGGACTGACTGGGCCACAAGCCTGACGCCGTGAATGTAGCTGCCGACGATGCAACCCAACCAGGTGCGAACGCGGCTAACACAAACACGGTCACTCACACCCAAACCACAACACCACAGCAAAGAAAGTGTGCACAAAGCACAGAAGCAGGTGAAATACAAAGAACAGAGGCCACGTCAGGCAAAAGATCAGTGAAACAGCCATGCAGCTAACTGCAGCTAGCAGGGCCACAGGAAGGCAGAAAAGCAGCAGAGTGTGAGAGCAATAATGCATCAAAACAGCAGAGCATTAGAAGTTAGCCTTTACAAAATTATGAGAAAGAAAATTATGAACTAATTGTTAATTATAATTAAGAAGCCATACCTGATCTGAAGCATCACACAGATAATCTGGTACTGCTTAATCCCTACAACACCACTCGCAGGATCATCCTAGCAGGTACACGGCAACCTGAAGTATTATGAAAAAGCCTTTAAACATGAATGCTAATTGAATGCACCAACCAGTGTAAAAAGAAAATAATAGCTAATACCCAGTAGCACAACTTTTCAGCACAACTGGAAAGGCAAGAACTGTTTCCCTTGCTCAGTAGAGGAGCCTCCAAAAAACATCCTAAATTGGAACAAATGACACAATCATCGGTGTGGGAAAACCATTACCATAAATCAGGAATAGAGGAACAAAAAGAAACTACATAAGCCTACCCTGAAGACCTTTACTGGAGCTTCAAAATAGGGCAAAGTTTCTCCTACCAACTAGGTAGGACGCTGTGTACAACGCTGCACGTCACTGCCAAACAGCAGGCAGGTAATCTGCACACCTGTGCCTATA
Organism: Pangasius djambal; assembly: GCA_022985145.1. Lineage (NCBI taxonomy): Eukaryota > Metazoa > Chordata > Actinopteri > Siluriformes > Pangasiidae > Pangasius > Pangasius djambal. The sequence goes on along the minus strand of CM040976.1, from coordinate 24,826,439 downwards.
ATGCTCATAACCTGACATCACACCCAGTTACATAATCACAACTCTTGAAGGGATAGTAATACTACATGTAGAAAAAGGTAAGAGGGCAATCTGAACTTCCTCAGTCTGCAGAGATTGTAAAGCCACTGTTGTGCCTAATCAAGTTAAGTCCTTGGGAAGTGTGAAGTGTGGGACTTTCTCCACAGGGGTCCCATTGATTGAGAGTGTGCTGTAATCCCTTTGAGACTTTTTCCCCGCGGTCAACCACCAGCTCCTTCATCTTGCCAATGTTCAGGGGAAGTTTGTTGATCTGACAGCAGTGTGTCGGGTTTTCAACCTCCTCCAGATAGGCCTAGCTAGATAGACGAATTGTAGTACAGAAATTAAGCCCAGGAGGTTGCCAAGTTTGTTTGTTTTAGTTTTATTACTAATTTGAGTTCTCCATGTATTTTTCCAAGATGCCAAGAGACATCATGGCATAGAGTAATTTCTTCCTTCCCTAACTCAGTAATCATGTTTCCTCCCCACCATTTTTATGTACTGTAGCTTGAATTATGAAGCTAGTTTTGCATTTGTCTGTGAAATCCATATTAGTCCCAGTGGATGATTTTCATGGAGGAGGTGATGATAAAAGATGCAAAAATCAAAGTGCCGTTCTCATCCCTGCTGAGGAATGAGGGAGGTGACAGGCCCACTTTTCAGCACTTACACGATTTTAAATCCTTGCCAGGAGCAATCTGTGTCTCATCACACACATCTGAGAAAGTGTGATGGACAGATCAGATCAGACAGTTTTCTTAAGCAGAGTGAAATGATGATGAATGACTCCAAACACTGCCAAATGTTTTGCTTGCTGTCAGGTACAAAAGTATGATTAGCATCTAATCATTTACATTATGTAAGTCACATGCAATAACTACTGAAATATACTACAGGTAAAGGTTTACGGACATTGCCCTTTTCCTGGAAAAAAAAAAGTAATGCTTGATTTTCAACAAGCCCAAACATACCTTAAATTTGTGTTAGTTAGAAAGAACAATGAGCTGTGTGGGGGCATGGTGGCTTAGTGGTTAACACATATGCCTTGCCTCACCTCTCCTGGGTTGGGGGTTCAAATCCTGCCTCTGCCCTGCATGTGCACAGGAAGAACATGAGGAGTTTGCATTTTCTCCCTGTGCTTCAGGGATTTCCTCTGGGTACTCCAGTTTCCTCCTCAGTCCAAAGACATTGCAGGTTGACTGACATTTCCAAATTGTCCATAGTGTGTATGTGTGTGTGTGTGTGTGTGTGTGTGTGATTGTGTCCTGCCATGGGCTGGCACCCTGTCCAGGGTATCCCCTGCTTTGTGCCCCGACTTCCCTGGGATAGGCTCCCCCACAGCCCTGTGTAGGATAAGTGGTATGGAAAATGGATGGATGGAAGTGATGTGTGTAATGGAATGGTCCACATTACATTAAATTAACCAGGTTGGAGCAAAAAATTCAAGCATGTGACATGTACAACCAGCTGTGCAAGCCTCTGAGGGGAGACATGCCAAAATCTTTACAATGTTTATATGAAGTAAGTCTTGAGGGAAAGCTTTTGATGTATGTATAGGCAGGATCAACAGGGTTACATTAATCTTTGTTTTAACAAACAACAGAAAACTCTCATACAAGGCAAACCCTTTAGGTTACTTTTAGAACAAGCAAACAATTTTACAGAAGAGTGGCTTCCAATTTGTCCACTCTTTTTTCTCATGTTGCTCTTCTTCTTTTGGCTGCTCCCGTTAAGGGTTCTACAATAGCTCATTGGCCTGCACATTTGAATTGGTACAGTTTTTATGCCAGATGCCCTTCCTTTTGAACTCTTCCCAATTTTATCTGGGCTTGGGACCAGCCCTGGGAGTGCACTGCTGTGCGGGGTTGGTTCCCTGGCTGGGAATGGAAACCGAGCTGTGGCGGCGAGAGCACCGAGGCCTAACCTCTAGTGCTTCAGGGACCCCACTCCTGCATCCTTATAAGGGGTAGAAAACGTAAAGGGTTCTGGATACCTCCTGAATGCACTCTATGTTCATGAGATACATCACATATAATGTTTAATTCATATTATGATATAGCAGATTAGTTATGATGATGATATATAATAAGATCTATGAGATCATACGTAATACAATCAAATGTAATACAATTTTAGATGCATGATATGATATTATTATTCCTTAGTTTCTGTCTTATCCCCTACATGCACAAACTGGTTAATTAAGCTTATTGTGGTTTTAAAGAATTCATCACACATCCTGTCACAGGATCTTTGATCTTATATTATTTATTAGGATATTCTGACCAAAGAGTTTTTAATTAGATTCAGTATTTGTTTACTTATTAAAATGTGTTTATATAATTGGCCATATCAAAGCCTCCAATATGAGTCATTACCCAGCCGGAATATAATTTCCCTCCAGTTTTTGCACATGAAAGCACCGCTTCAGTTTAGAAAACCGCTAAAAATAATATACAGCATAAATAAATAAATGAATAAATAAAATTATTCAACGCCTTTCTATTTTTTTACTAATTAATTTTTACTAAAACTATCTTAAAATAGTCTTATTCTATTGGCAGATAAATGCTTAAAATTGAAAAAATAAATCCTAAAAAGAAACAAAATTGCCAATAGAACATTTTTAACGCTTAAAATGCTTGAGCTTTATCTATAAAACACAATTAAAACAACTCGCCATGGTGCATCAAATGAAAATGATACAAGACATAGAGCAGCATAAGAAATATATATATATAAAAAAATAAATAAAATAAAATAATTCATAAAATAGACAAACAGATTGCAGCAAATGTGCAACAATGGCTCATGCCACCATAAATAAATGGAGTAGAAGGTTCTGCAGGTACACAATACTTTTTTTCACAAATTCCTCTGGTTCTGTCTTTATGAACAAACCTGGGAGTAAAAATGAAAATTCAAACATTTAAACATCAGGAAAACATGTCTGAAATTATTGCAGTGATGTTTAAAACTATTAAAACTTTTTAAAGTTTCCTCCTTGTTCCTTGTTTCATAGGTCCTTATTCATAGGATTTTCCTTATGTTCCTTTCTTTGTTGGTTCTATCTCCTAGACACCCCTCCCCCCATAAATAAATAAACAAACAAATAAATAAATAAATAAATAAATTCCCAGACCCATAGAGAAGCACTGGCATAGATGCAAAAAAAAAAAAAAAAGCAAAGGGGAGGGGGAAAAACGCATTCCAGTGGGGAGCACAGTTTTTCCCCAACCTGAAGCTGATCCAAGAGAAGTTTCTCATTTTCTAGTTCCTCCTTATTTCCCCAAACGCTTTGGATATCCTCTTAAGGATGCATACTTATTCTGACTTTTTTTTAAGTTCCATTTTATTTATTCACACTGATTCCTTGTTCATATTTTCAATTGCATTCTTACTTAAGGTAATAATAGTCCTCTGGCAGTGAAGGGATCTGAACTTCACCAGAGCAAAGCCATAATTAAAGAGCTCAATTTGCTCATGACCAGCTGGGATCTGCAGTTCCAAGCTAATGTACAACAAGAAGCAACAGTCTATACCACCCCAGTTTACAGACAATAACTAGTTTATGGACTTGAATCAGTGTTCTCATGGACTGTATACAGTGTTTGAGACTGTGTAGACTGTAGTCTGTGTTCGAGTGCGCTTTTTCTAAGCCATGTATAAAAAAAACTACATAAAACAAAACAAAATACAAAGACCCTGATTCACTAAAAAAGGTTTGCACATGGAAAAAGACTTGATAACATCTAGAAAAATTGTGCAAGCTGACAATACTAACAAAGTCTACAGAGGATTGCATCTTTCAAATGAGCAAAATAGCATGTATTTGCAGTTTTGCACATTTGCCTTAATGAATGTGGAATTCAGGGCATTTCTACCTAAAATTGAAAACGCAGAGTGGTGTCAATGCAAATCGATTAAATTAGCGCCTGAAATGTGAGGTACTGCAGTCTGAATGTGACTTCGGGAACAGCAGCTGTATTCACAAATTAGTATGACTGAAAGGCGGTATTGTGTTTGTGGAAACGTGTTTCCACAAGTTGAACACAAAATGAAACTATTCACCGTATCAGTTAAATTTACGCAAGTAGAACATACGCTCTTTATTTTGCGTTTATATCGTATTTAAGATTTTCAGCAAATCCTGGAAGCAAATGTGACACAGACAGTCAAGAAACTGAAGCTGAAAAAGAGATTGGCTTCTACAAACGGACAATGATACAAAACATACCTCAAAATCCTCCATGAACTACTTCAAGAAATGCAGGCTGAAGCTGTTGGAATGGTTCTCACGGTCCACTGACTTGAACATCATTGAAAATATGTAGGTAGATCTTAAACATGCTGTGCATGCAAGACGACCCAAACCTATTCCAGGACTAAGTGTTCTGCAAGAAGGAGTGGGTGAAAATGTATTAAACAAGAATAGAAAGGCTTCTAGCTGGCTACAAAATGCAGTTGCAAGCCAAAGGTGGTGTTACTAAGTGCTGTCTTAGAATGGTGCCCAAACCTTTGCACATGCCACAATTACTATTTTATTTTTTTTTAAATTCATTAAATGTAAAGTAACTGTGCATTAATATATGAAGCATATGCATGCTTTTTTAATATTGTTTGCAGCAGAGGTTGTGTTTAAAACGCAAACATTTCAAATATCATTTTGTTTTCTTTTACCATTATTATCTTAACATTTGTTTTCAACCATTTTTGTTATTAGAATTCAGGAACATCTGTGAAACATCATGCTCAATGTCTCGTTGCATTTTTGTCTTTATTTTATTCTAAGGGTATGCGTACTTTTCCAATCATGTGTACAGTGTGCAAAGTCACAATCAATCACATTTTTATTTGCTAAAGGTGTGGCACCGCTACTCCAAAAGTGGTGGGGCAAAATTTGACACTTTTAATGATGTTTAATTAAATTTGAGCTACCAATGATAATTAAACTAGATATCATGTGCCACACCAAATACTGTAAGTAGAGAAATACAATACATCAAGCAAGTATTGTTTAAAATTTATTAATTTTATTAAACAGTAAAGAACTCACAACATCTCAGAATTTGCTTTCTTATACAATACTAGGGTTAACTCAGTTACATTCCACTTCTATGGAAAGACATTTTACTCCTCAGGCAGCTAATAACAGCAAAAAACATAGTTCACAAAGTTAAATAGTACTAGTTCTAAAATATGTTTTAAAAATCTAACACATGTTCATGTTCCACAATAGGCTGTTTGTCAGTGTAGTAACTGTCTGTTTTTCTAGCAAGCCTTACTTGTGTGCGTATGTCACTTAAAATATTGAAAGGTTAGCAATTCTGATTGAACACACGATCATTAAGCGTCTGTGAGCGCCAGTGAGTGCCAAACCACGGTTAACCCTTTGTCGCTCATAGGAGATTCCCTTTAGGAGAAATGTCCCACTCCTCAACTGAACTGGAAGTTTTGATTGGTTTTTCAACCGAGTCAGACGTGTCTGTTATTGCCTGAAGTGCTGGGTCACTGCCTCAGTAATTTGAAAAGTGCCACGTCAAATACCAGCTCGCCCCCGCTGCTCCGGTGGCCTTTGTTGTATTAGCATGTTACATACTCATACTGATTCTCTGCTGGCAATATACATATTATTCCATATAATAACAGATTAAGTGAAGAACCATGTGCAAGGAAGAGAATTCTGATCAAAATATGATTTTTTTTTTCCTCCTGAATTTCTCTCTCTTCATGAGAATATCACTCTCATTCTTCTCTCATGTCTCATGTCTGAGTGTAAATTGAGTTAAAATGGGTCAGTGTCGCTGCAGCAGCATTCTGTGGAAAACAAACAGGATTGAGGTAGCATAGATTTCCCCTTCAGTCAGAGACTATTATAAGTAAAACACACCCACTGACACCATGACGTTTCCCTAAGCACATACAACCTGGAATTGAAATGGATTGAATTGGGATTATAGCTACACAAAATGGCCCATAATAAATGTCTTGAAAATGTTTACAAAAAAAAAAAGTTCTGGTGCAACCAGTTGCCATCAGAAGTCAGATAATTAGATTAATGGAGTTGCGCTTAAAGTGGCATGTGACCTCGATAGAAATGCACCTGTACCTGGAAGAACCCAGAGTATGTTAGAAAACAAGAATCGAAATAAGTCCTGGAGAAAGTTCTGGAAAAGTATCAATCAGAGTTTGGTTATAAAAAAAAAGATCTCAAACTATTTATTATTAAATAAATTGTTATTTAAAATGGAAAGAATATGACATAACTGCAACTCCGCCTGTCCATCAAAAGTCAGTGATGGGGAAAAGAGGGCATTAATCAGAGAAGCAGCCATGTCCAGTTCAATTCCAGATTTTGACACTACAAAATGTGGAAAAGTTCAGTGGGGGTGAATACTTATGCTGCTGCAGTATTATATAGCATTTGACAAAAAAGGGAAGATGTAAGCAGAATGGTGATGCACTGAAAACCATTTTATTGGGTTAATACATTTATTTCATATCTTTTCATTCATATGCACTATATGAACAGCTTTCAGCACATTTTATCACATTTAACCATTAGTCTTGTGTTGACTATGCAAGTATGCACAAGTTGTAGTTACAAGTGTCTTGCAGAGGTGTGAACCTGTCACAGCTAGTAATTAATTATGTTTAAAGCCCATACTTTGTATGTGGTTCAAGTCTTCTGCAATTCTACTCAATTTATCTCAGTGCCCACTGGAAATTAGCAAATCAGATCTTAGTACATCAGGGACGTAGTATATATGCATAGGTACATAATAGATTACACAGTAAATGTATCATTTTTGCACATACACTCAGTGTTTATTCAACTTTCCTGGTGGAAATCCAGATCAGATTTTCCCAAATCAATTCTGAACTCCAGCTCCAGAATTGTTTTAGCATCCACACACTTCATCTTTTGTTTGAGTTTTCAAATACTTTCTCTCCTCCTCTTTCTCAGGTACTTCCCTCATTTAGCATATTCACTCTGTCCCAAAGCTGTAGAACATGTGGGTTGCAGAGACTAAAAAAAGCAAGTCAGAAAAAAAAAAAACATTGGTCTTCATCCTCTCCTGTCTTGTAATACCTCTGGAGAATGGATAGAGAGAGAATAGGAAATGAAGTAGTTTCAAGTTTCAAGTGGAGTTTATTGTCATTTCAACCATATACAAGTACATAGTGAAACGAAACAACGTTTCTCCAGGACCAAGGTGCTTCATAAAACAAACACAGAACAACACAGAACTACAGGGACTACATAATTTATACATAAAGTGTACAAGTGCAAACATGTGCAGACAGCACAAGACAGTACAGTGACTACTGGGACAGACAATGGGCACAGTAAGTCCCAGTGCAGCGCTGACCAGTACACAGTTCTGTTTAAAAGAGAACCTAGTGACAATAGTGCAAAGAGTACAAGAGTACAAAACAAGTAGCTGAAATAGTGCAAACATAAGTGTAAACATAAGAATAGCAGCATATGTAGCGTAAAAATTGCAGAGAGGATGGAGGATGCTCAGTTGTGTGTGTATATATGTATGTGTGTGTGTGTTCCTTCAGTCCAGTTTCTGAGTATTGAGGAGTCTGATGGCATGGGGGAAGAAACTATTGCACAGTCTGGTCATAAGGGCCCGAATGCTTCAGTACTGTTTACCAGACGGCAGCAGGGTGAAGAGTGTGTGAGAGGGGTGTGTGGGGTCATCCACAATGCTGGTGGCTTTGCAGATGCAGCATGAGGTGTAAATGTCCGTGATGGAGCGAAGAGAGACCTCGATGATCTTCTCAGCTGTCCTCACTATCCGCTGAAGTGTCTTGCGGTCCGAGACAGTGCAATTCCCAAACCAGGCAGTGATGCAGCTGCACAGGATGCTCTTGATAGTCCCTCTGTAGAACATGGTGAGGATGGGGGAAGGGACATATGCTTACCTCAGTCTTCTCAGAAAGTACAGGCGCTGCTGGGCTTTCTTAGTTATGGAGCTGGTGTTGAGGGACCAGGTGAGGTTCTCCGCCAGGTGAACACCAAGAAACTTCATGCTCTTGACGATCTCCATGGAGGAGCTGCCAATGTTCAGTGGAGAGTAGTCATTCTGTGCTCTTCTGAAGTTAACAAACATCTCTTTAGTTTTGTCCACGTTCAGAGACAGGTTGTTGGCTCTGCACCAGTTCGTTAGCCGCTGCACCTCCTCTCTGTATGCTGACTCGTCGTTCTTGTTGATGAGACCCACCATGGTCGTGTCATCGGAGAACCTGATGATGTGATTTGAGCTGTGCATTGCTACACAGTCTTGAGTCAGCAGAGTGAACAGCAATGGACTGAGCACACAGCCCTGTGGGGCCCCAGTGCTCAGTGTGGTGGTGTTGGATATGCTGTTCCCGATCTGGACTGACTGAGGTCTCCCAGTCAGGAAGTATGTGTCTTTATTGTCCAGGTGGGTGAGGGCCAGATGGAGGGCGGTGGTGATGGCGTCATCTGTTGAGCGGATGGGGCGGTACGCGAATTGCAGGGGGTCCAGTGAGTGGGGCAGCGGGGTCATGATGTGCCTCATGACGAGCCTCTCGAAGCACTTCATGATGATGGGTGTAAGTGCAACGGGACGGTAGTTGTTGAGACAGGACACTGGAGACTTCTTTGGCACAGGGACGATGGTGGTGGCCTTGAAGCACGTCGGAACACGGTGCTGCTCAGGGAGGTGTTGAAGATGTCCGTGAAAACATCTGCCAGCTGGTCTGCACATCCTCTGAGCACCCTGCCAGGAATGTTGTCTCAGTGATATTAGCTCAGTGATGGAAGGAATATGGGTTCCTTAACACAGCATGTAGGAGGCTAGGAATATAAAGTCAAAATGTGAAAACATTAAGATGATTTAAATTCATGTCAGAAGACTAAACCAAGCACTTACTGTCACAGAGCTAAGCCAGGTTTTTATACATTGTAGGTTTGTGCAATATAATATTATCATCCCTACACAATATTACTTTGCCACAATATCACAGATTGTATTATACAGGGTGTCCCAGAACTGTCCATATGTAGGGGACTATGTATGCCAGCAAAACGTTGGGTGTGCCTTTGTCAATGGATGTTCGTGGACTTCCACTTCGCGATTGGTCCGCAACACTTCCAGTCTTTCTGAATTTGTTAATAAGTCTGGCAGCAGTGTCATGTGTGATGTGCTTGCCATGTTTCCATGTTAAAGTCCATCGCAACCTTGTGACAGCTTCCCGATTGAGCCATGAGAATATGCTCTTCTTTTGTCAAAGGCATTCTTAAAGGCACTCTGAAAAAAGTATATGATATAAACTAAGTATGACACATTTTCGAAGACATTTTGCTAAAAAGTGTTAATTTCCTGTATGTATGGAGATTTTTCTGACACTCTCTTTACCGGACCTGCCAACTACTACACATTTTTTATACAAAGGAGCTATTCTTATGAGTTTTCACTCAAAAATATGCCAAAAGATAATATAATGTAATAAAATCTATCACTACTTGTTCAACTTCACATTATATTGATTAGTGAGGTCACTGGTCAAAAAGATTCAAAATGGCTCTTTCTGGCTTCGGTCGAAAGAAAAAAAAAAAATTAAGAAACATTTTGGCCAAAAACGATTAAAATAGATATGACACTTCATTGTAAGCCTAACACTTAACAAATAAAGTTAATGGTGATGATCATTAGAAAATGATTAAAATATACTGGTGTTTTTTTTTTAAGTTTTGTTTTTTGACCGGTGATCCCCAGCTCTCTCCTGTACAGCATTATGCATTACCAAAAGAGAAAATGTTGGCCATGTGAACATTTGACAACTAATTTGACAACTGACAACTGATTTCACCCAGCCGACTTTTCACAAGTGCCGCAGTTTCCAACTGCAAAGATGTTAATATTACACACTCCTGTACATTCCTTAAGACTGAAATGGTGAGAATGATATTTTTCCTGTCTTTTTCAGGCTAATGGTTCTGGACAATTAAAACATATATCACGATAGTTTAAAATTGAAAATTACAATTAGAGGGAAAAAAATCCATACAATCCATACATTTAACTGAAGGCAGCTCATTAGACCAGAGACCAGCTATAGAGACTTTATCTCTGGAAAGATTTTTTTTTTCCACCCAATATATTTACCTTCTCTGGTCTGATTATGGAACTGACTACATGGATTGTTTAATTTAAAAAAAAAAAAAAAAAAAAAAAAAAGGAGCAAAAACGGAATGTTTAAAATACAATTGGCCAGAGACATGTACCATTGTAAGCTAGAAGTAAGCCATTTTTTAACTGGACCTTCACAAATTTTAGTTGGATAGCCCTGCACTACAAGTATAAATGTGTTACACAGCTTTCAGTGAAATTTTAGCGAGAATTTTCCCCTGTAAGATTCTTAAACTGCTTTTGAACTTTGTTCAAAAGCACTGAATCCTTTTATGGAAGGGAAAAAAATCTTGCTTTTCTCTAACATTAACTGCTCCAGAGTGCTAATCCATGTAGTGATAAAGCCACCAATAAAAAAAAAAAACTCGATACTAGGAGCTAACCTTTAGAGAGAGAAGTGTTTTTCCCCTTCTTCTGCTCCTTTTCTATCTGTGAATAAAGCTCCATCTCCGGTACACGTAAATACTGCTTTTTATATATTTATATAATTTTTGGAAGCTCCACATGCAGGGTTTCAGCATTACATTAATACATATATTGCATGAATACAGTTGATTGCTTTTATTTAGAAATCAGCAGGACAGGAATGGAGTCTTTGAATTAAAATCATATAATTTAAGACTTTAAAAAAAAAAAAACCTAAGTGGAAGCTGTTTTTTTTTTTTCAATTGAGTGACGTGAAGTAAAAAGTGCATTTTTAAATTCCAAAGTTTCTTTCAGAAATAATAATAAAGTGAACAATTTTTATTGTTACTTCACGTCAGTTAAGACACAGCCGACAGTGTGAGACGAGAACAGATGGCTCTCACCGAGTGTGTGCAGGTGTGTGTGTGTGTGTGTGTGCGCATGTGTGTATGTGTCAGTAGCAGTTGAGACTTAACTAGTGCTTCATTTTCTCAGATCCAAGCCACAGACCCAGACCATCCAGATCGATATTTTCCCCTTGCACACTTCATTCTCCATTTGACACACACTTAATCTCCTGCTTTTGTTTTCCCTGCACTTTTTCCTATCGACCTTGTCCCGATCCGCCTCCTGAATACATCAAACCTTAAAAGTTAACAAGTTGTCTAGGGAAATGGCATTCTGTCTGCATCCTAGAAGAAATGTCGGTGTGTAATGAAAGAGCGACGGCTCATTCACACGTCAATAGCAAGAAACTGTGAGAGTGATCACTCTCCTGAACACAGGACAAAGTGAACACGCTGAGAGCAACATTACATGACACCAATTATTTGATGGACATCGACAACTGTTGGAAGGACAGCGATCTCCAGTGTGCAGAAATTCCATTTAGGTTGTTAGCACGTCAGTTACTTTGTGACTTCAGCCCCAAATCGTAATTGTGCCAACAAATATACAACCACTTCAAGCAAAACAGACTGCATAACTTATATAGCATTTATAACTAATGCTGAAAATAAGAATAATGAACAAGGTTGCCAAGATGGAGTGACTTTTAGCCTAGTTTAGAAGATAGTCTCTTGCATAAGAATTTACCCCTTGAACATCTCCACATTTTGTTGTGTTGCAACCTGCAACTGCCTAGAATTACATCATGAATCTACACAAAATATTCCATAAAACTGCAGTTGGGGAAAAATAAATATAATTTACAGAATTTTATATACCCGCAATACTGTTGATGGCTTCATGCTATTTGGTTGTACATGTCTTACATGAAGTTGGACAAATACTCTTTCTGTAGGAGTGCAACAATAGAGAATTTGTTATACAGCGGCCAAGATAATGTGATTAAATAAATGCCTTGAGTTTTATGAATGTGAAATCAATAAAGAACAGCCAGCAGTGTGTTATTGACCTATTCAAGCTTTTTTGTACCCATAGCATTTTAGCATGAACATAAATATCAGGACTTTAGACACAGTGCATGAACACATGGCAACAATGCTTTAAATAGATTTCAAGCATGCAGCCATGATGCCTGTATGAAGCAGTTACAGAAGAGTTCTGAGTTGGACTGCACTAATACTGAAATCTAAGATATTCTCTAGGACGAAACTCCAATTGGTGTTAATCCACATGGGCCAATCACATTGTTTTTGTTTTTTTTTTGTCTTAATTAGTCTTATTTCTGACCGGGAGATTAAAATGAAACCAATGGCTTTACCATGGAGCAAAAGCTTGAGAATATAAGACCCAGGTTTATAATCTCTTTAAAAAAAAAATAGGAGCTAAACTCACAAAACAGGAGGATACTTGTGGAGAGGTAAAGGGAAGCATATTTGGAGTTACCATTTCTCAACACTTGACAGTCACAGTGAAAAAGATCTGGGCAAACTGCTATTTAAAGGCTAATTATCATCAACAACCTCTTGATTTGAAAGGTGATCTAGTTTGTATTCCTTTGAGTCTTTGTAGTTGGAAAAAAAAAACCTGTCATCAAACTCCTTCAACACACATTCAAATGCCCTTGTCCACTTGGGGAAAAAAATTGGAAGTCATTTGTTGAACTGCAACTGCTTTATCCTGATCAGGTGGTGGGCATGGAGCACATCCCAGGAATAGTGGCAGGAGGTGGGAAAATATATATATATATATATATATATATATATATATATATATATATATAATGAAAGATTGTTTTGAAGTAAGAGATTTGACATCAGCCATACATACTGGTCCTCTGCAGTGGAACAAAAAACAATTTTTGGCAATTTTGGCAATTACAGATATTTTATTTATTTATTTTTTTAATGTGTGCCCCACTGGAATTTATTTAAGCACATCACATTTTTGTATACTTTTCTTTCCTTTTTTGTCAATCCATCTATCGGAAACAGATTAATCCCATGGAATGAAAGACATTGGAGTTTAAACATAAATTGTGACAATAAATAAATTTAAAACAATACATTTTAAAAAAAGGCTTGACTCAAAATTAGCTAAAACACATTGCATAATGAAATGGAGAATAATATTACTCAGTTAAAATAAACAAATTTTACACAAAATAATCAACATCAGTGCTGTCCTTGAGCAAGTCTTTCAATCCGCATCTGCTCAGCTCAATTTTAAGTCACTTTGGATAAAAGCATCTGTCAAATGAACAAAATGCAAACATGTAGAAAAAAAAAAGTTCTTCATTAAGGCACTCAGGCCTTAATGAAACCATGTGTGGAATATTCATACTTCATATGATACTCAGGAATGGCATTATGCACCAGTTACCGATTTGACCAATTACTTCTGGGGTTGCTAGTTGTGGTGAGAAGACTTTACTCAGGACACACTATTCCAGTCAGTTGCTATTTATTGTATATTTGTCATGCTCAACATTGCCATGCCTGTAGCTGTTAGAACTGTCTTGTTGTGTTGTATGTGTGTTGTTCTTTTTGTACTTGGTCAACTTGCACAGCCTGTATTTATTGTCTTGTATCGTGTCTATTTGTACTGTAACCTTTCCTAATTTGCACTACATGTTGTCCAGTGTATTGCACTGTTGTCACGTTTCTATACCGAGGCCATAGAGAATGCCACTTCATTCCATCACATACTAGTATATGGCTAGAATGTCAGAGCTCTCTTCTTTTCTCTGCTAGATCAGAAGTGGTGCTTTTGATTAAATCACATTTGCAAGGACCCCGAAATTTCCACTAGTAGTTGTAGATCTCTACACAAGTCCATCCATTAATATGTTGATGTGCATTACCTGAAAAAGATCAACATCAATATACTTAACTTCTTACCCCAAATTCACAGTGGATGTGACATGTGAAGTGGCATCAAGTGTCTCGTCAAGTCCTCAGTCCATTCACACGAGGCTTGACCGAGCTACTTTTCTGTACAAGATTCATTTATAATCTGTTTTGGCGACTCTCACATTTGATTCCAAGTTATAGGGGTATAGTTACATTTCTGGTTATTATTCTGCTGGAGAGAGATAATAACTGTTTAAGGGTCAATAATTAATAAAATGAGTCTCGTCTGAGAGCTGCTGGAATCCACAACCCAGGTAAACTCTCTCATTTTCTAATTACGCTCACCAGTTCCTAATCATTACCTCCTTAGTGTCCTGTATAAATATCCCTCACTTTGTAGCTCACATTACCATATAGGATATTATAATAGAATATAAGAACTCTGTGAAGAAATCTAAATCAAACTCCACCACAGTAGGTATAGAGCCATGTGTTTTTGCCAAACTGTCATGCTGATAGAAGAGACTGGACTTAAAGTGCCTAAAAACAAAAGAAATAGAAGTGCTCAAATTGCTAAGTCCTGTTTGCTATTTGCCAGCCAATGTAATATACTTGGTGTGAGCAGAGATTTAGACTCGGACGTCAAACTATTCTAAAATATTGGGCTCTACATTCATCTTTGCCTGGTTGGAAGTTTCACCTGACACACCCCATGTTATCTGTTTCATGCGAGATGTGGCTGTTGCATTTGGTTCTACATGGTACACCATGGTTGATTTGTTATGCATTCCCCAATCATTGGGATGACCATTTAATAATAATCAATCCTACTAACTCATGCCACTTAGGGACCAAGGGTAAATTTCAGTCATATTCTGCTAGTTTGATCACAGGTGGCGCATATGCATAATTAATATTGCCCCTCGATACCGTTACCCTGGGTAACAAAGTGGGTTTTTGTATTGGAGGTGTTTTGTTTCTCCTGTCACATAGGCTTTTTTAACTCCAGATTAAAGTTGCCTTTCATTTTATTCACCAATTCCCACCTTACTGCTATTGTGCTCAACCCGGGCACTCTAACAAGGAAACCACCCTAAATGTGTTTTGTTTGTGCACTTTTCAAATTGAACCAAGACCCAGTCAGAGACTTTGTATACCACTAGGACATCAATTTATCAAGACTACTAAATGACCTACCCATAAAAGTCAATGAATAATTAACCTGATTTGTATGCAAACTTTCCCAACAAAAGTGCCAGGTATGTCGGCTTGTACCATGGGATTTCAACTGTAAAGAAAGGTTAAAAAAAAAAAAAAATCTCTATATATATATATATATATATATATATATATATATATATATATTTCTCTGCTTTGTTTAATTCTCAGATGTCCTGAGAATTAAACAATAGAACATCTGATATGTTAATATATTGAACTATCAAATGTTTCATTTTAGCATGTGTAAAATATTTATGTGGTCACAATACTGACTTTTACCATAATATTCATGTAAGAAATGAGTAAGGAATAGACCAGTGGAATAGACCATCTAGAATCAAGCATTCAACAGTGTTATGATGTTTAAAATTGTTGTGCAAACTTTCCTGTTGATATTGCCTTATTTAAATATCACATTGGTCCCATATATACAGTTTTTTATACTTTTTTAATCGGTTTATGGGTCATCTTTCCTCAGCAAACACTGTGCAATGTGTAAACCTTATATTGTGTCTAGTTAGATGAGTGCTTAGTGATTGAGCCAACATCAATTTAATTTCAGCAACAGTGTTAATGTACTGTGTCATGGTACTTTACAGGAACTAAGGCTTGTCTGGTTATGGAATATGAGAAAAAAAATGTTTGATTATAAAAACAGGCAGGGTTAATTTGATTAACAGAGAAATACAGAAGATTTAACAATATGATTTCTGCATTAATAGAACAAACATCAGTAAACCACAGGCATATCCTTTCATTAGGCAGGGCTGAATAACAGCTATCTTTGTGTCTGAATAAGTACAAACCTAGATAAAATGTTAATGTGAAAAAAGACAGCCATCAATTTTTATGCACTCATATTGGTCACAACCTTTAGAAGAGCGTCTATTAAATTAGTGACTCATCACAGTGCGTCAAAGAAAAATCCAGTCGTCTGCCCAAGTCTATTTTTATCTCAACACTTTCATCACCCATACTTCTTTTCATCAGTGGTACAGTCATTATCCTCCAAGTCTATGGAACTGGCCCCACACTGACACTGTTATGGTCTGCGTTGTGTTACAAATAACTGCTGCTGATGGAGGGTTTATTAACTTGGAGCATGCAGATGCTGGATGGAATAGAGAGAGTGTACAACAATGGGAAATGATTTCGTTCAGTGATTTTTCCACCTCTCCTCAGCGTGCTCAACGTGGGTTTTCGTAAACATCACAATAACATATCAAAAACAAAATAAATGAAAACATGCTACCAACAACAGTGCAAAATAAATCGTTATACACATTTATCCAAACATATCATCAAGATCAACAATCTTCTTCAGCTAATTTTTGAACAATTATGAATTAGAATAGAAAACAAATTGATACAACATGAATAGAAAATCGAATGAACAATAAACCATACCTGGATGGAATAGAGAGAGAGTACAACAATGGGGAATGATTTCGTTCAGTGATTTTTCCACCTGGACAGATTAAACACCAGTTAATTGATTAGCTAAAATCGCAGTATTCTGCTAACGTACATACATTCACCCAAACCGCTGTACTCGGTAATAAAATGATTAAATCTCATCCATCCACGCATAAAACGATTCCTAGTACATTTATAACACTCTCAACAATTAGATTTTTGCATGTTAAGTACTTAATAAAACTTCTGGTAACTTTTACAAGCTTATATCGAAGGAGCACCGCTAACTGCTTACCACTCCTCAGCGTGCTCAACGCGGGTTTGAGGATGCAGGGCGGGCTGAACAGAAATGATGTCACGACGTAAAATGAATATAAAACTCTTTTCCCAAAAAGGACACAAATAAAAGTACAAAACTAAATTATAACGTTTTCGTGAACAAACTAATATAAAGTAAATACATGAAAATTGAAAGGAAGGATCATTAGTGAAATACATTAATTTGGATCGTGAGTACACACTCTTATTAACATCCGTCACATCCGTGAATTTTAATTAATACATGCATTTACACAATGGATTTCTACACACACACACCACTTAGGAGTGGGCCAAGGAACACTCAAAACTACAATGAAAAGGATTACTAATTTAAAAGTGGCAGTTTAACACATAGTTAGCTATTAGAAAGAAGAAACAGGACCATTATTATTATGATTATAAATAATGGTTGCAGTGTCAAGGGGATGAAATTTAAAAGAATCCACTTTATTTTATGCATTTTCAGAGTAACAGGAAAAAGAGGAAGGGAAAAAACAATTTAAAAAGGGCTACAATAAAAGCCTGGTATTAAGAGTTAACCCTCACAGAGAACTTGTGATTGCAAGCTAGCAGGCTTTTTGTTTACCCAGCTAGCATTCACCTGCACATAGCACACTAGACTTACCGTGACATGTCTGGCCTAATAATAACAACTGCTGATGTGTAGCTGGTGCTTTATATTCCATTTCATGTAATTTGTCTTTTTTTCCCCCCTCTAACTTTCATGACTGCTCCAGTCTATCCCCTTTTATCTAGCTGGTTTATTCCGACCATAAAGAATTCATTTTACTTGGATTATGAATAGAAGATTCTCAGAAAGTGTTTGCAGACTATTTTCTGGAGAAAATGCACTCATCCTGCTAATTTTACACAAATTGACAAGGCAGAGCAAAACTGGCATAGTCCTCAGTGCAATTAAGCTTCCTTATGAACTATTCAGTTTTTTTTTTTTTTGTACATTTTTATATTATATTATTTACCCAAAATAATACTAATAGTACCTGTGGTTGTAGTTAAAGCAATTTAAATCATTCACCCGTTTTAAGGGATTTGTCTTATTGATCAAGAAACATAAAACACACATCATGAAATGGTTGGCATGAGTTGATTTGCTGATTATCAAAACAGTCTGCCAACCACAGTGTCTACACAGTGTCCATAGACTGGTAAGTAGGTCTACTGGGGATTCATATAAATGGATCTTGAACAATAAAAAAAGAGAAAAAAAAAAGTTATAATTGGCTTCCACATAATCTAGCCATGTGGGTCACAGTCCAGTGACTTCTGTGCCGGTCCCAAGCCCGGATAAATAGAGAGGGTTGCGTCAGGAAGGGCATCCGGCGTAAAATGTGGCCAAATTTAATCATGCAAATCGTCAGTACTCTGAATTTCATACCGGATTGGTCAAGGCCCGGGTTAACAACGACCGCCATCGGCGCCATTGACCTACAGGGCGCCAGTGGAAATTGGGTTACTGTTGGTCGAAGAAGTAGAGGAGGGAGGAGAGTGCGTAGACAGAGTATACTGTGTGTACAGGAGACCAGGTGGAAGGGTAGCAAGGCTCGTAGTATAGGAGCAGGATTCAAGCTGTTTTATTATGGGGTGGATAGTAAGAGAAATGGGGTAGGTGTGGTCTTGAAGGAGGAGTTTGTGAGGAATGTTCTGGAGGTGAAGAGAGTGTCAGACAGGGTGATGAGTCTGAAGTTAGACATTGAAGGGGTGATGTTGAATGTTGTTAGTGGTTAGAGAGTGGTGATAGGAGCAGAGTTTAATGGACATGTTGGTGAGGGGAACACAGGTGATGAGGAGGTGATGGGCAAGTTTGGAGTTAAGGAAAGGAACCTTGAAGGACAGATGGTAGTGGATTTTGCTAAGAGGATGGACATGGCTGTGGTTAACACTTATTTTCAGAAGAGGGAGGAGCATAGAGTGACTTACAAGAGTGGAGGTAGGAGCACACAGGTAG
>CM040976.1:24791374-24807566 GCA_022985145.1 Pangasius djambal | reverse complement strand
ACAGTCTGAAAGAGATTAGTGACTGTAAAGTGGTAGTGGGAGAGAGTGTAGCCAGACAGCATAGGATGGTGGTGTGTAGGATGACTTTGATGGTCTGTAAAAGGAAGAGGTCAATGATAATGATAGAGAAGAAAACCAAGTGGTGGAAGCTGAAAAATGAGGAATGTTGTGAGGACTTTAGACAGAAGTTGAGGCAGGCTCTGGGTGGTAAGGTAGTGCTGCCAGATGACTGGTAAACTACAGCAGAAGTGATCAGGGTGACAGGAAGAAAGGTGATGGTTGTGTCATCTGGAAGGAGGAAAGAAGAAAAAGAGACTTGGTGGTGGAATGAGGGAGTTCAGGATAGTATCCAGAGGAAGAGGTTAGCCAAGAAGTGGGACAAGGACAGGATTAAGGAGAATAGACAGGAATACAAGGAGTTACAGCACAGAGTGAAGAGGGAGGTGTCTAAGGCCAAGCAGGAGGCATATGACAAGTTGTACACTAGGTTAGACACTAGAGAAGGACAGAAGGACTTACACAGTTTAGCTAGGCAGAGGGATCGAGATGGGAAGGATGTGCAGCAAGTTAGAGTTATTAAGGATAGAGATGGAAGGGTGCTCACAAGTGAGGAGAGTGTACAGAGGAGATGGAAGGAGTACTTTGAAGAGCTGATGAATGAGGAAAATGAGAGGGAAAAAGAGTAGAAGGGGCGACCTCAGTGGAACAGAAAGTAGAAAAGATTAAAAAGGATGGAGTCAGGAAGGCTTTGAAGAGGAAAGGCAGTTGGTCCTGACGACATCCCGTGGAGGTCTGGAAGTGTCTAGGAGAGGCAGCAGTGGAATTTTTAACTAGTTTGTTTAACAGGGTTTTAGAGAGTGAGAAGATGCCTGAGGAATGGAGACGTAGTGTATTAGTGCCAATCTTTAAGAATAAGGGTGATGTGCAGAGTTGCAGCAACTATTGGGGGATAAAGTTGATGAGCCATACAATGAAGCTATGGGAAAGAGTAGTGGAAGCTAGGTTAAGGAAGGTAGTGGAGATTTGTGAGCAGCAGTATGACTTCATGCCCAGAAAGAGCACAATAGATGCAATTTTTGCTCTGAGAATTTTGATGGAGGGGATGGTCAGAGGGAGTTGCACTGTGTGTTTGTAGACTTGGAGAAAGCGTATGACAGGGTGCCAAGAAAAGAGCTGTGGTACTGTATGAGGAAGTCAGGAGTAGCAGAGAAGTATGTCAGAGTGGTGCAGGACATGTATGAGAGGGGCAGGACAGTGGTGAGGTGTGCTGTAGGTCAGACAGAGGAGTTCAAAGGGACTGCATCAGGGATCGGCTCTCAGCCCCTTCCTGTTTGCTATGGTGATGGACCAGTTGTCAGAGGAGGTCAGACAAGAGTCTCCTTACACAATGATGTTTGCGGATGACATTGTGATCTGTAGTGAGAGCAGGGAGCAGGTGGAGGAAAACCTGGAGAGGTGGAGGTTTGCGCTGGAGAGAAGAGGAATGAAAGCCAGTCGTAGTAAAACTGAGTACATGTGTGTGAATGAAAGGGAGGGAAGTGGAACAGTAAGACTGCAGGGTGAAGAGGTGAAGAAGGTACAGGAGTTTAAGTACTTGGGGTCAACAGTCCAGAGTAATGGTGAGTGTGGGAAAGAGGTAAAGAAGCGAGTGCAGGCAGGTTGGAATGGGTGGAGAAAGGTGTCGGGAGTTCTGTGTGATAGAAAAATATCAGCGAGAATCAAGGGGAAGGTGTACGAGACAGTGGTGAGACTGGCCATGCTGTATGGTTTAGAGACAGTGTCACTGAGGAAGAGACAGGAGTCAGAGCTAGAGGTAGCAGAGCTGAAGATGTTGAGGTTATCTTTGGGAGTGACAAGGTTGGACAGGATTAGGAACGAGTACATCAGAGGGACAGCTCATGTTGGACGTTTGGAGGACAAAGTTAGGGAGGGCAGATTAAAATGGTTTGGACGTGTTCAGAGGAGGGAGAGTGAGTATATTGGTAGGAGAATGTTGAACATGGAGCTGCCAGGCAGGAGGCGAAGAGGAAGGCCAAAGAGAAGGTATATGGACATAATAAATGAGGATATGAAGCTAGTGGGTGCAAGTGTTGAGGATGCAGAAGATAGGGATAGGTGGAGAGTGATGATTCGCTGTGGCGACCCCTGAAGGGAAAAGCCGAAAGAAAAAGAAGAAGAAGAAGAAAAATTGGCTTCCACATACACTACTCACCTCTGTTTGTACTCCGAAAAGTCTCTTAATTGTAAGGGAGTATACTGTATATAGAGGGACAATATCATTAAAACAAAGTTATAGAAGAAGAAGTTGAATCAAAAAGTAAAGAAAAAATGTAAAAAAAATATAAATAGATAAAACTAAATACAAATCAACATTTGTAACAAAGTGAAAAACACTGCAACAGATACCCATCTTAAGGGAAATTCAGACACAGGTATTAAAGAAAATTCATTTAAAAAATGAATGGAATCCAAACAGTATAAATCATGACCAAACTACAATAGTGCTCTCACATACAGAACTCAACATTGCAGCAGGAACCATGTCAAATGAGGCCTCTGCTGAACAAGCCTTTTGATATTCTAAGGCTGATTGCTCATTGTAGATGACCAATTGCAAACACCTGTTCTCCTAACCTGAAATAAAGGGCTAAATCCAAAGAAAGAAAGGAAAAAAATGGAAAAAAAAACACCACAGGGCAGGATTAGTCCAACCAGGAACATTAGAAATGTTTTTTTTTTTGTTTGTTTGTTTTTTTAATTTACACACATACCATTCAGTTAGTTTAATGAGACAAATAGTGACTGGCTTGACTGGAAGAAATCAAGTGCTCTGTGTGAATATCTTGATTATGTATTGAAAAAAATACATAAATAAATGGAGGAAACCTCTCACATGTACGTATACTAAACGAGCTGCAGTAACTTAAAAAAGCCCTAGCAGAAACTAACGTTACCCAATTAGTTCTAAATAACATTGAAATAAAATGATGTTCTGAACTTATGCTAGGGCAGAGGTATTGTGGGGCATGCCCTAGAAATGCAGGTGTAGTGTCCATGAGTTAGAAAACACCAAAAAATAAATATTTTAAACCTGACTGGATGTGGTGCCCTGGCTTTCTTTCACAGAAAATAGTTAATTACTGTGATTTTTAATTGATGAATGTTAAATAAAAACAATGTGTGTCTGACAACTATTTTTAAATAAGTATGTAGTTAACATCAGTTAACTATATTTATTAGTGATACCACTGAAAAATTTCAGAACTAAGCTGAAAATTTTGACAAGAAAAAATTTAAAATGTTCAAAAAGTCTTATGGTAATTATAATTGGACAGTGATTAAAAATAAATTGCAACGACCAGAAACCATTCATGGTTGCACAAGCAACATTAGACAAGCAATTTGTAAAAGGAGTATAGAGAATGTACTGTAATGCTTCTTAGTTACTTGTGCAAAGTGCGTATATTTAAATTTGAAGCTTTCTAATTGAAGCTTTTTGTACTGAATTCTTGCTCTCCGTCCTTCTATTTTTGGATTAAATATATTGTACATATAGCACAAACATCTGCTTCGTGCCATAAAGTTAATGAAAAAGCATAGTGAATTTGGACTGATTTTGTTTGTGCAAAAACACTATTTACCTTTCTGTGGTGTGAGCATGTGATGTGAAGGGCTGTGAGCCTTGTGCTTCTTATTTATCCTGTACAGTGCAAATGTTGCATGGGTTTATGAAGTACACAAACGCTGTCCTTACAGATGGACTTTCAGAGCAAACAATATAAGTGTCCTTATTTTCTTGATGGTCCAGTTTCACTCTGTAGGAGATAAAAAGTGCTGTGAATATTATGCAGCTTTTGGCTGATTAACTTTCCCAATCATCCTGTTATACAATACTTGCATAATTTTTAAGCTGTAAATGTTGACTGCCAGAAGTATTTTAGGCGCATCAGTGCCAAGTCATCAGCTGGAGTTAGAAGCCCTCCCTCCCCTCCTCTGGCAATAGCAGTGGCTTTGTTTTGCTGAGTTATTCAGTAAATTTGCACTTACCATTCTGTATGTTTCTAGATTTCATGTTCACCTGCTACAAGTAATCCTTTGGACTAACAGTAGGTCTGCTTCTGCCGAGTGAATTGCTCATGATGTCCTATACTGCTTCAGGATATCAGCAAGATACACCAAAGATAAATTTAGAGCACCAAACATCATAAGAAGTACTTTATAGTCAATTTAGATCTTAACTGGCGATCACTGTAGCTTGAATAAGACTGTGATAATGTGCTCTAACTTTCTTTTCTTTTTCCTGGTAGGGATGCCAGCTGAACTAACTGAAGCTTCCTTAATGAGGCAGCAGGGCAGCCAGCCAGCAACACGTTAAAATAATGTAGACATTAAGAAAGCATGCACTAGTTTCTCAGATTCATGTATACTTCGCACCGTGCTTATTTTGCCTTCGTTTCTCAGATAAAAATAATAATTAATAAATAAATAAATAAATAAATAAATAAATAAAGGTTTAGAGATTAGAGATGTTACTTATACGGGTAACACCTTTACAACATCGTTACACCGTAATTGTATAATTGCATAATTGTAATTGCATAAGTCCATAATTGTAGCTATTGGTTTCCCAGAACAGTCCAGCTCTAGGATTGAAATCGGCTAACATTTATTGTGGGGAAATTATTACAGTTTTTCATGTAGCTCATGTTTATGAAAGGGACGTGCTCTATTTTCAACAACAGAGCATATATACCATTAATAATCCAAAAATCTTATATGTTTACATCAAAATTAAATATGATATGCTAATATATGATTTAGTTGTTTAATAAATATGAATATAGATGGGTAAAATAGTTTTATTGGGAAATAAATAAATAAATAAATAAATAAATAAATAAATAAATCCTTAACCTCGACATCAGGATCTGCCAACATCACTGTGTTCAGATGGTCTACATCTATCAGAGTGAATAAAAATGCATAGTTAATGCATAATTACATGCATCATTTAGTATAATTTTGGAATACAACTGAGCTGACAAGAAAAAAAAAGCCTTACACCATATTTTCAAACACAGGATCTATACACAGGATCTATTAAAAATGAAGAGCATGTCCATGTCTTAGGGATCATTAGTGATCACTCATATAAATAATCGGGGTTGCAGAGACTAGTGGACTAATATACGGTGAACTCTAGTAACTGCTGTGGGAACGTCCACTAGTCAGGGAAAAAAGTAGCTAAATGTACTTTGTTATTTTGAAAATATCAACAACTACAGAAGACTATTGTGGGAAAAGTATTTATTTATTTATTAACCATTAACACTTTATCTCTTTGGATGAAGTGTGGAGGTGTGCACATTTTTCGTCACTACTGAGGCTAGAGTTGAACTTGGTGGAAAAACCTCCCATACACTGCTGGGATGCAATGTCTCTACCATCCATCATTAAGCTATAAGAAGCTTATTCTAAATAGAGTAATATCCATCCATTTTCTGTAACACTTATCCTACAAAGGGTTGCAGGGAGCCTGGAGCCTATCCCAGGCGACTCAGGGCACACCCTGGACAGGGTGCCAACCCATCACAGGCACAATTGCACACACACCCATTCACTCACTACAGACGATTTAGAGATGCTAATCAGCCTACAGCACACGTCTTTGGACTGGGGAGGAAACCCCCAAAGCACAGGGAGAACATGCAAACGCTACACACACACGAGCACATGGCGGAGGCAGGAAACCCCCATCGCGCCCCACTAAATTGATTTACTTTAGTCACTGAAAGTTTAGCCTAAAACACATTGAAACTGGATTTAGTTTGTAGGCTGTCTATGGCTGTTAATTGTGCAGTTTGATGCATTCTTTGCTGCCTAAAAACAGCAAAGTCCTGAAAAGGTTTTTGCTTTAACTATGGAAAAGATTAGCTGACTAACTTTGTTAAATTACTTCTTGACTAGTAAACCTTATTAAACCCAACCACTAACATATACAGTGCCTTGGGAAAGTATTCAACCCCCCTGGAATTTACCAGATTTGTCTGATTAACTCGCCCTCCCTCTCTTTCTCTCTCTCTCTCTCTCTCTCTCTCTCTCTCTGCAGCACTGCCTCATTGGATAACGTTCCTGTCCGTCTCGATTATCCTCGCTGATGTCATTTGCTGTGACCACCAATCAACCTCTGACCCCGCCTATATAAAAACTCATGAGGAGTTGTTCTGGCTGTTAACACAAAACCCAGTTGTACCTCTGTTTTCATTATTCTAGATATGCTGCCTTACTGTAGTTTTTTTTTTGTTCTTGTATGCCATTTGGTCTGTGTTTCCCACGCTTTGTTCTAGTCACTTGTTTGTGTAGTTAAACTTAGTGTTCGTTATGCTGGTGTGTGACTTTGTTAGTGTTGGGGAAAAGTGGACAGGTAAGTAAGTCACGTAACATACATTGTACAACACGTAGGAGCACACATTAGACACATCAGGTTAGGAGCGAGCACCACCCTCTGTACGCTTTGTTTGGATAGATAGAGTAGGTTAGTTAGTGCGTCCTGGATGCTGAAGACTTATTTTGCTATCTTTTGTTATAGTTAGGTTAGAGGGCTTGGAACTAGTTAGACTTGTTTTGTTTTATTCATTTCTTTGCTTTGGTGCCGCTCGCGTCCGTTTTCCCCTTTTGTGTCTTGGTACTTGTTACTGTAAAAAATTTGTAAATACTATCACTCGGCACCACACACACTTCCCCTTGTATATAGATAAATAAATCACCTGGTTGATTTGTACTACTTGTTGATGGTCCCTGACTACACACACACAACTGATATTTTTTAATAATCAAATGTGTTATTTCCCACATACCCCTTAGACTAATTGGGGTTGTAACATTAACAAATGATAGACTTATTTGTCCTGTCAGTATTTTATTGAAAACACGTTCTCTTTTTAATGTCAAAATTAGTTATTGGTCAGCAAGTATTTCAAGAAAGAATAAACTGTTGCTCAAGAAGAGCCATATGAAAGCATGAGAGTGACCCAGTGAATGTGTTTTTTCACTGTGATGAGAGCAGTTTCAAGATTTTTGTTCAAGACAAGTTTCAAAGTGCTGTGTGTGGTGCAAACTGAAGATAACTGTATACAAGCCATACCTCAATTAACACCATCCCTATAGTGAAACATGGTGGTGGCAGCATCATGTTCTGGGGACACTTTTCACCCTCAGAACCTAGACTTCTTCTCAAAATTGAATGGAGAATTTTTGGAGCATAACACAAGGGGATGTTAGAGAACCTGCTTCAGTCTGCTAAAAAAAAAAAAAAAAAAAAAAAACAGTTCACATTTTCACATTTAAGCAGAACAATAGGGCCAAAATACAGGACTGAAACAATGCAGGAGTGGTTAAAATCAAAAAGGTGAATATTCTACAGTGGCCAAGTCAAAGTCCATCGAGAATCTGAGGCACTGTTTGAAAATTGCATTTAACAGACAACATCCATCCATGAATGTGTGAAAATTACTCCCAAACAGTGTGCAAAGCTGCTAGGAAAGCAGTTATCTTCATTAGGGAGATTTTATCTAAAACATTAAACAACGCTATTATTGTTTTATTTACATTTATTCTAATTCTCATTCACATTCTTATTATTTTCAACATTTTTAGAACTCAAAAAGAGGTCCAAAAAAGGACCCCAACTGTAAAATATAAACAGTAATGAGAATCAGGTTATAATGCAGTACAACTTTCAGTTTTGTTAGTGTAAAAAGTGGCTTCACAATGCTTTTAACACTCTGTATGATTGTGTCTGTTGGGTCTCTGCAGTCTTATCAGTTTTTCTGTCAGCCTTACAATTTTCCAGCTTATCTCCTCTTTCCTTATTACGATTATTCTGATCCACTCATCCATTTTCTCTCATCCATCTCAGTATCGCACGCTACACTCTCTCGCCTGTCTGATTTTATCAATCTGTCTCAATCAGAGTGGAGGAAAAGGGAGAGAAACCGTTCTGAAGTATCATGATGACTTCACTGCACATCCAAACTAACAAGGTGCCGGCGTGATAGCTGTGTTTATACAGAGGGATCTGTTTCATTCACACTCCACACTAATTTCCTTTCTCCAAAACCTGAGAGCAGTGTTCGGTAAAGTGAAGGCATTGTGCAGTGTGTTACATGGTAAGATGGTTTCATTTGTCTTCGTTTTTATTAAACAGGGATGGCTCCTTCTGTTTGTGCTGCTGCAGTAATGAGATGCTAAAAAAGATGGGATTCGCTGTAGCGTGACAGGTTGAGGTGAAGAATGCCAAGATACGGAAACGCATAAAACAGCAGAGAACAAACGCTCTGTCGTTCCTTTAGATGTACTGTTCAATCGATCTGTTCACTACCTAATTGCACTTCTGCCAACATTGAGAATACAATCTCTTTTGCAAGGGAGCCAGAGCAGATAGAACAAGTGATCATAATTAACAGAGCCAATATTCACACATCAGAGCATCTGAAGCAACTTTTCAAACATTTGTGTGATTCAGAGTTAATGTCTTAACAATTAAAAATCAAAACCGATAAAAATCTAAAACCTGGTAATGCATAATGTGGTTCTTTCATAATTTTTCATAGCTGAATACGGTCTAATCATGTGTTACTGTAAACGAAAGGCCATTTTCAGAGATGTATTACTCTTTCAGAGGGAAGGAGTGGTTATTAACTACAAATGCTATTTATATTCATCATTACTGAAATGAAGAGAAGATGAATTGCACATTAAAAATAAATTAAATAGTGAACACTTTAGGATGTTTAAACAAACACCAAAATATTATTTTCACATGTCTCCAAAGCACAAAGCATAGATATATTATGAGCATAGATTACTATTTCCTCCACTTCCTGTTTGTTCAGTTATGGTGCTTCCCAAAGCAGCCAAACTCTAATTGATATCTCTTCGACTTCTTTATACTATGTCCTTCAGCCTGTGACCCAGAAATTGATTCCACCCAGAGGGATTAGGAGACAGGATGCAAGAATCGAGGAAAGGAAATGAGGAAGCACAAATGCAGAAATAAGACGTACTCTTTGGGTGCTTTCACATACTCAGTAGTTTGTCTTTTGGAATCAAACTGGTGTGGTTCACTGGTGCAGAAAACAGCAACCACACTTACAAACATCTGAGTGAGGTGGTCTCGGTCTACTTCCAAGTGAGTTCTAGTGTGCTTTATTGCAAGATTTGAGATGGCAATTCAACACTGAATAAACCAGATGCAGGAGGTCAAGCAAACGTGCTGTATTTGGATTACATGCACACATTTCTTTTGTTTGAAAGCTTCTAGACATACAAACTGAGCCAAAGGACAGAGCTGTAGTGCTGCAGAAATGCAATGTTTTCTGTATATATATATATATATATAACAAAACAAAAAAAACAGAAAATTATTGTTGGGTTGCTGGATTAAATACACAACACTAGTTATTTGTATGTAATAAAAAATGAGTATGTCTTTAGCCCTACATGTCCCTCAAACTTGTTTAGTGCAGCAGGAAACCAAACCAAATAGCAAACAAAACAAAATGATCAATTTCACTTGGCAAAAGTACGAAAAAATATATTTTTACAATGTAATTCCTTCCATCTTCCTTTTATTTTTCCGTGGCGTTTCAATGCTTTTTTTTTAAAATGTCCCTGATATTTACTCTTGGCTGCCTCTTTGGCATTTGAATAGGGAATTGCTTATACTGTTCTCTGACCCTCACCCTGGGTTCAGACAATGACTATAGAAAATGGCCCATAAAATTCAGTGGCTGTATCATCAGAGCTCTCCAGAGTCCTCATTGTAACAAGAACGTATTTGGCTTTTCCAATATCATCTTAATCTCTATTTTCACCATTTCTTCATTATCTATGAATCATTAATTACATATTTAAAAGCTTTACTACTCAATATTAAAATGTGCAGTATACTCGTATTTGCACTATACAGTATAATGGATCCAAACATCCTGTTGGGGAGGTTAGTATAGAAAGAATACATAAAGTGCTAATTTAAGTACTTCATGAAGAGTTAAGTCTTTTGTCTTTGTTCGAAGACAGCCAGTGACCCAGCTGTTCAGACATCAAGGGGACATTAAGGGGAAGTGGGCAGTGGTAGCTTAGTGGTTAAGACGTTGGACTACTGATCGGAAGGTCAATGAGTTCAATCCCAGGCACCGCCAAGCTGCCACTGCTGGGCCCTTGAGCAAGGCCCTTAACCCTCAACTGCTCAGTTGTATGAATGAGATAATTGAAATTGCTCTGGATAAGGGCTTCTGCCAAATGCCATAAATGTAAAAAATAAAAAAAAAACTTCATTCCACCACCAAGGTGCCAGAACAGAGAAGAGCCTTGATGCATGCCTTCCTTGTTCACATGAGAGATGGTAGGTCAAACCAAGCAGTGCTAGAGGATCAGAGGGAGTGTGGTGCAGTGCAACATGTGATAATCCGTGCATGCAGAGGCAGACCTGCCAGGACCAAGTTGCAATAGTCCAATCTTGAAATGATAAAGGACTAAATAGACGAATCCTTCTGATGTTGTAAAGGAGAAATTGGCACGAGTGTGTCAGTTTGACAACATGAGAGGAAAAGGACAGTTGATTTTCCATGATTACCACAAGGTTGCATACAGTGAAAGATGGTTAGATCTGACAGATATCCAGGGAGACCCTGATGTTGGGACAGCAGTTCAGTTTTGCTGGGATTTAGCTTCAGGTGATGATCATTATGATGATCCATGATGAGATGTCTGCCAGACATGCTGAGATTGGAGCAAAAACATGAGTGTCTGAGGGAGGAAACGAGAGGATAAGCTGAGTGTCAGCCACATAGCAGTGGTATGAAAACCTATGTGAGGATATGATCTCACCAAGAGATCAAGTATAGAAGGGACGAGACAAGGACCAGGCAAACAATTGCCATGCTGTGCCATGAATTCCAAGAATGCTGAAGATGGACAGGACAGTCTTGTTGTTGACTGTGCTAAATGCTGCTGAAAGATCAAGGAGGATGAGGACTGATGACATTGAGTTGATTGTAAATGGTCCGTTCAAGGATTTCAGAAAAAAAAGGGAGAAGTGATACTTGAATGCAATTGGTACATGACCAGATATCATGGAGTTATTAATGATAGTAGCAATGAAGGGGAGGCAGTTGAATAGCACGTCCACCAGGAACAAGCATGATGGTTAGCTAGGGAATGTTTGATGGTGACTTTCATTTTGTCAAAGTGTAGATGTATTAGCAACAAGGCTATGCTTTAACAGCTATATTTACAAACCTGAAACAAAATTCGATAAATTCACTTATGAAAATGCCGGGTTAGTCCCAAAATAATCAGAGCTCCAGTAGAGGCAATTAACAACATTTGGTGAAATCCTGATTAATAGCACTTTTATTTCTACTAATTTAAATGGGTTTGTGTGTGTATTTGCAAATTATTGCCAATTTGTTGCATGAGTTATCAGCGTTTAGTGTTTGAAATCTTCCAAATTTGGAATAAATGGGGTTCTGGTCTACCTGAAGCTGCAAATCTCCTCACATCTACTTAGAATACTTATATCAGTGGATAATTTCACCTGGATACTGTAGAATTGTCCCTAAAACTGAGTTTAGATAGATTTCTGCAAAGGGGCTTTGTGATACCTATTGCTTAAAGCACTATGCAAATAAAAACTTTATTGATTCATCTTGGCAACCTTCATCTCTATAATCCCTCTCTGCCCCATGCACACCCCTAATTTTCTGAGAATTGAACTGAAAAAAAAAAAAAAACACTTTTAATCATAAAAAATGTTGATTAATAACAATTAGATTAAACAGAACAAAAATGACTGTAGATTAATAGACTATCACTCTTGCATTCTCTTTTGTTAATTTTTCGTTCTTGTACACTGTGAAGTTGACTTTGTTTGAGACTAGTCAATAACATCTAAAAAAAAATAATTGCACTGTTACAGCAGACAGGTTTATTAGCTGTCATTAAATATATGTGATGTGGCACAAACATTGGCCTCACACTATGAAAGGCAGAATGCATTATTTTAGCTGTAGCTCAATAACTCAGTCAATAAAATGTGTTATTTTAGTTGTAGTTCGATAACTCATTCCCATCAGCAAGCACCGAATCAACTCCAAAATTGTCTAATTCATCACAATTAAGGTGAAATTACAGATTTAAAGTTCTATTGAGCCTTATATTGAGCCACTTTCTGTTGCTGGGTGAATAAAGTCGAACCGGTTTGATCAAATGCTGTTTCTTCCTGTGAAGAAATAATAACAATAAGAACATTTGCTCAGAGCAGCTGATAGCACTCCATCAGAATGGGTTTTGGTGGCCAAGTAAGATGCTAGAATTTAAGTGGATAATTTATTCATATATCATTATATTGTTTAAAAAACTTATAATTTGGAATCTAAGTTGTAAACACATTTGCACTCATGTTCTGATGCAAATATCCTCCTTACTTAATCAGGTCCAACTTCATCACAAATTTTGCATTATAGATGCTGTCGATAATGATGAATTTATGATTGTTGCATCAATTATAAATCAATGCATTGATCCAAATCGTCGTATCATTACCCTCTTATATGGCAGCATATTTATGAGGGTTCTAGTTAGCTCTGATAAGATTTGAGAACCTTCTCCCAATTAAATGGCTTGAAATCTGTTATTCCGTATGTTGAAGTCAGAGGGATGGCATGTTGAAGAGTTTGATTGATTGATACAGCAGTAAATAGCATTCAAGATACACCACACCCCCTGCCCAATAAACAAACAAAACATAGTTTAGCAAACTAGCTAAATTACTAACTACTTAAACATTAGTTTAACTAATTAAAAACTAGCTAAATACTAATTTATAACCACCGTTTTCACACACACTTATCGACTTTAAAGAGTGTAATATTTGTAAAGCGGCAGGTGCCTTCTCAGGTGCCTACGCAGGTAATCAGCGTAAATGTGCAGCACCTGGCCCCGCCTCTTTATAAGCCCATAGATCTGTGCCAGGTAACAGAGCAGTGCCACGCTACTCTGATTGGTAATTTTCGAAAACGTAAAACAGAGGTTTGGTTTGGTAAGGAAAGGAAAGGAAGAACTAAAGCGTAAGTGAAGTAGGCAGAAAACTAAAGAGGAGGATAGATTGAGAATCCTCACTGTGAGATAAATATTCGGCTCTCTTAAGTTAGAAATTGTTCCTTGGCCAGTTTGAGTTGTGCTGGCTACAGCACTGCGGTGATTTTGAGTTGAGCCGTTGGCTGCGCGTTTCCCTCGATCAGTTTCACAAGCAATACAACTCTCATTTAAACAATCCCGTGGAGTTAGTTTAGCAGCTAATGTTACGCCCTGGGGTTCATAATCTGTCTGATTCGTTTCCTGCTCAAGTCGTGTTGCATTTAAGGCGGATTCTTTTTTGATCTGTCTCCACACTTGGTTCCATTCCACACCATATATTGTCCTCCCAGACAAGCGAGCCCTGCGCGACGCTCTTATACATCCTATCGCCTAGCCCCATAACACACATACTAGATAACTAGATGCTGTATGTTTTGTTGGATAACGCCACAGCTTCAGAGAAGCAAACTACTTTTTGTTCCCTTGGGCAAAATATTACATTTTCTGATAAATAACTTAATGTCAGTAATGCGTTTGCTTTTTGGTTGTTTTGCTAGAAATACAGCATTTATCACAAAGAGCTTAACTCTTAAGTGCAAATTTTTGTTTGACAGTTTTAATATAGGCTCTAAACTTCTGCCTCTAGTCAAGTCAACTGGGTATTATTCGTCTTTCCTACATGCAACTTGTATAAACTGGAACAAAATTTTGTTTCTTTCAGTATATATATATATATATATATATATATATATATATATATATATATATATACTGCTCAAAAAAAATAAAGGAACACTTTTTAATCAGATTATAGCATCAAGTCAATTAAACTCCTGGGATATTGATCTGGTCAGTTAAGTAGCAGAGGGGGTTGTTAATCAGTTTCAGCTGCTTTGGTGTTAATGAAATTAACAACAGCTGCACTAGATGGGCAACAATGAGACGACCCCCAAAACAGGAATGGTGGAGGCCACTGACATTTTTTCCCCTACTCATCTTTTCTGACTGTTTTCACTAGTTTTGCATTTGGCTAGGGTCAGTGTCACTACTGGTAGCATGAGGCGATACCTGGACCCTACAGAGGTTGCACAGGCAGTCCAACTCCTCCAGGATGGCACATCATTACGTGCCATTGCCAGAAGGTTTGCTGTGTCTCCCAGCACAGCCTCAAGAGCATGGAGGAGATTCCAGGAGACAGGCAGGGGGAGGCATATCTATGGAGGGATGCACAGACCTCTACAGGCTAGACAATGGCGCCCCAACTGCCATTAGGTATCGTGATGAAATCCTTGGACCCATTGTCAGACCCTGATAGAACACCTCTGGGACATTGTTTCGGTCCATCCGATGCCGCCAGTTTGCACCTCAGACTGTCCAGGAGCTCAGTGATGCCCTGGTCCAGATCTGGGAGGAAATACCCCAGGACACCATCCGTGGTCTCATTAAGAGCATGCCCCGACGTTGTCAGGCATGCATACAAGCACGTGGGGGCCATACAAACTACTGAGTACCATTTTGAGTTGCTGCAAAGAAATTTCAGCAAAATAGACTAGCCTGCTGCATCATTTTTTCACTTTGATTTTCGGGGTGTCTTTGAATTCAGCTCTCTGTAGGTTGATAATTTTCATTTCCATCAAACGATGTGGCATCCTTTCGTTCCTAACACATTACCCAGTCCATATCAGTATAGATATCCAGCATGATATTTTTCCCCATTGAGATCTGATGTGTTTTCAAAGTGTTCCTTTAATTTTTTTGAGCAGTGTATATATGATGAAGCATGGCAGCTTTACCTGTGCTGTAACTATACTTTACATCTGTAGCAGTTAAATCTGTATCAGTTAATGTCGCATCAAAGTACCAATGCATTCAAATCAATAACAATATATATAATCAATATATTTATTATGTTTACTCCTCTCTATAAGGCTGGCTCATTCAATACATACTGTCAATTAATTAGTTTAGTGACATCACTGCTGACTGATGCACACTGTATGATTCTAAAGCCTTTTCATGTCATGCTCAAGCCATTTTAACTTCACTGCCAACATGGGTTCATAGTGACATACAGATCATGCTCCACCAGGGGAATATTTCACACCAGCACATATCAGCACAACTATGCTCTATCACCTAGGGCAAAAAAAAAAACCTCTAGTAGCTTGACAGAAAAAACTAAGATATAGAGGAATCCATAACTAGAAACAGCTTGTCTTTATGACACTTTTAAAGCTGACTTTGTTATAGGGTCCTAGCCCACCCATACACACACATTATTATTATTATTATGATTATTATTATTATTATTATTATTATTATTATTATTATTATTATCACTTTCCTTCTTGCTTTTTATGTCCTTTAGAGCCGGGTCCTAATCATGGACCCAGTGTGCTAGAGTGGGGATGATGGCACCCTACAGAGAATGTGAGCTGTCCTGAAAAGCTGAAAAAATTATCTTCTAGAGTTTGAGATGTTGAACTTTCCTTGGATCTAGACTGTGTTTTTTCCAGTTATTTCTTCATGAGTCCGAGTGTTCCGATGATAACTGGTCTAGTAACTGTCTTTATACTGCACATTGTGCTTGTCTTCTGTCGCCCCTTTCCCACTACAGACATCAGTGCTACCCCTCTTCACATCTCTGACCATCTCTTGGTATCCTTCACCATCACCCTCCCTATCATGCCTAAATCCACCAGTCATCTCTACTTCTCTACCACTCGTAAAAACCTCCACTCTATCTCCCCTTCTTCCTTAGCTTCCTGCACCCTATCATCCCTTCCTGTCCCTGATTCCTTTTCCTCCCTACCATTGGAGCTAGCTACTGACACTTTCCTCTCCTCACTTTCGTCTTCCATGGACCTCCTCTGTCCTCTATCCTCTAAACCCAGGAAGATTTCCAACCTGGCTCCTTGGCTGTCAGATGTGTTACGTAGTAACCGGAGAGAATTAAGAACAGCAGAGAGGAAGTGGAAGAAATCGCAACTCGACACAGATCTTGTCTCTTACCGTGCTCTCCTGTCCAAATTTTCATCCGAAGTGACTTCTG
>CM040976.1:24780439-24791274 GCA_022985145.1 Pangasius djambal | reverse complement strand
GTGAATCATCTTTGGGCAATCCTCCAGGAGGCTTGGAGTAATATATCAAGTCAATGTTTGAATAAACTGACTGCTCGGATGCCTAGTGTTGTCCCTTATTATCAATGCAAAATGGTCACTAACTAAAGAGGATTTATGCTGACATTGCCCAAAAACCCTATTTTGTTCAGGCGTTTCCAAACTTTTGGAGGGCAGTGTACATACATACATACATATACATATACAGTATACATACAAATATTTATTTATTTATTTATTTATTTATTTATTTATTTATTTAAACAGGGAAAGCTCAGAATTCAGTCAACAGTTTCACAGTTTTACCATGCTTTTAATTCTTTATATGTATGTTTCCATATAAAATATCTTTCTGAAAATTAACAGTAGAGTTAACAACTTTCAGGAAAATTAACAGGTTTTGATCTGCATGCATGGCAGATAATAAAAACTGTCAGTATTCAATGGGTCACACTCTCACTGACATAAAATACACAAACCACTCCAAGACTCATGCACCAGAAACAAGGCGATGTTATAACTATATCACATTCCCTTGCAGTATTATACCAATATCATCCAACATTACAGGAAGCAGCTACCATGGTCAAGATCTCTCTCTTTCACACACACACACACACACACACACACACACACACACACACACTGCTAACTCCTGATGCAGAAATATCTCACTTCTTAAAAAAATGACTTGTATGGCATTAAAACAAATTACACTCCTTCATTTTACTTATTATTGTTCCTATTTTCTTTCTCTTTTGTGCTTTCTTAAAATTTATTTCTAGTGGACTCCACAATTACGGTGCCATTTGTGTCCCCCTGATATTACATTTACAAATATGTATTTAAAGTAAAGGTAAGATATATTTTAAACATAGCAAATGTGTCCTTCACACCAGCCTACTCTATGTGCACGTTTCAGAATCATTAAATCACTCCACAAGTCTTATTATTTTGCATTAATGTGTTAACCCATTCAACACCTCATGCTTATCCATGAGTCATCCTTTATAGGTTATAGGTTCAAAAATGTACATTTGTGTCCCACATCAATAATTTAACCCTTTTACTTGAACACATTCAAACTTATGAATTATTTGGACTATTCCACAAGTCACATGTTCTACAGGAAGTTACACTGGATCTTTCTTGAAGACCATAGGAAGAATAAAAGGAAGTTAGTTAACCACATTTTGTGTGTTTGCTACATCTATGCTAAACAATGTGTTAAGACTTTTCAAAATGGTTAAATGCATGTTTTTGTAGATCCACTGTTGAAAATGATATAAATAAAGTTTCATATTAAGAGTTACGAGGGCTAAATGGCACACCAATCGTGGAATCACTCAGTTGCTGTCTGTTGTAGGGTCCAAGACTTCACTTCCAAGAATTATATATTTATGTGCTTTTTTTCTCCATCAAACTAAATAATGGAAAATGACACAATTTAGCACTCAGCACTTCTGATTCATATGCAATTATCTGCATGTTTCTCTGCTATGAGCAGTGCATAAGGAGGAGGATTTTGAGGTTTATTTTTCTCTCAAAACCTTGTGACCTGTTAATCCATCACACCGATTGTGATTCAAAACATTTTTCTTCTCTGAAAGAACAGATCAAATTAACTTTTCGGAAGCCTTGACCTTGTTAAGATAGAAAATCGTCAACAGCTACTAATGCATCTAAACTAATTTTCCAATATT
Organism: Pangasius djambal; assembly: GCA_022985145.1. Lineage (NCBI taxonomy): Eukaryota > Metazoa > Chordata > Actinopteri > Siluriformes > Pangasiidae > Pangasius > Pangasius djambal. The sequence goes on along the minus strand of CM040976.1, from coordinate 24,789,553 downwards.
AATTATATTATTAGTGTGCCTGCTTTCAGAGGTGGTGAACAAATGTAAAATATTGGAACACAGCTAGTCTCATTTTTATAGATTGATTCAGACTTACTTTTTATTGTTAATGCTAACCAGCATACTAAATATACTCGTATAAACTTATAAGCAAATTGTGACTATAAATAGTACAGACTGGTAATTTATGATTAATTTATAGTTAGTGTAATTTATGAATATTCCTGTAACGTATGAGCTGGTGAGGCAGGATGCAAGTGTGTAAACTCAGTTTTCTTCATTAATTCTGAATTATTGTCTAAGTTTCAACATGAGGTCAATACACATAAAGGCAACATCAAATAAACAAAGTTGAATGGAGGCACAAGTCAAAACAGACCAATGACTAGATGGGGCAGAGATAACCAAAAACCAAAACAAAAGCACATGCATTAAGTGTAGCACTCTTGATGCTGGGAAACATGCTGTGCACTGAGAGGGTAATTCATGACAATTCTACTTAGGATCAACATCTTCCACTCCCCATGAAAACTTACCTGGTGAGCAGCGAATGGTAAGGATACCTTTTCAAAATGGCAAGGCAATTTCCCCCTGGGATTAATAAAGTTCTTTGAATCTTGAATCTTGAATCTTTCTTTTAGTGTTTTTGTTAAGTAGCTGCTTCTGGACCTAAGCTTTCAATGATTTTGTACGCATTCCCATTTTGTATGCATGCTTTTAGAGTTATGGTTAATTTTTTAAAGACACAAGCCTGTTTCCATTCAGAAATGAGACTATTCAAGAGCACGAATGTACACTGCAATTTCAGCTGATGTTAACATACTGCCCTAGAACAGAGAGACTCTAGGGCCTTTTGCACCGCTTTAGTTGCAGAACTAAATTTACAGTACTAAAGTACTGGGCGATTTTGTGTGAACCATTTCCCAGGACCATTTAAAGGGTTGCATTCGAACCGACAGTGAGGGTGAGGGTGTTTTCATACGCGTTTGGCCAATCAACTTCTACTTACATCACGGATAGTACCAGTTGTGCTGGTTAGACCCTGCTCCGGAGGCAGTCCGGTACTAAAATCGCACCCAGTTCCGGAGGTGCGAAAAAGCCAAAAAGTGGGTAGTTCCACAATCAGTTCAGGTACTATGAAAAGTTTCCCGCAGTGCAAAAGGCCCTTCTGTGAATGAGGAATCGAACCAGATGTCACAAACGATTAATGAGTGTGCCGAGACTCTGTCAACAAACATAAACATGGATCTCTGATGTGTCCCTGGATCTTTTCAAACTACTAAAGCATCTTAAGCTCGCAGATACGGCACAGTAACAACAGCTTGACAAAGAAATCCATGTGTGGAATGTGAAGCTTACTAGAACATTGGGGTGGATGACCTTGAAGATGCTGCACTTTGATGGAATTCTGAAGACACCACACTGCTTCAGCTATGTGGGAAAATTTGTGACAATAAGAACCACATCCAAAAATTAGATAGTGCTCTGAGTATGACAAACTGAAATGCTGGAGCAAGTATGTTCAAAAACTCCTCAACCATATTTCCCCAGGGGCACTGCTGGCCAAGCTGCCATGCTTCAACAACCCTGGGAAATCTGATGGTGAACCGAGCATCATGGAAATAAAACCTGCTATTAGCCAACAAAAGTGTGCAAGTTTGCAATAAGCAATAAGGTCACAGTAGAGGCACTAAACCCAGCATCTTTAGCTGGTCTGACATTTCAAGTGCATACCACAAGCATGGAAATCGGTGACATTCCATAAGAAAGGAAACAGCCAGGACTGCAAGAACTATTAGCCTCCTGTTGACTTTTGGCAATGTATTTATGCAAATGATCCTGCGACAGGCCATGGCAGTAGCAAATGTCTCAATAAACTTAGTAGCAGATGCAGCAAGTTGCATTGGCTTGGTGGCATCATCTTTTGGAGAGGTAACATGGTGCCTATTGCAGAAAGAAAATGTTTGAATACACAATAAAATGTGCATCTTCCGTTTACTAGTTCAGTCAGTATTACAGTTCAGCCTTTGACACTGCTGACCAAAGAGTAACTGTAATGGGCTCTGATAGTGCATGTGTGTGTGTGTGTATGTGTGTGTGTGTGTACCAATAATAAGTGTAGCCAGTAAGAATTTAACATACCTGCCTACTGGAGTGTGTGGAAGAAATTAAAGTAATTCTTTTTTACACACCCACATAAAATTATTTTCCCTATTAAATTGTTGAATTGCTAGAACACTTAGCACAAATTCCATGCAGTGTAAATACGTTTGTAGTTAGTTAAGGTTGGAATAAGTGATTTTTTTTTTCTATTTCAATTATCTAAAAGTGCCATTGGGATGTGGGAATAAATGTTCTTATTAAATTACAAGAATTCATGGGAATATGAATGGACTGAAAAAATCTGCGCCTTTGGATAATTGGTTCTGGCAGCAATAATTAAAGTAACTTTTATAGAGCAAATATCACATATGCTCTGTGATATGCTTTGACCTAAAAAAATGTCTCAAACGAAATCATATTTTTCCAAACAGGACATCATCATTCTTCACCATCATAAGGAGTCTACTAATTCAGTCAATAACAGGAGTTAGTTATTTATGTGGCACCGTCTTACATTTATTCATTTGGCAGAATCTTTTATCCAAAGCTACAGGATAGTAGAAAACAGCTGAACAGTTAAGGAATTAAGACCTTTCTCGGGATGGGAAGCACATTCATTACAGTGGCATCATATTAGTTTATTCTTCCATATATCTCTGCATTTGGATGAAATTAGAATTATTCAAATCTGTTATATATAGTATGCCTTGCATTATATACATTTTAGCATTCACGCTGTACTAATATGATGACAGTAAATTTGATGTGAATAGCTAGAGAACATGCTTATTTGCGATCATTATGCCCCTATAGTTTTAAAAGAAAAATTTAAATGATTGACATTCTAAAAAAATTTTATTGGTATCACCACACAAAAACATACACGAAAATAATTTCTATTGTTTTTTTTTTTATATTAACATTTACCAAGAAATGAGATTCAAATCCACATAATTTCTTTTTTCAAACGACAAAAAACCAGACAGAAGAGAAGAACATCATTAATTCAGAAAAGATTCACATAGAGTATGTCACACTACTTACCTACAGATGCTAGGTCTGACTGATGGATTTCCAACTGCTCTTTTAAAATAAATAACAATAACTGCTTTATGTTGTAAGAATTTGAAAGACAACTGGTTGAATTGGTAACGAAACCTATAGAAAACATAAGAGTTTGTATCTTGACACTCATCCCAAACCATAATGCTACACGAATCCCACATTTTTAGCATCTCATGACTGCTGTTTATCATGTATCCTCTCTAAATCACTGACTACGACAAATCAATAAAACAAGACAGGCAAGAATGTGAAGCAAGTGTTTGTACGATCAATAAATTGGATGAGCCGATCATCACAAGGAAGGAAAAGATGAGATTCATCAGTGTTTGATCAAAACTGACACTACTGCAGAGACGTAAACCTCAGATAGATGTCTTATTGCTTTGCTACAGCGGGCTGTCCACAAATATTACAACCAAATCTGAAATATGCTTTATTTTTGAGATTTCCTACAAATAATACCTGATATTATTATGACAGCATCAGTACTCTCTACAGTGAGTTATGCATTATTGTTTCTGGTGATCTCAGCCAAGAACATACAGTTTTTAGTGGACTTGGACTTTTGAACCCTGCTGTGTAGGTGTCCGTATGTTTTGTCCCCTAAAAGTTCTGCAAGGTTGCATGGATGAAGTTCAGGTGTCTAGAGGCAAGATCCCAACATGACATAACATTCATGACCAGATGGTCTCTGTCTACTGGGGTGAAAGGACACGTATTCAATGCCTAATTACACACCTCATTTATTGTAATTATGTCTCTCCAAAAGGCTGATGTGGAACATAACAGAGAGGACATAAGGGTAAGCAAGGTTTTGACCTTCATTCAAGAAATACAGAAAGGAGGGTCAAAAAGTGATGTTTTCAGATAGCATTTCAGATAACATCCCTCTTTACCTTCAGCCTAGCAAACACTGTATGTGTAAATATACTGAGCTGCCAGGTTATAGGTCTATTAATGTAGTAGGAATAGAACACTATGGGATGTGCCATTATAAGAAAATAATCAATGATGGGATGATGTGATGCAAAGCAGAATTACTATTACCACCACACATATTCCTGTAACAGCACATTCTGAAGTGTTCATACCACAGAAATCAGCAAACAATGCCACTGTGTTATTTATTACTGATCAACATATTTTTAAATAATTCATAGGTACATTTAACTTTGTAGAACTTCTCTGAGTTAGTTTCTGTTACCCTAGCAGCTATAAACATTGTCTCACTCATCGTCTTTTTTTCTTTCTTCTAAAGCTTAATAGCAGCTATAAACAGCTGTTTCCTCACCAGTCTTCCTTTTTTAATTACACTAAAGTTAATAATACCAAAAATAGCTCATATTACAGAGAAACTGCAAAGCACAAAGTCCTGAAGATTTTCATGCGGTGGAGAACTTCAGATTCAAGCTTTGCCTCTGACTGTTACAAAGCGTTGACACTGGAGAATCCTTCCAAAAAAAATTTAAACAAACATCTCTTCATAGAGTATGTCACCATCTCAGCAATTATATGTTTTATTTGTTAAATAACATGTCTCTTTAATTTGTTTATATTAAGTCCCTGTGAATGAGTTGTGACTATAGAAATGATTAGCATTAATATAAACCTGTGATTTAAATTACAGCCAGGTCCACAGTCAAATATTAATCGACACCTTCTGACCAGCTACATTTGAGAATTCACGTCTGAGAATCTTCCACTACACTCTAAAAATGTTGGGGTTAAAAACAACTCAATTTGGAAACCCAACACTGGATCCAATATGGACCAATCCAGCATGAGTTGCTTTAACCTGGGTTAGGATGTTGAACCAGCATGCTGTCTTGATTTTTTATTATTTTTTTAACCCAACATGTGGGCCGAAATGACTGCACATTAATGGTTCCAGTGTATGCGTTGCGTGAGCAGCTTCTTTTATATCAGCAAAAAAGAAGCTTCCAGCAGCACTTTTTCTGTACAAAAATACCTAGTGTGAAAGCAGCCTTACTCAACTAAAATATAATAATTGAATATCATAGCTGTGCATATTCTCAAATCACAGTTGATAAATATCAAATGCAGAATCTGAATGAACTTGACTCCAGTGTGGGTGATAATACAACTTTATTGGATAAACCACCTTTAGAGAAAAATGTGAGGTCATTTTCATCTAGCTAGAAGTAACTTTAACAGTTATGTAGCAGGCCAAAATGAATGCTAATGGTGAATTTAATTATGTAAGAATCTATCTTTACAATCTTTAAAAACGTCATACAAAAAAATGCTAATTTGTCTTATTTATTGCATGAAGCCAGCTTCAGCCTATTTCACACATTTTGTCAGCAGGCAAACAAGCCAAACTACACATTAAAAATGCTGCTTACATAAACTCTAGTTAATACAGCAATACAAAAAAAGGGGGGAAAAAAAGTAAATTTCTTAAAACTGCAATTGATTATTTACAGATTTTTACTTAAAAGTGTTTCTGGTGCTGCTGTATTTCAACAGGCACAGTCGAAAATTCCAGAAAATGAATCTTGACACTGCGTGCCTGTTCCCCTTCCAGTCTGGATCCCCAAATCCGCATGCTCTTTTTCATATTAGCAACCAATCAACCTAACTTCCTGTGTTGACCCAACAAGCTAAACTCAACCACTGATTTCTAAAAAAATAACCCCACATTTTTTGTGTAAAATACTATGAAGACAAAATCATTTTATCAAACATGAAACTGCTCAAGCAGTGAAAATCTGTCAAATGGCACGAACGTCTTATCTAAACTATGGTGCACCTGCCACTCTCTGACATAAACCTGTTATTGTGGAGCTATTTGAACACTTCCTGCATGGCTGTGTTGGATCACTGCCCAGTTATAAATACCTGTTATCAATGATGTGTGCTTTAACACACTATTCAGCTGAAACACCAGTTGGGAGTGCGGAAACGGGATATGGCTTGGTGTTAAATTGCCCTCAGAGCCAGCAGACTAAACATGAAACAATGCTTTGTATTTTGTGTTCTGGATGATTTGTTTGTTATTTTCAGCAAATGGCCAACTTGAAGCTGTTTCTCTTGTAAACTATAATAAAGCAGCACAGGGTGATTTTGTAAGGAATTGTAGAACCATTTGTATCTGCAGCTGACCTGTAATATAAAACATTTACCTTGTAATAAAAACACACATCCGGAACCTGGACTGAAGGTTAGCCTGATTGGTGTTTTCTTGTTTTTTTTTGTTTTTTTTTGTCTTATGCCTGCTGCTTAAAGATATGCAATTTACCCCATGGGTATCCAAATAAATGGTACCAAAAGAGGATAAGTTAAATCTCAAGGTCATAGGATTTGCAAAAAAATCAAGTCTGACACAATGCAAGTAAAGTAAAGTAAAACAAAGTGGGTAAACAAAATGGCTGCTGTCTCTTTGTCATCTTGTCTACAACTTTAAAGGCTAAATGTGCATATTGCTGTGTTTGAATTAACTGGGAAGTAGGTAGTCTAAAGTAGGAATTACATCATTTTCAAACTACAAAGTGGGGAAAAACATGTATACCTTCATGAAAGTGTGCGTTTTGTTTCGCGTCCATGTTGACTGATCTAAAATAAATACTACTCTAAACTTTTAAAGTGATATTTTATGTTGACATGATGACTTTCATGTTGACGTGATGATTTTGGTGTTGACACGACATCATACGCTGAACTCGGGAGTGAGGAAACCCTCCCAACTTTCTGAGTAGGAATTCCGAGTTGAAGGGCCATTTGATGAAGTGCCATTTTGTTTTTCCTAGTCAGAGGTTGGAAATTCCAAGTTATTAGCTGTAGTTGAACTCAGCATATGTACACGGGCTTTAGATGGGACAAAAGCAGAACACCAGGAAATGATATCATGACACAGGCATTCAGAATACACATCATACAGAAAAGTCACACAAACTTTTATGTTTTTCTAACCCTCACATATTAAAGTCTCAGAAAAAGGGTACTAAACTGTACCTTTCCTTGTCACTAGGATAGTACAGTTAACATTTGTATATTTAATGTGTATCTTTGTTTTCACAGGAATGTTTATGTGATTGATTTATATTCACATGATCTTTTTGTCACATGATTATTTTTAGACATGATTCATTTATTTTCACGTGGTTTTTTCAGGTGATTCATTTATCACATGATTCTTTTCACATTTTCCATTTATTTTCATGTCATTCATTTCTATATGTGATTCCACATGTGAGTTATATATGTGAGTCCATATGTGAATGCCATGAATTTGTTTCCATATGTGATTTATTTTTCAAGTGATTAATTTATTTTCATACGTAAATTCTGACATATTGGTCACATGATGCAACATTTAATTTTTCCATATCTTTTTTTACACGATTTCTTCATATTCACATGCTTTTTTTTTTCACACTATCATATTGTTTACATGTTATAACATGTTTACTGGAATTCACATGTGCAGTTTCATAGCATAACAATTTGAAGTGCACTTTCACCTTTTTTCATGTGCTCACGTTCATATAAAAAATGAAACATGAGAAATACATGATATTATGTAAAATGTATATGATTTTCCAGTAATGGACAAACAAAAATACAGCCATGAAGGAGCAGAGTATAACATTTCACAGTTGAAGTGTGCACTGTACTCATACATGAACAGTTCAATAACAATAAACACTTACTGTGAATAACTGCTAGTTAGTGTTCATGACATTTCACACACCGGTAGAGCTAATATGCATATTCCGGAGTGCATTACTGAAAATAGTAAATTAACATGAAATGGTAAAAAGTAGTATATGTTTCTGAGCAAGAAGAGGAAAAAAAGAGAAAGATTTTAGCTGTAACTGTCACTCATGAAAACACAACAAAGAATATTAATCACATGATTTTAACCTTTATCTCTTTTCTTATTAAACCCACACTGTGTCCTTAAGAGAAAATAAAAAGAATGGAAATAAAATACATATACACACAAAACCGGAGAATATGAGAGGTGGAAATTTCTCATGCATTACACATGACACTAATGGTGTGTAATTATCTGTAGGATCATGGAGAAAATTAATAATATGAATTAAGAAGGCTTTTTTTCCCCTTTCTGTCTGCGTGTCTTCTCTCTCTCTCTCTCTCTCTCTCTCTCTCTCTCTCTCTCTCATTTATATCCTTCCCTAGCTTTAAAGTTTTGTAGGTCTAGATTTTTTTTTGATAGCTGTCTGTATGAACAAAAAAAAGTGATAGTGATGTGATAGTAATAATTTCAACACTTTTTATTTCCTTACACAGACCTATAATTTTTTTTATTAATATGAGTCTAGTTCAAAGTGTTTTGGAAAATTAAATAATAATAATAATAATAATAACCAAGGCCCATGTCATGTTTGTTAGATCGAAGTAATTCAATGTTCATTTGATTGATTGATTAATTGATTGATTGATTGATTGATTGATTGACTGAGCAACATCAGTTAACAATTTGTGTTAGAAACATATGTCCCTCTTTGTAATACAGTACAAGGCAACACTGAAAATTACAATTGTTTTTATTTTTGTTTCCCTTTCAACAGGATAATCCAATATATTTAAATTGTAAAATGCTGGACCGTATTTGATTAAAAGCTATTTTCTCTCTATTATGTGGATCAGTATATTATTCATTAAATTTGGACCTGGGACGATTAATATTTAGCTATAAAATCTCTTGATAAAACCATGTCATTTTTTATCTGTTATAAAAAGCTCTGCATTATAAATAGACTGGTAATGAGGACATTTCATTTTTGTCTTTTTTTTTTTTTTTTTTTTTTTTTTTTTTTTTTTTTTTTTTTTTTTTTTTTTTTTTTTTTTTTTTTTTTTTTTTTTTTTTTTTTTTTTTTTTTTTTTTTTTTTTTTTTTTTTTTTTTTTTTTTTTTTTTTTTTTTTTTTTTTTTTTTTTTTTTTTTTTTTTTTTTTTTT
>CM040976.1:24765885-24780339 GCA_022985145.1 Pangasius djambal | reverse complement strand
AAATAGAGATGATGTCACCTAGAGGAGCATACTGATGCACTCTATTCAGGAGGCAGTCATTAAAAGATGACAACAACATAAACAACGTAATAAATGATCTAGGTTTTGTAGGTGCTAAAACGAGACTGGGGAAGATGTTAAGGGTCATGTGGAAGGAAAGGAGGATGCCAGGACAAGGTAGAAGTGTCCAAGGACCTGTCACATTTCTGAAGTACATGGATGTCACACTGTATATTTTCCCTCTCATAAAAATGTGATTAAATATACAACCGTAAAGAGTTCTTCAGTTTTTTAATTCTCTGTAGGGAAGCTCTTAAAGATTTCCAGGTAGAACATGTTCACTAAGCTAAGAAGCTCTAACTAATTGTTTTTTTTTTCAAAAGTGTGTCTTTTGGGGTGTTTATGTCTTTGCAGTTTTTTGCACTGTTGGCTCAAACAATGTTGAATCTTATATGTTAGTGCTTTATATCTTATATCTTATTTGTCTCATCACTTTTTATGGTCTCAGTGTTACATTCACTCATATATGTATATATATATATATATATATATATATATATATATATATATATATATATATATATATATATATACATCATATACATATATATACATCAGTTTCATTCACACTCTACACTGATGAGAAGAAGCTAACTAAGCTTTCAGTGAAGTGAAATGCTGAGATGGTTTCAGTTGTCTTAAACAATCTATTTATATTAAACTGCAGAAATGAGACACTCTAAAGGTTGGTATTTGTTGTAAAATAGTGGTTAGGGGTGAAGTGTGTCAAGATACTGAAAACAGAAGGATCAATGTTAAAAAAATGAATGTACTAAATTGTAGTGTAATTCTTATTATATTATTTATATATATTATATAAATTACATTTAAAATCTTAACCCTCATCTTAATAGGTTATTTACATACATACAGACATACATACATACATACACCCACACCCACACCCACACCCACACACACGTGTGGTAGCTCAGTGGTTAGGACGGTGGGCTACTGATTGGAAGGTCATGAGTTTGATCCCCAGCACTGCCAAGCTGCCACTGCTGGGCCCTTAACCCTCAACTGCTCAGTTGTGTAACTAAGATAAAAAATGTATGTCGCTCTGGATAAGGGTGTCTACCAAATGCTATAAATATAAATGTGTGTGTGTGCCACTAGAACAGGAAATTGAGGTCAGTAGATGTATGTAAGTAAAAGCTGGTTAAACAAATAGAAAGAAACATGTAAGTGCTTAAATACATAAATTAATGAAATGAAATAGGTGCACACATTTGGAAATACTCCAATTAAATGGTGGGGGCAGACACAGGAAGAGAAAGCAAACTTACATTTCATAATTATAGCACATCACTCTGTGATACCATATGGGATGATTCACACAATAAACCATGTAATGTGAAATTAAAGACCAGAACAGAAGAAGAGTCACTGTTGAGTCTATTAGCAAGGTTTTTAACTATTAGCTCTACTCTTATATTAATGCAGTAGCCCACATTTATAGTTTTCACATAAGTACTTATGATTAAATAGCTGAATTATTCCCACACACTGCAGCCTGATGAACTATGAAATATTATTTAAATGGTATAGCATTTGTGCTATAGGAGTAGCAGGTGCAGGAGACACAGGGGAGCTGGAATCCTTTTTTTTTTTTTTTTTAATTGCCAACTCACATTTCCCTCTGGGATTCAAGCAACAAAGATACATAATAATAATAATAATAATAATAATAATAATAATAATAATAATAATAATAATTTCTGTATGTATGTATTTTCATTATTTTATGTAATGTTACATAAGTATTTACTGTGTAATTTAATTATTACACATGGATTATTAATTTATTCATTAAGTAATACTGTAATTATTTACTGTGTTGTTTGTGCTTAAAAAATAATGCTTAATAAATAATTGTAAGGTAACATTTTGTTCTGAAACTATTTTAGTATGTTGATCATTACTTATATATATGTATATGTAATTAAATAATTAAATAATTTATATTAAAAAAATATATATTTTTTATAATAAAAATATAATAATTTTCTGTTCGTTTTTTGTTTGTCTATTCAATCTATGAATTTTAAACAGCATCTAAGCATCATTTCTAAAGAAGTCTTTACCTGGGGTTAAACTGAAATTAATAATTAATTAATAGCAAAATATGTTCACGTACCACATGAATTCTTACAACTGGAACTCTTTTGGCCAGAATGCTGGTCCATCCGTAGACAATACAAGCATCCTCTTTCAAAGCTAGAACCAGGATCAACATTTTTGTGAAAAACTGTGTCATAGTAATTATTTCACAACTTTAGGCTCTTAATTACGTTCATTCTTCCATTCACTTTCATATCGTAGCTACAATATGTCAGATGTTAGCTTAAAATATATGCATTGTATATGTCTCGACAAGAAGTTAAAATCCGGAAGCCTATTGCTTAGGGACAGCTAGACATGTTGAGTGAGGTAAGTCGAAAGTGTTCAACTGCTCTGAGGTCAGTTGAAAACCAAGAGCAGTTGAGGGCAGTTGAGGGCAGTGGTAGCTCAGTGGTTAAGACGTTGGAATACTTATCAGAAGATCATGAGTTCAGTCCCCAGCACTGCCAAGCTGCCACTGCTGGGCCCTTGAGTAAGGTGCTTAACCCTCAACTGTTTAGTTGTATAAATGAGATAAATGTAAGTTGCTCTGGATACGGGTGTCTGCCAAACGCTGTAAATGTAAAACCATCTTCATTCCTGATTGGGGTTAGGAATGCGTTGTTTTCCTCACAGTCAGCATCATTTTTCATGTTACCAGGATCTTCGTATTTCCACATTGAATTTGACAGTTGGACTTGATATATGGGAGCAAAAAAATGCGATGTGTTAGGCTAGTAGATTTTACTGAAACTTTTTTTTTCCTCGAAGACTATATTATTTTGTTTCATCAAACCTCTGTTGTGAGGAGAAGAGACAAGACCACCGTGTTATTAATCTTTCAGAAAATCTCATGCATAATTGATATTGATGTTATATTTATGACCTATCATGATAATAGTAAGGTCAGTTAGGGATTTTATTGTGTGTGTATGTGTGTGAGTGATGTACGTATATGCAAATAGATCTGTGTGCATGAACATGATGTATGTGCAAAAAAGACATAAGAATCCACAAACTTGGATACACATGCTTATTTTTATTTCGAATGCCAATAGTACACAGAATTGCTTAAATAAATATGCAAAGCTTAAATATATCAGTATCAGACTAACAGAATGAAGACAAAGAGTTTACCCAGCTGTCCTTTTGTCCTTTTTTTGTCCTTTTGTTTTCAGGTATAAATACAAAACAATGAAATATTCATTCCATAATTTGAAGTATAAAGCCATAATTAAACAGTACACTTAGCATATTTTATTTCCTAAATTCTCACATTGAGTTTGTAGTGACTTCTAAAAATGAGACAAATACAAATTCACCAAAGTGTAGATCAGATTAACAGCCTTGATCTTTATTCAAATGGAAAATTATTACCACCCACATTTTCTTTTTTACTAAAGGTCTTTTTTTTTCATTGTTAATCAAGCGTTATTATTAATATAGTGTGAAGTTGAGATGCATAATTAAAACAGTACACAAGCTACATTTGAAAAGTTTGTTTGCAAAGTGGGTTATTACACACCTCTTTGTACTGATTAATTGTGGCTGATTGCATTATATATGTTCTCGGGTTTTCTCCCACCTCCAAAATAACCTGCTGGTAGGTGAATTGGATACTTTAAATTCCCCTTAAGTTTGAATATGTGTGTGTGCATGGTGCCCTATGATGGACTGGCATCCCATCCAGGCTGTATTCCCACCTAATGCCCATAGGCTCCAAGCACACGCGAACCTGACTGGGATTAAGCGCTTCATTCCCTGAAGATGAACGAATGATGATAATGCATTTGCACCTGCTACTTCTGAGCAACAGAAGGAACTGTATTGCACTCACATACACACAATACATTAGCCAAAGGATGGTCTCTTTTGCCAACAGAATAATAACCTTCTTTGTGCTATATGCTAAACGCACACTGACATTATTTTCCTCCATATCATAATGCAGCAGGTTTCCAGCCACAGATAAATGAACAGAAAATCCCAAGGGATTTGTATTGTCACTGCAGATAACTCAGAGGTGTTATGTTACACGTTTCACTCCTGTTGTAACCCTCTTTAATTTAATGTACAGCAGTTTATTATTCAGCTCATATCGCCGCTTTGTTATTCAGCCGTGTGTGTAGGACACAGAGGAGTGAGCACACACTCATTTATTCTTTATTGTTCTTTTCACAATTAATGCAAACAAATTATACTCATACAGGGCAAATGTTAAAACCATACACACATACGCACACACACACACACACAGACACACACAAACCATTAATGATGGAGGTCTAAATGTTTTGTTGTTGTTGTTGTTGTTGTTGTTGTTTGCAAACTGTTTTTTTTTTAAATTCTGGATTTGTAGAACAAATCTGAAGGTTGCACGGTTTTAAGCAATCAGTGGCAAAAAGGGGAAAAACTGCAACATAAGAATCATGCAAAAAACAGTGACATTTCTCCAACTCCGTCTAACCAATAAACAGAAGAATAAAAATGCCTTAGATTTCCTAATATTTCCACTTCTGCATATTATTATATATAGTAGCTATTTTACAATTATTCAGTTTTCTGGTCAAGGTGGATCTGGAGCCTATCCTGGGAATGCTGTGTGTGAGGCAGGAGTACACCCTAGATGGGACAGTACATAGTAAGACACCATGCATACACACATACACATACTCATTGCACCTAGGCACATTTTAGAGTAGCCAATCTACCTGGCATGTATTTGGAAGGGAACTAGATAATCCAGATGAAACTGATGAACACAGACATGAGGAGAACATGTGAAACACCACACAGTCAGTCGGTTATCACCAATTTGAAGCTAATCAGTAGAGGTTCTCATTAGTGAGTCTCCAACGGAAATTAGAACAAAATCAATACAAGTTTCTTTTTGTTTGTTTTTTTTTCCCACCACAATATCTGAGAAGGGCTCAAAGCTCAACCATAATTCTAAACAGCAAAGACATCACATTGTGTGGGAAAGTGGTAGGTGTGTGTTGTGTGTGTGTGTGTGTGTAAAATATATGTATGTATGTATGTATGTATGTACACACCGATCAGCCATAACATTAAAACCACCTGTCTAATGTTGTGTAGGTCCCCTTTGTGCCACCAAAACAGGTCTGACCCATCGAGGCATGGACTCCACAAGACCTCTGAAAGTGTTCTGTGGTATCTGGCACCAAGACGTTTGCAGCAAATCATTTATGTCCTGTAAGTTGCGAGGTGGAGCCTCCATGGATCAGACTCGTTTGTCCAGCACATCCCACAGACCACTTTTGTTAGGTACTAACCACTGCATACCAGGAACACCCCACAAGACCTGCCGTTTCGGAGATGCTCTGACCCAGTCGACTAGCCATCACAATTTGGCCCTAAGAGTCTGAATAAATGTGACCTCTGCTGGACAGGTGGTGTACTACGGGGAACCGGTGTCACCATGAATTTCTGATACATTGTACAGTATTGTCTTAGCTCAGCCCAGCATGTGGTGCTCTACAATTCCCAAGTTGTATTTCACGGTATACTTTGATATTTTCTCTGTTTTAAATTTTAAATTTTGGGTCCAGTTTTAATGGAAAGATTAAAGTCCAGTTTCCTCCAGGTTCTTTTGGTTTCTTCCCCTGTCCCAAATACATGGCAATAGATAGTTTGGCCAATTCTAAATCACCCCTAAGTGTGCATGTTTCTGAATGTGTGTGCATGGTGCACTGCAATGAACAGCTGTACAATCCACCGTGCATTCTCTACTCACAGCCAGCTTTCCTGAATAGGCTTTAAATCCACTGTGACTCAAAACGTTGACAAGAATTTTGTGTGAAGCACTTTAGTGAGTAAACAGTCTGTGATTGGTCATCTTCCTAGTCAGTCAATTTCCCTTTTTCTGAGAACACAGAAGGTTTATTGATGAAATGCGCCAGTCTCTCTAGAAAAATTAGAGGTCTGGATTTTAAAATTAATAAAACATGTACTGTCTGGAAATAACAGATCAACTTTGAGCAAATTTGAACAGATCAGTATAAACTTTGATTCACTGCTAAAATTATTTATATTTATTGTAAAAATATAAGCATTTTTTAAACAAGTGCCCAAATCAATTAATCTCAGCTCCCAGGATATAGCACATATGATTTTGTTTTGCACACTTTTCTAGCTAGGGCAGTCAGAATCTTGGAGAGGGTAATCTGATTGGCTCTCTAAACTACTGTATAAAAAGTATGCAGTATGCTTTATATACAGTATGCTCTTTATACAGCTTTCATAAAGAAATTTTGGAAAAAAATATGAAAGGTTTATATCAAAACCAATGAAATTGATTTTTTTTATTGCATGGAAGTATATAGTACTGTCTTTCCATAAAAGAGAAGAATCTTTAATTACCATAATAGGTCAGCCCTTTGAGA
This sequence comes from Pangasius djambal, assembly GCA_022985145.1. Lineage (NCBI taxonomy): Eukaryota > Metazoa > Chordata > Actinopteri > Siluriformes > Pangasiidae > Pangasius > Pangasius djambal. Next base: position 24,773,773 of record CM040976.1, on the reverse strand, counting down.
GTGCATTGTATATGTATGTGTTTTCTTTTATTTTTTCATAAAGGCCATGTAACTACTCTTTAAATAAAGGATTGTTGGAAAGTTTAAAAGAAATGTCAACTGAGGTAACGCTCGCTAGAATTCAAGGGTCATGGGTCATGATTTAAAGGTCAAAGTTATTACTGCATTCAACCATAAGGTAGCTGAGCATCAGACCTTAATCCCAACAAGCGGATGTGATTATATGGGCAATAACGAGGGGTGTGAGCGTCGCAGATTAGTGGAGTGGTGGAGAGAGCACTGACTCAGTATTAACAGTGTAGAATTATGTTCTTTATATTAGATAAATAAAGCTGAAAAGTTGAAAAATAAATTAATTTTAAAAAGAGAGAGACACCATGTTTCTATAGTTACAGCTACGGTGGTGAAGAACAGATATTCTTATCTAATAAAGAAATGAAGTGTGTGTGTGTGTGTGTGTGTGTGTGTGTGTGTGTGTGTGTGTGTGTGGTGGGGGGTATGTGTGTTGTGGAGATGTTCCTAATGTATAATCATAATGGTGTACTGTGTTAAGCAAAACTGAAATAGTTACTGTATATCTTTCCTGGTTTCTTTATGTGGTGACAGATGGTTGGGGTAGTGTGCTTGTGTGTATCTGTATGTGTATATTTCATGGTACTCTAAACTTGTAAAAGTGCATATTTTCACACTGCTTACATTTTTCATGATGCCGGATGTTATTTTTACTGACTCTATAAGGAACTGTGCCAAAATAACATTTTCCCAGTTTAAGGCAGCAGAAATGTGATCAAAAAAAAAAAAAAAAGATGAATCTATCACTGACTCTCTTACACTAACTGATCTGTATAGCAGATGTTTTATTCATTCATGACATAGCAAGGGTAAAACCTGATGCTACTGAATCTTTTTAAGATGAGCAGAGCTTTCCCTGGGGAGAAGGAACCTTATCAAGATATCCAGTCATCCTTGAGCACAAAGTGAGCAAGTCGAACAGATTTTATATATAATCTGCCTGGCACACTGGACAATATCGATGTAAATTATATATTCTATTCCTGTTCACACTCTTATCATATTCTTAACATGTCTTCCCCACTGTACACTGATTGTACATACATATATACATATATTTAACCTTATTTATAATACCCACTGCACCTTCTGTACATAAGTCATCCATTTCCTTGTACATATCACCCTCATATCCTTATTTGTAATTTATTGTAAATATGCCATTTATGCACTTCTGGTTAGATGCTAACTGCATTTCACTGGCTTAGTACATGTACTTTGAACAATGACAATAAAGTTGAATCTAATCTAATCTAATCTAATCTAAATGACTTTTTTTTAATCCAAATTTGCCCAGCAAACAAGAAAATTCAACAACAAGACAAAGAACAAAAGCTACTCTTTATTGACTTTCGTAAGTTTTTATTTTTTATTTGGTGTATGTTGAAATGTAATAATCTTCATAGTGATACCTTGATGCTGTAAATGTAACAGCCTCTTGCACTACCCACACCAGTAAGATCTGGCTGGCGGTAGAATGGTTTTCACTAAGCAAAATTAATTAGCATTCATGGATGACAGATGACCTTTTCTAAATCAGGAACATGCAGGTACGTGGAAACAGTGACAAACTGACAAACCCTCCTGTTTAGTCACCTTGTGGTTAAACATACACTACGTATATGGCAAAAAGTTTGTGGACACCTGACCATAACCTCCATATGTGCTTTTTGAACATTCTAACCCAGATTTAGCCCCCCCTTTGCTGTTATAATAACCTCCACTCTTCTGAGAAAGCTTTCCACTAGATCTGAGGTTAAGCACTGATTCAGGGCTGAGAACACTCTTCTTGGACTCCAACCTTGGAAAATCATGTCTTCATGGACCTCGCATTGTGAACAGGGGCATTGTCGTGGCAGAACAGGTTTGGACCTCTTAGTTCCAGTGAAAGGAAATTGTAATGCCGCAGCATACAAACACATTCTATACAACTGTATGCTTTGAACTTTGTGGCAACCGTTTGAGGAAGAACCACATAGGGGTGTGATGGTTAGGTGTCCACATACTCTTGGCCATATAGTGTATAAACCAAAAATAAAGATGCAATGCAGACTCTTGCTGACTTTTTATTGAGGGTGCAAACATAGTGTGCAACATTAGAAACTACAAAAATGATCATAAATAATAAATTTCTCCTCCGCACACACATTCTCCTCTTTCTCTATATTCTTCTAGCTCCGTTTTCTCATAGTAAAGAGTAGAGAAGAGTATTCTTTAAAAATAAAAGTACAGAGCAGAAGAAAAGAGAAGAGTAACATTGGAGCATCCTCTTTCTCAGGATCATACAACAGCACACCCACTCCTGACAGTGCAATTAAAGCAGCCTTTTCCCAACCTTTTCTCTCCTCAAAGATCAATAAATCACAGCCACGTTTGGCCTGAAACTCCACAGCCTCGTTAGCAAAGACCTCCACAACCTCAAGCTGGGCTGAAGCTCAAAATGATTTCTTTTTTTATAGAGAGTAAATGGCAGCTAATTTCTGTTGGGACCACTTTAAGTCCAGTCAGCCAGATTTTTTACAAGAAGACATTTATAATGAACACTGGGGACCAAGGATCAGTGAAAAATGTGTATCAATATTAAAAAAACGTTTATATTTATATTTTAATAAATATACATTTCAAAAAGTAAATTAGTTTTGGGGTAAATTTCTCATTATCTTCATTTTTATTATTATTTACTGTATAATGCTACATGAGTGTAAGTGTTTAATTTCAACATCATTCCTGTAGGAGAAGAAATCTATTTCATTCTGGTTTACTTCGCACTGACTTCTCCATTATGTCGAGGGAGACATGTTTTATTTATCTCTGTGCGTGAGAGAGAGAGAGAACGCTAGTGATAGAACTGTGGGAAATCATACATATTTTAATTGCTTTTCCTCCACTATTCGAAGAGCAACTAAGAATCTTTATAAATGAGATTGATGCATTAGCAAACACAAGAAGCCAGAGAAGAATAATTATTCCTTCATGTCATTTCCTGCAGTGGGCTGAAGTTTATCCTTTTTCACGCTTAATGATTTCATTATTTCGTAAAATGATTAGGTTTTTATCTCCTATATTAGATTAGTTTACAGTATTACTCCTACAATAAACACATCTCTTTCATAACAGAAATGTACACAGACACAAACTTGGTAAACAGATGAACAGATTAATTTACACTTCGTATTATGCAGTTATCTTCAGTAGTGTTTTAACTATTATACAGAAAACTGCCATTTTATTATTTTTTAATGTCTATTTTATTCATCAGTGTATATTTTATTCATACGTCCTGAAAAGGAATTATGAGGAAAAAAGAAATGTGACTTGTAAGAACATTTCCTCCATCAAATAAGATTCAGACTTTGGAATTGCAGGGTTTTTTTCCCCTGTCATTAAAAGTGACAGCACTTTTCTTGGATAGTATTATGCAAGGAGAAAAGAAATAAAAAATCAATTATAATTTTGCATTTCATTTCACTCTATGAGTTTCTGCAGTACAGTTTGTTACATGACTCTGACATGACATGATGCATGAGGTGTGTGCGCTACCCTTCTCCCAATGACCAAGTGCTGTGTCTAACCATGGCCGACGTGAGGAAGACTCTACACAGGGTCAACCCATGGAAGGCTGCTGGACCAGACAACATTCCTGGCAGGGTGCTCAGAAGATGTGCAGACCAGCTGGCAGATGTTTTCACGGACATCTTCAACACCTCCCTGAGCAGCACTGTTGTTCTGACATGCTTCAAGGCCACCATCATCCCCGTGCCAAAGAAGTCTTCAGAGTCCTGCCTCAATGACTACTGTCCTGTTGCACTTACACCCATCATCATGAAGTGCTTCGAGAGGCTTGTCATGAGGCACATAAAGACCCTGCTGCCCCCCTCACTGGACCCTCTGCAATTCGCTTACCGCCCCATCGGCTCAACAGATGACGCCGTCACCACCGCCCTCCATCTGGCCCTCACCCACCTGGACAATAAAGACACTTATGTTAGAATGCTGTTCATAGACTTCAGTTCAGCATTCAATACAATCATTCCTCAGCACCTGATTGGAAAGCTGAACCTGCTGGGCCTGAACACATCCCTCTGTAACTGGATCCTGGACTTCCTGACTGGGAGACCTCAGTCAGTCCGGATCGGAAACAGCATCTCCAACACCACCACACTGAGCACTGGGGCCCCACAGGGCTGTGTGCTCAGTCCACTGCTGTTCACTCTGCTGACTCACGACTGTGTAGCAACGCACAGCTCAAATCACTTCATCAAGTTCGCCGATGACACGACCGTGGTGGGTCTCATCAGCAAGAATGATGAGTCAGCATACAGAGAGGAGGTGCAGTGGCTAACGGACTGGTGCAGAGCCAACGACCTGTCTCTGAAAGTGGACAAAACTAAAGAGATGGTGGTTAACTTCAGAAGAGCACAGAACGACCACTCTCCGCTGAACACCAGCGGCTCCTCCGTGGAGATTGTCAAGAGCATCAAGTTTCTTGGTGTTCACCTGGCGGAGAACCTCACCTTGTCGCTCAACACCAGTTCCATAACAAAGAAAGCCCAGCAGTGCCTGTACTTTCTGCGAAGACTGTGGAAAGCACATCTCCCACCCTCCATCCTCACCATGTTCTACAGAGGGACTACCGAGAGCATCCTGTGCAGCTGCATCACTGCCTGGTTTGGGAATTGCACTGTCTCAGATTGCAAGACCCTGCAGTGGATAGTGAGGACAGCTGAGAAGATCATCGGGGTCTCTCTTCCCTCCATCACGGACATTCACACCTCATGCTGCATCCGCAAAGCCACCAGCACTGTGGATGACCCCACACACCCCTCTCACACACTCTTCACCCTCCTGCCATCTGGTAAACAGTACTGAAGCATTCGGGCCCTCACAACCAGACTGTGCAATAGTTTCTTCCCCCATGCCATCAGACTCCTCAATACTCAGAAACTGGACTGAAGGAACACACACACACACATACATACATACACAAACACACAAAACTGAGCACCCTCCAACCTCTATGCAAGCTTTTGCACATGTTTATGCTGCTGCTACTCTTGCACTATTGTCACTAGGTCACTTTTAAACAGAACTGCGTACTGTACAAGAGGTACTGGTCGGCGCTGTAGTTATTGTACTGTCTTGCTCCGTCTTGTGCTGTCTGCACATGACTTGACTTGACTTGCTTTCTCACACAGGGAGGAAATTGTGTATTTTCATGAAACTTTTTAATACATTTTAGATCTGACAGAAGAACGTTGCTACATATTAGTTATCCATTTTTTTATTTAAATAATGAGCCCAGTGCTACAATTTGAACCATAAATAGTTTAATAAATATCTGGCTCTTTTGAAAAATTGAGACAAAGTTGAGCCATGGGAGAGTAAAAAAAAAATTATGTATATATATATATATATATATATATATATATATATATATATATATATATATATATATATATATATATATATTATATAAATGCAATGACATTGTAAATAGTGAACTTTCATGAAACCAGACTCTCTTGGAAATTAGAAAACTACTATTGGCATTGTGTTTGCACTAAGAAGGGATCTAAAAAACAGGAGCACAAACACAATTTTGGAACAAATTGAGTTTGAAAATACCACTGCACTGGGAAATTTAGATGTCACACCCCTTGTTGAGATACTCCATTCAAATCAGCTCAGGGGCATTCTTTACTGACAATCAATTCAATTCAATTTTACTTTTTATAGCGTTTATAGTATGGCAGAGATTGCGAGGAGAAGAAACAAGCTGCTGGAATTTGCAAAGTTAGTTTCATTCTTGTTCTGTTAAGTTGGTTCAATTGAAAGTCAATAAAAACTCTCAACTGCAACAATACTCTGGGTCGGTCAGGTTTCCTAGGTGCTGCTACATGTTTAAACTCAGTGATGGCAGGTTGTAACATTAGATTACATTAGGAGGCTGAAATATAAAATGTGTAAATAGCTCAAAAATGAAACTCTTAGGGTTTATCACAAGATGTTTCAAGACCATAATGCTCAGCTGGGTTCATGCCATGTTTTCTAAGAATACCAAACATGGTAAACAGAAACGTTGTCCATTTTGTTATGTATGATGCTCAACACATTAAAAAGCACAGTTAGCTAGCAAGCTAGCATTTAAAACAACTTAAGGCAGACTGACTGTTTTTCCAGCAGCATTTTTTAAATGGTTATAATCTCATAACACGATCTCTGCAGGGAGAATACATAGGTAAGCTTTGAAAGTAAATTAAAAAAAATTCTACATTGTTTTGGTGCAATATATTTCTGCATTCTTAAAGTTGTTAAAGGATATTATTGACAGAAAAACTCAAAACCTGATTTTTCATCATTTTGGTTGTTTTACAGAATGCCGTGACATTCAAAGTTTTTCCCAAACCACTGCACAATTATGGACTTATAATTATGGACACTATACTAATAATGGGTAGGTCCTCCCTTTCCTCTCAAAACAGCCTAAAAAAATAATTATTTTTTGCATGGATTCTACAAAATGTTGGAAATATTCCAAGTTGGGTCCATGGATTCATGCTGTTGGTGTCAAATTCTGACCCTATCATCTGTAGCAGAAATCCAGATTCATCAGACCAGGCTATGTTTTTGCAGTCTTCAGCTGTCCAGTTTTGGTGAGCCTGTTCCCACTGCAGCCTTAGCTTTCTGTTCTTGGCTGACAGAATTGGAAGCTGACATGGTCTTCTGATGTTGTAGCCCATCTGCCTCAAGGTTCCACATATTGTGCATTCTGAGATGCTTTTCTGCTAACCACAATTGTACAGAGTGGTTTTCTGAGTTACTGTAGCCTTTCTGTCAGCTCGAACCAGTCTGGCCATTCTCTATTAATTTCTCTCATCAACAAGGCATTTCAATCCACAGAACTGCCACTCCCTGGATGTTTTTTTCTTTATTGCATTCTGTGTAAAGCCTAGAGACTATTGTGTGTGAACATTCCAGAAGATCAGCAGTTATAAAAATACTCAAACCAGCCTGTCTGGCAACAACAATCACGCCACAGTCAAAATCACTGAGATCACATTTCCCCCGTTCTGATGGATGATGTGAGCATTACCCAAAGCTGCTGGCCTGTATCTGCATGATTTTATGCATTGCACAGCTGCCACACAATTGGCTGATTAGATAATTGCATTTAGATTATTGCATTAGATAATTGCAATCCTAATAAAGGGCTCAGTGAATATATTCTTATGCTATTATATGGTTCATATTGTTGTCATGCAATATTGCTAGAAAAATATTTTTAGATAAAAATTCTATGTCAGATATCACATTAAATAATAATAATAATAATAATAATAATAATAATAATAATAATAATTCTGGCTCCTGGCTCTCCCTTTTAGTTATGCTGTCATAGCTGGTCTTGCCGGAGTTCCTGCTTGCACTCTGCATGCAAAGTATATTGTGCTTAACCATTAGAGGACAAAGCTTACCTAACAATCTCTTCCTCTCTCTCCATCTCTCTCTCTCCCTCACTCTCTGTCGAGCTACACATGCTACTTCTGACATGCCAGTGATCCTGACCCCTTCTGCTCCTCCTCACTGCCTGACCCATTCTGATGCCCTACTTCTGGGTGGAGTTCTCATCGGTTGAGTTCGCTCGCTGCTGCTGGGGGTGGCCCCATATGGACGGCCTGAAGAACTGTTTGGATTGCTGGGGATGGTGCCACCTGGGGGCTGTGGAGATGGCTTGGGGATCACATATGGGGAGCTGTACTGTAATGGCTTGGGACTGCGATTGCTGTAGTGGCTTTGGGGCTGCGGTTGCCACGAG
>CM040976.1:24747494-24763057 GCA_022985145.1 Pangasius djambal | reverse complement strand
ATAATGCCATATGGGCTCTATAGTGCCCCCTCAGTATTTCAGTGTTTTATTAATGATCTCCTGAGAGACATGCTGGGGAGATATATCATAGCATACATTGATGACATTTTAATCTACTCCCCCTCATATGAAGAGAATGTCTGACACTTCTGACAGGTCCTGCAATGCCTCATGAGACAACAGTTGTATGTAAAGAGAGAAAAGTGCTAGTTCCACCAGTTCACAATCTCATTTCTGGGGTATATAATCAGCCCGGAGGGAGTAAATATGGACCAAGTCAAGGTGGCTGCCATTGTGAATTGGCCCACACCCAGAACCATCAAAGATCTGCAAAGATTCATTTGTTTTCCAAATTTTTATCGCCAGTTCATACAAGTATTCGGTTCACTCACTCTTTAACCTCCCTACTCCGCGGAAAACCCAATCACCTGTCATGGATTCCAGCTGCAGAACAAGCCCTGAACCAGCTCAATACTGCATGGCTCCGATACTCAAGAACCCAGACCGGTCAAAGCCCTTTGTCGTGGAAGTAGATGCCTCTGAAAATGGTGTTGGGCCCGTGCTCTCCCAGTGTTTTGGGGATGAACCAAAGCTCCACCCCATGGCTTTCTTCTCACAGAAGCTCTCCTTGGCAGAGTGAAACCATGACATAGGCAATCGGGAATTGCTGGCTGTCAAACTTGCCCTTGGGGAGTGGTGACACTGGCTTGAGGGGGCAACTCACCCATTCATCATTTTCACTGATTATAAAAATCTGGAGTACCTGTGAACCGCCAAGCTTCTAAACCCCAGGCAAGCTCATTGGTCTTTGTTCTTCACCAGATTCCAGTTCACCTTATCCTACCATCCCGGTTCAAAAAATACCAAAGCCAACGGACTTTCCCTTATTCACTCTGCTGACCCCAGCAAAAGCAAGGAGGACTTAGTTCTCCCTCCTGAATGTATTGTTGGCTCAATTGAATGGGAACTGGATCGAGCCAGTGCATGCCAGCAAGTTCCATGTTCATGCCCCTCAAACAAAACTCTTTATTCCAGTCCCATTTAAAACTTGGTTAATTACATGGGCTCACACCTCAGTAGCAACAGGTCACCCAGGCACCCAATGCACTTATTACCTCCTGCAAGACAATATTGGTGGCCTCGCATGTTCGTGGATGTGTACCATGTTGTGTCCTCCTGTTCAGCCTGCGCCCAAGCCAAGGTACCCTGAAACCTTCCTGCAGGTAAACTAGTTCCACTACTCACATCACAATGGCCCTGGTCACACATAGCTATTGACTTCCTGAAGAATTTGCCAGAGTCCCAAGGTAATACAGCCCTATTAGGGGTCATTGATCATTTCTCCAAGTCTCTGCAACTGATTCCTCTCTCAAACATCCCCTCTGCCTTTTACATGGCCAAACTACTCTTCACACGTGTTCAGGTATTTTGGCATACCAGAGGAGATAGTTAGTGACTGGGGCCCTCAAGTCACATCTTGGGTATGGGCCAGTTTTATGGAGAAACTTGGGGTAACTGTAAACCTGACCTTTTGTGGGTCTCTATCACATCACAGCGCTCCGCAGACTCCATATCCCAACAATCTCCATGGCCTACTAGTATGGCCGCCTCAAAATACACTCCCCATAATGTACACACTCGTATCCTCTCTCAATCACCAAGCTTCTGATTGAACACACCTGCACTCAATCAGCCACACACACCTGGACTCTTTAAATGGAGACTCTTATCCTTCATGTTTTGCGAAGTATATGCTCAGCTTTGTCTTGTACACCTGACTATACCAAGCCTTTTACTCCTGTTTTGCCTCTCTTATTTTGACCTGCTCTGTCTCACGTTTTTGCATGAGTCCTGTCTAGCTTACCCTGTTCAGTGATCACTTGACCTTTTGCTTGTTTTTGACTTTGACTCTGCCTAACAATTTGGATTAGGTTACCTGTGATTTGTCCATTAAATATTCTTCCTACCTGCAATTGCATCTGTCTGCAACTTCATTATCTGACAAATGGGATGCTTTACTTTAACTGCAGAAAAATGTCATTATTGTGTCCTTTGTGTCATAGAGTGTTTAGATAGTTAACATGGAGTATGCTTTACTTTAGCTTTTGAATAAATGTCATCATTCTGGCATGTGTCTGTCACAGAGTGTTATGATTGCAAAGGGTTTGCTTGACTTTAGGTACAGACAATAATAATAATAATAATAATAATAATAATTAGCTGCAAGCATTTTCAGGGGCCAAGCACCCAGACTCAGTGAGCTGCACATTCACAGACACAGTGCAATTGTTGCCTAAGCAATTACAGGAAAGGAGAGCCACTCATGATGTGTATGTTTTGACCACAGACAGTAGTGGAATTCTTTGACTGTAGGAGGAAATGTCTAGATGAACAAATGGACAGCAGGGTGCAATTGCTGCTGCAGCTGCCACTACTGCCTTGTGGTCATGATTGCTACTGCTCTGACCTATTTTTTTTGTTGTTGCAATTTAAAAACATTTAAGGTATTGATGTTTTTCTCATCAGTCTGGGCTAAGTGGTGTTGTTATGAAATTTGTTGCATAGCCTCAGGCCAAGGTCCTGAAGATGCCTACCAAGATTTGTGTCAGTGTGCAAGGTTATTGCTGAGATACAGCCTCACTTCCTGCTTGGCAGTGTTGCTGTCAGATTCATTTGCCCATTATGGGCAAACTGTATGGAATATTCAAAATTCTTTTGAGGCTTACTCTGAAGATGTTGTGTGCCAAATTTGGTGATGATTGGACAAAATTTCTAGGAGGAGAAGCAAAAAAAACTGTTCTTAACAAAATCCAAGAAGGCGGAAAATCTAATTAGGCGGAAATATAGAAGAAGAAGAAGAAGAAGAAGAAGAAGAAGAAGAAAAGATAGAATAACAATAGGGTGCCTACGACCCTTTGGTGCTTGGCCCGTTATTATTATTATTATTATTATTATTATTATTATTATTATTATTATTATTAATTGTTTTTTTTTTATTCTTGGCTGTATTGCAGTGAATTACAACTAATTAATTAACAGAATAATTATATATTATTGTGGAGCATTGTTTTGTCCTCTGTGACTCCCATATTTCTCAGTGTCTGTACATTGTACTTACTAATAATTAAGTGCAACTTGCAGAGACATGCACACGACTTGTAATAAAGGTCAAATATTATATTAAAATACATGTATGTAGTACATATGGAGTGAGATTCTCCATACATTGTGAAAACATTACTATCTCTGTGATTTATACAGAGATCACTTACTCTGGGCAAAATGATAATAACAGCAACATTACATAACACATTCTGTATGTCTTATCCTTATGTCTGAACAGTAGTAAAGTTGAATTGCCACATGCTAGAATATCTGGTGTAAAAATAAAATGATATTCCAACCACCCTGAAAGGAAAATCTTCTTCTTTAGAGAGGGAAGTTTCTCCTTGTTACTGTAATGCTTGGCATATTCTCTGGGTGTTAAATCAATGATGTCTGCTGAGATGCTTTGCAACAATATGTATTCTGAAAAGTCTTTTAAAAAGAAAACCATACTTTTTTGTTAAATATTTGTATAATTGTTGTATTAGTAGTCAGTATATGTAGGCGATGCCAGTGAATGAATATACTCCCCACACACACATACACACAAAATACCCACGAGGTACAATGTGTCAGATCAGAATGTAAAAATGTGTGTGATATTGTGTAGATGAGGACAATGAATAAACTGACTGAATAACCAGTGCAGATGGAGATGGATGGAGAGGAAAGAGGAAAAGACAGAGTGAGAGAGATGTTCAGAGAGAGAACAGCTTCAATTTTCCCATTTCTTTTTCTTTCCAGCCCCTCAGCAACCTTCTGGCTACTGCCATTACTGCAGAGACTGTGTGTGTGTGTGTGTGTGTGTGTGTGTGGGTTGAAAAACAGTTGAGGCTACCAAAAGTTGAGTTTTACCCCCTCAGGACCCAGCTGCAGGCCTCTCTATTTATCTTAAAATCTCTCTCTCTCTCTCTCTCTCTCTCTCTCTCTCTCTCTCTCTCACACACACACACACACAGAAACACACACACACACACACACACACACAATATGCTACCACTAGCTGCTCTTGTATAGTTCTACATTGACCTACATTCAGTGCCAGAATTCAGAATTAGGAGTGAAAGTGTGGTCTGACAGAAACACACACACACACACACACACACACACACACAGTGTTGGGCAGTGTATAATCAAAAATGCTCATAGTAAATCACAAAATAAGATATTCTCTCAGCTCTGCATCAAATGCAAATTTAAACTGGGCTTTTTACACATAGATTTTCTAACCATTTGTCTAAGGCTACATCCATTTTATTCTGGATAAATTTGAAAACGCATCTTTTTCCTCTATGTTTTGGACTTCCATCCATATTGAGACAGTAATTTTATCCAGTAAAAACTGGCATTGGTCAGGGTCATAGTGCTTTATATTAGGCTACGTTTTTTTTTTTTTTTTTTTTTTTTTTTTTTTTTTTTTTTTTTTTTTTTTTTTTTTTTTTTTTTTTTTTAGGAAATAGAACCTACTAAATTTGTTAGAAAGAGGGGGATTACTAAAGAAAACAGCCCTGCAAATATCTCTGTTTATAAAAATAAAAAAAACCCTAAACCTTCCTGTATCGGCCACATCCACTTTGGGTTTAAATGTGAATACGGGTACAGATATGAATATTTGCAACCCTAAACAGATAATAATACTAATACTACTACTACTACTACTACTACTACTACTAATAATAATAATAATACAATCTAAAAATATTAAATCAACCATTCCCACACTGCAAAAAGTGATATCTTAGCAAGTAAAATATCCTGAACATAGACAAATAGTTAATAACTTCGTCAAAAATCATAAGATCATTAAGCCTCTTTCTAGATATCTGTGCTCATTTCAAGCTTGAAATTGTTAATAACTGGATAATCATTAACTTTGTTAATTGACAGCTTCATTTTGTTTATTTCAAGTATTTGTTTCTAGAAAGAAGCAAAATTATCTGCTGAGGGCTGCGTTGCCATCAGACCTGAAGGCAGTGTCTCGGGTGTTCAGCAGCAAGTGCATTTCAGCAGTCATCCATGGTTTCTGGTTTGCATGTGTGACGATGGTCTTGTGGGAAGTCACATCATCTATGCATTCACTGATGTAGCCTGTCACTGATGCTGTGTACTCCTCCAAGTCTGTGGTGTTGTGGTATGTAGTAGCCTCTTTGAACATATTTGAGCCTGTGTGTTCAATGCAGTCCTGAGGTGCTGAGATGGCTCCCTCAGACCAGGTTCTCACCTGTTTCAAAACCAATTTGGCATGTTTCAAGAGTGGTCTATATGCTGGGATTAGAAGATGTGACAGGTGGCAAGGATGGGAGTAGGGGACGATTGATATTACAGAGATGTGGTCTGAGCAGCTGAGGTGGCGGCTGGGTGTTGCTTTGTAAGCACCGTGAATGTTTGTGTAAACAAGGTCTAAAGTGTTTGTACTACAGCTTGTGAAATCAACATGCTGGTGGAAATTTGACAGCATTGATTTTAGATTTGCGTGGTTAAAGTCTCCAGCAGCAATGAAAAATCCATTGGGGTAGACTGTCTGTAAGTTGCTGATAGCCCCGTACAGTTCACTTAGCACGTCCCTTGCATTAGCACCATGTAGAATGTACACTGAGACAATGAGCACAGTACATGATACAATAGCTTGAGACCACAGGCATTCCTGCACTATTCCTTGTTATTGTATAAACACATAGACCATCACATCAAGTCTTACCAGACAGTGCTGTTATTCTGTCGGTGTGATGTGTTGCCAGCTAGTTGAAAAGGTGCATCCAGAGTGCTGTCGGGTTTCCATAAAAACAAAAAAACAACAGTCCCTGACTTCATACTGGGTAGTTATCTGTAGTCTGATTAAGTCCGTATTATCTTGAGGAAGCAAACGTTGGAGAGGAGAATGGATGGTAGAGCCAGGAGGCTAAGGTTAGCCTTTAGCCTAGCATGCCGGCTTGCTTATCTCACTGCCTCGCACACCGTTTCTGGTGCCCTCAATCCCGGCCAGCGGCATCAGGAAATACTGTTGTCCCAGGGCCTGGTTTAGGAGTGAGCCTTGGGTGCCCATGACCCTTTCACAGGTTCACTAGTTGTCCTTCCTTGCACCACTTTTGATAAGTTCTAACCACTGCTTACCAGGAACACCCCACAAGACCTGCCGTTTTGGAGATGTTCTGACCCAGGCTTCTAGCCACTGCTATTTGGCCCTTGTCAAAGTAGCTCAGATCCTTACGCTTGCCCATTTCTCCTGGTTCCAAAATATCAACTTCGAGAACTGACTTCACTTGCTGCCTTGTATATCTCACCCCTTGAGAGGTGTCATTGTAATGAGATAATCAATGTTATTCACGTCACCTGTCAGTGGTTTTAATGTTATGGTTGATCGGTGTATGTCTGTTAAGTAATGTTGCCAGAGGATGTCTGTACCATGATTATGATTGAATCACATGGAGAAAAAAAAGGATCTCAGTATAATTTACAAAGATAGGAGTATCTTCATGATGTACACATGGTTTTTAAACTGAAAAAAAAATCATGCATATTACATACATCTTGCTTTAATACAAACTGATTATTTCACTTTCATTATAACTGCTTGTTTTTAGTATTTGTGGCTGTGAAGTTGTGCTTGCTCATTAGTAGGTCACATGACCATAACATATCTACAATAAACCTGTGCCAGGAGCTCAATATATCTTACCTAAAACCCCCAGAAGTTTAAACCTTGTATAATTTATCATTCTGTGTTTTATATGGGCAATGCTTGGTTTCTCTTTGGCTTTGTTGGGATACAGAAAGAGAGAGTGCTTCTTTACACTGAAGAACAAGTATGAAAACTCTTTTTCCCACAGGATACAATGTCAGTTCTGACAGAACTTATATTAACTGGGATTATTTCTACTGGTCATTTTACAGAAGGTAAAATGCAACATAATCTTTTCAGAAGCATGCATGCTCAGTCTATAAAAATAAGTGACATGACAGATTCAAACCGTGCAAAAGTCCCAGTCCCTTTAATCCCTTTAGCATGTCATGTCTCCAATTTTGGATGTGGGTAAAAACACTAGCAGCTGAGTTCCGTGCATACTCCAACTCATTCAACTCCCAGGCAGAAAGTTCATTAGTTCATAAAGGACATTGTTTCAGTTGTCTACATGCACAACTTCTGGCACTGTTCTAATATTTATATTATGAAAATTAGGTGACTTTAAGGAGGAATATGAAGTGGTACCAGCATTCCCAACCTGTGCTGACGTGTACATAATAATGTCAGGGATAGCTGCTATGAGGTGTTTGGTTTCCTTCAGAGTGGCTAGGGACACAATTAGCTAAGCCTCATGATGTTCTCAGTCATCCAAGTCTTGATATCAGCCAGGCAGTTAGTCTAGGTGAGAGGAGACAATCTGTATGAGCAATCAGAATAGATAAGTGTATCATAGCAATTAGATTGTGGAGCATGCCAAATAGCAGTGGGCAATAGCAGTGAGCTGAGGACTGAGCCTTGGGGAATACCACAAGAAAGGGGATGATAATGAGTCTGACCTAAATCTACCAATAGACACAAATTGCTGTATGATCTGAGCCAAGAGAATACAATAGCAGTGAACCTGTCAGGTTTTCATGTCAGCACAGTTGCTTTCATTATTAAAGCAGTGTTCACGGCTAAACAAATGAATGGTTTCAGCAAGAAAATCTGCAGGAATGGATGACTGCAGAAATTGCAATGCATGGGAATGTAGCACTAGCACGCTTCATTTATGTGAAGATCAAGAGGAACCAAGTACCAATATAATTTGAGGGAAATGTAAATTATTCCTAATACAATCTCCATGATGTTCATCTTACTGACCAACAAGCCCTAGACACATGCTACTTAAAATAACACTCACGACCTTCTCTACTCTCCTCTAATGACTTCCTGATTCTTTTGCCACTGCATCTGTGTAGCTATGAATCTTGTCATCTTGACAATTCTCATAATCATGCAGAGTTTTTAATCATTCCTGCGCTTTCATAACATTTTAACCTGGTAGATGAATAATTAAATAACCTTTAAGTAGCTTATGCTTATTTGTTTGCTTGTTTGTTTTGTTATCCATCCATCTTCAGTACCTGCTTTAGACCCATCCCAGGAACACTGGGTGGGAATAAACCTGGGTGAGATGCCAGTCCATCACACATCTTTCTCTATTTCTTCCTTTTTCCTTTCTTTTTTTCCCATCCATCAGTCTTCAGTACCTGCTTTCTCCTGGTCAGAGCAACAGTGAATCTGGAGTACTCCCAGTAATGCTGGGTGTTCCAGGCCACCAAAGGGCTTTAATTCTTTCTTTCGTTCTTTACAATTTATTTTATTTTACTTAATTCATTATCATGCCATTTCATATGACGTAATCCCTGAGCATTCTGTTGCATATGTAGAATAGCTAACTAGACTGAATTCCAATCATGACATTAATATTCACAGTAGGATGCAATACCTGACTAATAATGTGTTTTTTTTATTTTTGTATGTTTCTTAGAGACACTATACTAAGCCAGTTTAAGTATTGGTCCAGACAGGACCTCTAAACAACATTGCCTGTTGTGTCTGATATGTGTGAGGCTGTTGAAGGTTGAATGTGATGTGTGAGAAGTAATTTAGGTGAAAGTTTTAGGTGTGACAGCGAGGACAGCATGACTTTGGTACAAATATAAAAGCAGTCACAGTAACACCCCCACACACATTATCAAAATTATCCCTTAACTTCCTATTTTTTTTTCCTTCCCATCCCACTGTTTCACTCTGCAGGGGGTGAAGGACACAGCCTGGAAGTCTGGATGACACAGCCAATTTTCTCACATTCTATCAGAGAAACACACACACACACATGGATTTAAAGTGAAAGTGGGTGTGGCCTAAACAGGAAGGGTTTTGTTTTTTCTCTTTTTTAATTGAGTTCATTTTAATTAAATACGAACACCATGAACTATGCTATAACAGAGGAAGAAATGCTATCATTGTCAGTATGGTATGTGCATTCAGGCTCTGACGATTCCTCAAAGTGAGCTACATCACTCCAGTTCATAATTTGTGAACATTTTTCCAATCTTCAACTGTCCAGTTTTAGTGAGGCCCACTGTAACCCCAGATTCTGTTTTTGGAGCCATTGTGGTCTTCTGCTGTTGTAACCCATTAACCTCAATGTTCAATGTGTTGTGCATCCTGAGATGCCTTTCTGCCCACCTTGCTTGTAAAGAGTGGTTATTTGAGTTACTGTAGATTTCCTGTCAACTCAAACCAGTCTGGGCATTCTTCTCTGACCTCTCTTATTAACAAGGTGTTTCCACCTCAAACATCCATTCTGTGTAAACTATAGAGACATGAAAATTCCAGCCAAATTCCTGGACTTTAAAAAAAAAAAACAGGCTGTCTGGCACCAAAGATTATGCCATGCCAAGTCACTGAGATAACATTTGTTTTTCTCATCCTGATGTTTGATATGAAGATTTACTGAAGCTCTTGACTGGTATCTGCACTATTTAAAACCCTATTTAAAGCTAACAAGCTATTAAAATGTCATTAATTAGGAAAAAAAATAGTGCTTTAGCTAAGTCTAACACAATACAAAATACTAAAACATTTTTTTTAAATAAAAGACATGACATATTAAAAAGCCAAGAGTAATTATCTGAAGTTTGCCATACAAATAGTCTACAATTGAATGCTAAGTGCCCTCCAAGGGCAACGCCAATTTTTTATTTATTTATTGCTATATACTGAAGAAATTTAAGTTTGAGAACAAAATATGAATATGAGACAATAAATCCATATATCAGATTTCATTTCTGATATTTACATGATGATGTGTTAAACACATTAGCACCTTATGTTTGAACCAACCCAATTTTCAAGTGATCAAAAATACTGCAACATGTGACTGACAGGTATTTCTTGTTGCCCAGGTATAACCTGGTATATTGATTGTTTAAACAATTCTGAATTGTCTTCTCTTGGTTTGAGCCCTAGTTTCACCTGTGAAAACTGCATTCGTTTTTCAAAAGGATAAACCAACATGAAGAACAGAAAGCTGTCTATGGGAAAAAAGCAAGCCATTTTGAATCTGAGAAAAGAAGGGAAATCGATGACAGCTATTACACAAACATTGGGCATAGCCAATACAACAATTGAGAATGTCCTGAAAAAGAAAGAAACCACTGGTGTTCTAACAACCAGACATCAAACAGGTCAGCAATAGCAGTTGATGGCAGAAACATTGTGAGAACTATGAAGAACAACGCAAAAACCACAAACCCAAACACCAAAACTCTTCACAGGGCAGGGGTGACAGTATCAAAATCCACCGTTGGCTTTGAGAACAGAAATATAGAGGCCATACCACAAGATGCAAACCACTCATCAGTACCTTCTAAAGGGGAGACTGAAGGGAGGAACTCCCCAAAACAAACAAAAACTGAAAGAAGCTGTGGTACAAGCCTGGAAAAGCATTACAAAAGAAGAATGCAACAATTTGCTGATGTCAGTGGGTCACTGACTTGATGCAGTTATTGCAAGCAAGGGATATGCAACCAGATATTGAGTGTTATTTATTTTAATTTACTTTAAGACAGTCCCTATATGTTTGCTCACCTTAAGGTCGGGTGGTCTGCCACTAAAGGGGTCATGTTCTAAGTTGTTTAATATCTAAATGTAAATATTAGGAAATGAAAGCTGAAATTCTGATCTATCATCTCGTATTCACCTTTTGATCTCAATTCCAAGTGCCTTCAGGATATATACATACATATATATATATATATATATACACATAATTACATACATTACATACATTACATACATATATATAATTTGGAGGCCAAGTCAACACCTTGAAATCTTTGTCAAGTTCCTCGAACGATTCCTGAACAATTTTTTATAGTGTGGCAGGGCGCATTGTCCTTCCGAAAGAGGTCACTTACATTAAGGAATACCGTTGCCATGAAGGGGTGTACTTGGTCTGCAACAATGTTTAGGTAGGCGGTATGTGTCAAAATAGCATTCACATGAATGCCAGGACCCAAAGTTTCTCAGCAGAACATTGCCCAGAGCATCACACTGCCTCCGCCAGCTTGTGTTCTTCCCATAGTGCATTCTGGTGCCATCTCTTCCCCAGGTAAACGATGCACATGCACCAGGCCTTCCACATGATGTAAAAGAAAATGTGATTTATTGGACCAGGCCACCTTCTTCCATTGCTCCGTGGTCCAGTTCTGATGCTCACCTGTCCATTGTAGGCACTTTTAGCAGTGGACTGAGGTCAGCATGGGCACTCTAACAGGTCTGTGGCTACACAGCCCCATACGCAGCACTGCGATGCACTGTGTGTTCTGACACTTTTCTATCATAGCCAGCTTTAACTTTTCAGCAATTTGTGCTACAATAGCTCTTCTGTGGGATCAGACCAGACGGACTAGCCTTCACTCCCCACGCGCATCAGTGAGCCTTGGGCGCCCATGACTCTGTCGCTAGTTCACCAGTTGTCCTTCCTTGGACCACTTTTGGTAGGTACTAACCACTGCATACCGGGAACACCCCACAAGGCCTGCCGTTTTAAAGATGACCTAGTCATCTAGCTGTCACAATTTGGCCGTTGTCAAAGTCTCTCTAATCCTTACGCTTGCCCATTTTTCCTTTTTCCAACACATCAACTTCAAGAACTGACTGGTCACTTGCAGCCTAATATATCTCAACCCTTAACAGGTGCTATTGTAACGAGATAATCAATATTATTCACTTCACCTGTCAGAGGTCATAATGTTATGGCTGATCGGTGTATACACTTTTTCAAAATAAAAAAAAATAACTAATAAATAATATTGATATCAAATAAATTACTCTCATTCCATAAAATGACTAGGCTAGGCTATTTTTTGCTAGAACAGAGGTGCAGAATTTTATGGCACCTACAATGTGCTTAGGACGTGCTCCAAAATGAAATGATTTCTGCTGAACATCCAAGTTAAATAATTGCACAAGAATCCCAACAATTCAAGGTTTTTAGAGTCAACATAATTAACAAGTCTGTGGGAGCAGCTTGTTGATTAAACTCCTGTGGTGATTTATTTATTTTTCTCCTTTAATGCCTGATTTTGCTGGATTTTCACCAGTAGTGTTTTGCTTTCCACTGCTGTGATGCATTCAGAATGGTCACACTGTGAGGCTATTTGGCCTGAATCAGTGCTGATGCTTAAATAGAACACTGCATGCACAGCAAGTAGCATTTTATCTGAAAAAAAGGCTTACTGATATGCCATGGTCACATGCTCACAGTATGGTCACTGCATAACTGTGCAGCAAATAATATCTTGACTTCCTATGCACTGCTGCTGTGATTATAAGCTGATTTGGGCTACCTAACCCAACCTCATGCCATGCACATATTGACTAAAATCCTGTACATTATTTTATAAAACACAATAGTAAGTTAGATGCTTGTGGCAGCATCTGAGCGTAAGGTTTCACTTAATTTCACTTTTAAGGTTTCACTTTTCACATGACGCTTAAATGATAAATCATGTAATTGTCGAATGCATAGTTATCTGTACTAATGAACTGATAGCTATACTACACTAATCCTCAGTGGTAGTGAAAGATATTTACTGATTTATTTATTTATATATTTATTTATTTACTGACATGAAAGAAACCATTAAACAAATGGGAAAAGAAGGAGCGCTAGGAACAAGGCTTTGTACTGACTGCATGAAAGTCCAGTTTATTTAAAAGGATTGCGTGATTGGGAACAGGAGGGCTGTGTTAGTAACTGTGGGGGCCTGATCTGGGTTATGAATCATGACCGCTTATGTGTCAGTTTGTAGTTTGATATGTGTCTGAGGAATGGAGTTCAATGGTCGGTTGTGGCGGGGAATTCTGGGACTTGAAGTTTGTCATTGGAGCAGATTGAGATGTGACATAGAGCAGTTAGCATGTCTCTCTGTCTATAATGTTATGCTATGTGAGCAAAAGCTTGAAAGTTTGCAGATGCAGGTTCACATCGTTTAGAGGAAGCATGTTAATCTTCACCCTCCCAAACTAGTAGCAGGCATACACAGTTGAGGTCAAAATTTTACATCCCCCTTTCAGAATCGGCAAAATGTTAATTATTTTACCAAAATAAGAGGGATCATACAAAATGCATGTTATCGTTTATTTAGTGCTGACCTGAATAAGATATTTCACATAAAAGATGTTTACATATGAGACCCAGAAGAAAAAAGGTTTCGATATTTAGAAATTTTTTTAGATAATTTAAGTATTGTGGTTGAAAGAAACATGTTACAGCAAAAAAAATTTCAAAAATTTTATTTATTTATTTTTTATCATCTGTCCCTTGTAGTGGACATCAGGTCTTTTTTGATCACAGAATGTAATGATTTTGTATTCACTCTCACATGGATTTCTGTTAAAAAATTTTTTCAGAGTCAAAACGTGAACCAATTCATGAACTGATTGAAAACAGTTAGATGAAGGAAACACAAATGAACACTAAAACATCATTTTAGGAATTAAGTCTCCTAGTGGAGCTTTTTGATTGAACTGAATTCTGCACACTTGATAGTCACCTGAAGCTGGGTTGTCATATACGGCACTAAACAGCAGATCATGCATGGTACAACAGGAAGCAGTTTTTTGTCTTTGAAACACACAAAAACATGTTACATTTAATACACTTGATGAATGTTTTCCCTTTGCATCCTTCTCTCGTGCACCGTGATGCATGTACTGCCTCTACCATCTTTGGCAAATGGAGCGCCCCATATTTTTTGACATCATCATTGGGCTGTGGTTCAACAGGCCTCCTCTTCTTTGCTGGAATGTACTCTTCATCATCAGTGCTCATTTCATCACTGGTCCTGTTGACCTTGACCAACCTGTGCCTGAGCAATCATTTCTTCAGCCAGCAGCAGCTTGAAGTCAAAATACTGCAGTCTCTTCTTCTCTGGTCTCCCAGAGACCTGGTGGTCTGTCCTGTACTCTATCCAGCTGTTTGTGGCCGCCAGGTCAAAGAAATGCAGGACCGTATGAATGGTCCATTTTCTTGTGTGGCTTGACATTGGGTAAAAGCTGATCATGCGGTCGCACAAATCAACTCCACCCATGTTTTTATTGAATTCAGCCACAACAGCAGGTCTAGGCACAGTTACATGGCGCTTCTCTTTTGCTGACCATCTCAGGCAGCTGTCCTGGGGCTCTATCCCATGGACACTAGAGGCCATCAGAATTGTCTTATTGTCCTGCCACTCTGTTACTGCAACCTCTGATGGTTTTCTTACAACCATTTCGGATGCACCTTTTCCTTGTTTTTGTAGTTTGGTGTCATCTGACATCTTTGACTTGCACAGTGCAGGGATTCTATTTTTCATAATGGTCCCTGTTCCCAGGAGACCATTTGCTTTCAACATATCCAGTATTTTGATAGAGGTGAAATATCTGTCAAAGTACAGATGTGTTCCTCTTGGAAGAGACTGTGCCATCCGAGCGACCGCATTCCCTCCGATTCCCAGCTGCTGGTCAGTGAACGTATTCCGGCCCTTGTAAACTTCAAAATCCAGCACCAGACCATTGGGACTGGCAAGCACAAATGCTTTCAGTCCTGTGGGATTTGGTTTCCCTGACACAAACTGCCGCACAGGACACCGACCTGTGAAGGGAATCATCTGCTCATCTACACAGGCCTTCCCTGGTCTTGGCAGATTGAGGCAGCCTTGTTGCACTCTGTTTAAGAGAGGTCTCACCTTCCAGAGGGGATCATTCTTTTTCTCCTCTGCAGAGACATCAAGACCGTTTGTGAGTTTGATGGACTGCCTAATCTTGAAGAATCTGTCTCGACTCATTGAATTGGCTATAACTGGGATCCTTGTCTTCGCCGCCCACTACATCCGGATCCTAGGGTATCCGAGGCATGCCATGTACATAGATATGCCAAAGAAAGTTTTCAGATCCTCTGGAGTGGTTTAAGGCTGCCTCCAGAGATTAGAACCTCCCGCTGGTTTGTGTGTTCTGACATTTCCTCAAAAACCTGTTCAGCTATGTACTGTTTGAAGTAGTCAGAGGGCCTCCAGTCTTGGTGGTTATGGCCAGCATTGTCTTGCACAGTGTTCTCCTCCACAACAGGGTTGAAACTTAATTGATAAGAAAAGGAGAGGTATAATTGAATGCACTTTTAGCAAATGTATTATTAATTATATAAATCAACAAGGTCAATAGCTTGCCAAGTCAAGCTTTCAGCTGATTGTGTACTGTACATTTGTGTGTGTGTGTAACTTCAACTAAAAAGGATCTCACTTCCTTTTCTAGACACTGTAATACCAATATACTTCAGAGCCCTAGCTTACACATTGCTTCTTATCCATAATGGACAGCGGGTGTCATCGCTTTGTCCCTGCTCAGGCTCCTCAAAAGATGATATGTCCTCCTCTGAGCTTTCACCTTCCTGCTGTACTGT
>CM040976.1:24722065-24738297 GCA_022985145.1 Pangasius djambal | reverse complement strand
TATATATATATATATATATATATATATATATATATATATAATCACTTCAGTTTAGCGACTTAGTGACTGTAATATTATACCTTTATTATATCAAGAGCAGTCAAAAACAAGGTATGTGTTTTATCTTTTAACTAACTTTTTGACGTTTTAGCTTGGTAACTTGATGAATGAAGAGTAGCAATGCTGATATCAACGCCTGGTTTTCATACCGATTTCAAAGCTGTATTTTAGAAACTGAAAGCATCCCCTTGTGGATGGACTATGTTAAAAACACTCATTGTATTCCACTGAGAAAGGAAAAGCTGGAGATCAATTTATGAAAACTATATATCGCAATTACATTGATAAATCTGGGTAACCATGTGGCTGAGCTACCTGTTAAAAGGTTTCACTTTGGAGGGGAGAAACATTATACAATAATTCAGGTTTTGCCCAATCTGACCTTGTTCAACAGCCTAACACTAACAATAAATGTGTTCAGAGGCCAGATGCTGCTATCAACATAAGATGCAGGAGTATATTAGACCATGGGATCAGTATAAAAACAAGCTATTTTAAACTCTCAAACCCCAGAGTTGTTAGTTTGAAATAATAACAAATCTTCATAAAACTGGAGCAGAGTAGGTCTTAAATTATATTAAACAACACGACTAAAGGCTGATTTTAGGATTTTACATTGAATGAGATCAAGCTCTGTTTCTGGAAGAAAGGGGATTGGTTAATAGGGACCAATCACAACAGTGGGAGTATGCGTCTTATTTTTGCCCACAAAGTCTTAAAATTCAACTTGACTTTTAGTGTGGAGCCCTGTGAATGACAGCAAAGCGTGAGCATGCGCTCAGCAATGACACATGCTCATGGAAGATTCTCTGCATACTAGATTCACTGCTTCATGCTCATGTTCAGCTTTGTGTGCTCTCATTTCAGAAGACCCCACGCTCTCTTTTAATAAGCACACTCACTAGCACAGTTCCGCACTGAATGGGCACCCTCACGCTGTTTAAACACCATAGGTGTGAATATAGGAACTGGGATTATAATGGGGTAATAATTATTCATTAATTTTAGGTTGTTCTGCCATAATTATTTTTGCAATGATAATGAACTTATTTCAGGGGCCTAACTGAAAGCTATATGTTTTGTATTGTTTTGCCATGTTCAGCTTTATGCGCTTTGCCATGTTCTGTACTTTTCAAACAAATGAGATTTACAAATGATTGTGATCTGATTTGTGTTTCACACTTTATCAACCCATGATCTTGTGCAATTTACTCATCAAATGTTATTTTTAAGTTCATTAATATGTCGAAAACATGTAAATACACAAGTGAAAAGTCCTCAGTATAGTTTTTAAATGGCTTAATGCTGATTACAGGCATATTACGTGACTCTAATCCATTTATGACACTGTTATTACAATTCCTGATGCTTTGCTGCTCATCTATAGACTTTTCAACTTGTTTTTAGTTCTATGGCAGTTTCAAATTCAGCTCTTGTAAAGTCTACTGATAAATTTTATGACGTGTTGAACGATAGATAAACATTTGTTGGGACTCAGTTGCTAGACTGGTGTGTGCAAATGGTTTGTAGAGTGTCTACATTGGACTATCCTAATAAAGTCTAACAAATAGTTTATCAAAATACACATCCAATACATAGTGTAATTCATTCTTAATGTGCTAAACACTGTTAACTGTAGACTCCACTGTTAAAAAAAAGAAGCCAATTTCGCCAAATCACAAAGGAAAAATAATCCATTATGACATTAGGGGGGAATTGTGTTTGCATCATGCCTGAGATTCAGTCTTAATCAGGATTTGTGTGTGTGTGTGTGTGTGTGTGTGTGTGTGTGTGTGTGTGTGTGTGTGTGTGTGTGCAAGTCAGGTTTGGGTGAGGTAATAATCACTGTCATTCTATGGTGGTATCTGGACCAGATGAATATTTTAAATTTGGGCTGGAGCCTATTTGCTATCTGGGTCTGAGTGCATATTATTAAGCTTTGATACAGGATGTCACCAACTGAATGTCATGATTATGCATACAATTTGAAACAAATGAAGGAAATTATTTATAGAGGAATGGAAAAAGATCATGCCATGCCACGATACCATTCACATTTCACTGCTTCGTGGTCCAAGGTTTGAGTCAGAGTGATGGTTATTATAAACAGCATTTTTATTGTATGATAATAATATCATTTGGTAAATAGGTTTTTGGCAGAAAACTGAATGCAACATGGTTAATTAATTTGAAACTCAACTCAGTGTGTTGTTCATTAGTAGCAATCCAAGCAACATAGGCTTAGTGCTGAATAACTGAGAGACTGACACATAGTTTTTAGAGCAGTATTTATTTATTTTATACTTAATAGTAGATTGAAGTTCAGAGCTAATTTTGGGCTTCAGTGATTCATAAAATGTCACAACTTTAAGAGTGGTGTGTATCGAGAGACAACTTGTGTGACATTTGACATTTGTGTGTGTATGTGTGTGATTTGACAGCTTTGACATTTTGTGCATTATCTATTTCTTTTTTTTTCATTAATTTATGACTGCATGAAACTCGTCAGCGCTGATGAGATGTGTCACAACAGCAGGAGGCCAGGGCCTATTACACAATTAACTAATTAATATAATTAACACATTCATAATTAATTCTCCACTAACGCTGTTCCACAGTTGCTGCCTACAGCTTAGAATGACAACCACCGCTTTAGCAAGGATACTGATACTATTTCAGCTTCATTAGTTACAAGAAGTAAATCTGATTAATCAATTAAAATCATATGCACTATACATATATTAGGGACATAATCAAATATGAATACATTTTCCAGATTCGGCAGATAACAATGAACAGTGTTCTAAACCTATATAGGTTTATATAGAAAATAAGGATAAAATAACAATAAAAATCAAACTATGGGCTTTCCTACTCTCTGTGTCTGCTTTTAAACTCCCCATGCATGTTCTCACACTTTTCTTTGTCTCTCTCACTTCGTCTTTTTTGACCCATCCCCCATACCAATTCAGCCTGTTGATCTGAATCCACAGATTTCAACTTTTTTCCATTTTATTATTTATTTTTTTACATTTTTTATATTCCAATAAATGCATCAACTTTTCTGTGCTAGTCTGACAGTTTAATAAAAAGAGATAATTTTTTTTATATCTTATATAATTTTTACTATATCTCTACACATCAACCACACTGATGTTTCAAGCCAGCTTTCACCAGAAATTGGTGGAGTTGCTTAGAATGATGTAATTTTTTGTGATGTTCGTAGAAATAAAATGATGCAACCTAATTACATGTGCAAGACCTGCAACCTCTAGGGGTTATAAAACAAATAAAGTAAGAAAACCAAAGAAAAAAGGATAACACCCATAAAGGAGAGGAACAAGGCCATAAATCAGAAAAACACACCCATATAGCAGAGGAATACGCCCACAAAGGAGAGGAACAAGACCATAAAAGAGAGGAACACACCCATAAAGGAGAAGAACATGCCCATATAGGAGAGGACCATGCCCATAAAGAACCATAGCATATAAATGCTATAAATCCCATAGAAATGTGGAATGCACTCATGAAGGAGCAACACATGCTCATGAAGGAATGGGACCTAATATGTAATATACCCTATTTGTACATTTACTGACCCATTCAAAGCACTGACACTGGAGTTTCCTTCCATATAATAAACATCTGTGATGGCGGGCTGACAGCCCGAGCACAGAAAACATTTAACAGTCCTCACATGACTGACAACCTGGTGCTGAAAGAACAGTGCCATTTGTTTCGGACAGCCGGAGTGCACATGGCTGTGGGGAAGAGCGACGAAATGCCGCACGCCTGGTGGCCAATGAGTGGCACGGCTCCAATTCACCCTCTGGGAGAAGACGGGGAGCTATAAAAGGAGTCAGCGGCCGCCCTCTCGGCAAGGTAGGTGAGATTAATGATCTTACTAATATGTGTTTCCGTGTTCTTGCCAGGAGCCGACGTAAGCGGAGAGGAAGAGCCTCTGCCTCTGCCTCTGCACACCAACCTCCACGACGTCTGAGAGTGTCCACAGTGCCGCCCCTGTCTCGCCGCCGCGCCGCTGCCACCAGCTCACCATGCCAAGCCCCGAGACAACACTACCCACACAGAGCTTCACCAGACTCACACTCCCTCACCTTCACCTCACTTCCCTCACTTTAAAGAAAATAAAGAGCATGTTCCCCACATCTGCCGTCTCCTGGTGTTTGTGTTCAGCCCTCCATGGTCTCGCAGTGTCACAACATCATTATACATTTTCATATGTTAATTAAAAACACATTTTAAATTGTTTATTATTAGCCAGAGATTGTACAGAAATCCTGTCAGAGTCAATCAAGAATTCAACAGCACTGTGGTATAAAGTGTCACAATTCTAATTGTCATTTTTAATGGTTAGGAGAGTTCTCTCCTTTGGTGAGCCCAGATCTCCTTCACTCTTTCAAAATATTTTATTTGTCTTTCTCTTTTGTCTATCTCAGTGTCTTACCATCTCTTATTCCTCCAATGAGCGACCCTTTCCACTGATGCAATTAGCCATTTGGATACATCGAGTAATTACTTAATTTCTTATGTTAATGCAGATTTTTCTTTATCTTGGTGCTGAGATAATGAGAAAAAAAGAGAGAGGCAGAGAGGGAGAGGCGGAGAGGGAGAGACAGAGAGCGCAAGAGAGAGATTAGGATAATACTCAGTTAGTCTCCTGAGATTGGAGCATGAGCTGTGTAGATATTTTGACCTTGGCACAAAAGACTTGGGCCTCATTCCAATCCTCATGTAAAATGTAGTCTTTTCAAGCCCCCTTCTATTACTCGTAAAATTATTTAAAGAATAAAACGCCTGCAGGGCAAAAGAGTCTCTGTAGCCCACTTTGGAGTACCAGATGTACTCTGTGTGTGTGTATGCTTGGCTATAGGGACCAGACAGAAGCTTTTATGGAATCTAAATATTTCAATGATTGGGACAAAGGGACGTTCTGCCCTTCGCATGAGGCCACAGATCCATCCTCTTAATTCCTGTAACATATTCTACTGAGGGTTGTGCAGTTAATTCAATTGGAATTGACTCTACCAGCGATCAGTAATTAAAAAGGATTAAAGAAAAAAAGAAAAAAAGAAGGAAAATCTATTTGATAGTCCCCTGGAGTTAGGACTGCGTTTGGTTTGTATCCAAATATTTAGCCTATAATTAACCTATAACCTATTTTATAAAGCTTTCTAAAGACTAAAGAAAATGTGTGTTGATGTGTGTATCCATAAGGGCTTTTATATTTTTCTTAGAAAGTGGAGTGAATCAGGCAGAGCAGTAGTGGCATCTCAAGGTCTGGTTCCTGTAGCATGTACTGGAAATAATCACTCCTGGAAACCTAATTATTGTGCATTTATGAATATTTTTTAGTTTGCCACTTGTTTTGTTCAGTTTTACAATCAATGTAACTACATGGTTTTAGGTTGTTTTTATATTTGTCTGCTTGCTTGTGCAGCCTTTTTTCCCTGTCATGTTGGCACTGGAAATGGTGTCCAACTACAATTCCCAACACACGGCATGGCCTACAGAAATGGCCGCTAGGACTACAACACTCAATCACATCCCAGCATGCTCACAGTACATAAATAAATAAATAAATAAATAAATTTATATTTATATTTATATTTATATATACCTGTGTCTTTCTGTACCAGTCGTTACCAAGCCATCGTCTATAATGTGCTATTCTGGTTTTGGCCTAGTCTGTTTATAGTTCCTGTGTTTGCCTAACCCTGTTTACTCTGTTTGTACATCACCTGACCTTTGCCTGTTTATTGACCACGCCTTTGGATCTCGTCTTGGTCTTGTTTACCACAATTAAATAAAGGATTAAGTACCTGTACTTGCATCCACACTCAATTCCTGACAGAATATTTTGCTATCACATGGACGCAGCAGGCAGCGATGAGTTGCGCCAGGCGCTAGTGGCGCAGGTCTGCTTCACTGGAGAGCAACAACAAATCGCCATGTTGAATGAGCAACTCACACAGCTCCAAACCAGCACACAAGCGACACCTGCTCCAGTGTACACTGTTCCCCCACCTGTTTCATTGTTCATCGCTCGTCCAGAGAAGTTTGCCGGTGATCCATTCAGCTGTAGGGAATAAATGCTGCAGCGCTCACTCTACTTTGTGGGTCAAGAAGGGATTCCGGATAGCACCAGGGTCACTCAGTTCATCAGCCTGCTGATGGATAAAGTGCTAGATTGGGAAACCGAAGTCTGGAACCAAGAGGGGAGGTGCATTGTTTCCTACAAGTGTTTCTTGCCGTGATTCCAGCAGGTGTTTGACCATCCACCTGAGGGAAAAGAAACTGGAGAACAGCTCGTCACTCTCAAGCAAGGTAAACAGAGTGAGGCTGAATATGATCTCCACTTCTGCATGCTAGCAGCAGGCAGTGGATGGAATGAGCCTTCTTTCAAAGTTCTACTGCCAAGGGTTAAACGAGGACTTGCTCACAGAACTGGTCTATCGTGATGATCAGTTAGCCCTTGACTCTCTGAGCAACGTGTCAATCCGGCTCGATGTCCTGATAAATAAATGCAGACCTTCTGGAAATCCAGACCACAGAGCCTATGCAACTAAGACAGGCAAAGCTCAACGCTGTGGAACACCAAAGGCATCAAAAGGAGAGACTGTGCTTCTACTGCAGCAATCCTCAACACCAAGTTGCACAGTGTCCTTTCTGAGACCCCAGTAGGAGCACAGATTCCACAGCTGAGTGAGAGAATTCCAGCTCTTGCTCCACCATTTTGAGTCCTGTCTATTCTTTCTCTCGTCACACCTTCATGATTCCTGTGCAAATGGGATACTCAAGAGAGTTTTCTTCTGTTCTAGCACTGATTGATTCTGGTGAGGCGGGGAACTTCATAGATGGCAACCTCACCCAGAGACTTCAGTTACCACTCCAGCCACCACAGCATCCACTTCAGCTCCAAGCACTCAATGGAGGACCCATCGGTGACGGATTCGTCACCCAAAGCATGACACCTCTCACCCTTCATGTCAGTGCACTCTACCAGGAAAACATCACCATCCTGGTCACAGTAACCACCAAATCTCTCAAATCTCCTGAAAGGAACATCAGATCATGTGCTGTGTCAACCACTTCCAGCGAAAGCCCCAAAACCATACCCCATTATCATATCTCAGGTGTACCAATAATATTGGGAGGTGTTCAGTAAAGCCAAGGCAAGTGGCCTTCCTCCTCATTGTCCGTATGACTGTGCAATCAAGCAGCTTCCTGCAGCAACTCTGCGCAACCACATCTACCCTCTATCTGCAAAATAAACACAAGCTATGGAGGAATACTTTGAAGAAGCTCTCAAGCAGGGGCACATTTGTCCCTCCACATCACCTGCCACTGCTGGATTCTTCTTTGTGGAGAAAAAAAGGGCTAAGGCCATACATAGACTATTGGGGCTTGGGCCAAGTCACAGTTAAAGGGATGGTTCACCCAAAAATTCAAATTCTGTCGTCAATTACTCAACCTCATGTTGTTCCAGACCCATAAGACTTTCGTTCATCTTCAGAAGACAAATGAAGATATTTTCAATAAAAACAAAAAAAACAAAATTATTCACAAAATATCTTCAGTTCCTCATAGATCTCCGACGCATTTTCACGAGAGAATCACAACATATGTGTTTTGTTGATGCGAGAGCTTTCAACACGACTTTCTCGTGATACAACCAGACCCGGAAGCCCTGCACTGTTTACAGCTGAGGAAGTTTCTCAAGGTTCTGGCATCCAGTAAATGCAAAATCAACTTAGAATGTAATGAGCAACGCTTGCATACAGCATCCCTCTTCCTCTGCTGTAAACAGTACAGCACTTCCCGGTCCAGTTGTATATATATATATATATGTCTGCTCTCGTGACAACACAACACGCATGTGTTATGGTTCAGGTTTCATTAACTAATGTTAACAAGTACAGGGAAAAAATGTCATCCCACATCCCACCATCACACACAATATTTAAAAAAAAGTTTATACCATCTAGATTAGGCTATTTTAAATTACATGTTGATCAAGGCCGTGATCTTTCTTCATTTCACCGATCAACCTTGGGGGGGATGGTGAGAGTTCCCCTTACTGGCTTTGAAAGTGTACCAGGAATGGCTGGAGTGGGGTGATTGTGGCGGGGTAGTCATGTTAATTTCTCCCAAATTACAGGACTATCCCAGCTAATTCAGTACAGCTGTCAACCTTACCCACAGCTGTGATCATGCAAACCAGGTAATTTCAAAGCACTAATTAAAACTAAATAATTTTAGCTAACCTAACTAAAATGATTTCCCTGCTTAAATGCTTATTTAAATTAGATGTCGAGTCCTTCGATAAAGACAGCATCTTCACAGCTGGAAGTAATAGTTTGCACAGTGATGTTCTTGTTTCTATTTTCTCCTTAAAATGGAAAACAGCTGTTTCAACGTGCCCCTAGAGCAGAATGATTAAAGACAGATGTTGTTTGCGCATGCACCAGGAGGTGGCTCACGTGAGTCACGGCTGGAAAGAGAGAACCAGAACTATAATCATGCAGCTGTCTATATTGCATTATGTCAAAAGATTAATTTCTTTGGTTTTAAATTTAAAAAAAATGTAAACTGGATAGTATTCCCATTTTTTTACAAAATGTACCTGTAATCTGATCACTTACGTAACCTTGTTACACCTATTCTGTTACTCCCCAAGACTGCTCGTGAACCTGTACTCAGCAGTAGGTACCACTACTAGTGATAGTTTGAAGCAGTTATAATGTGTATATAGTCACATAGAGCCAAAAAGTATATACCTATTAACCATAACATTAAAACCACTGACAGGTGAAATGAATAACATTGATTATTTTGTTACAGTGGAACCTGTCTAGGGTGGGATATATTAGGCAGCAAGTGAACAGTCAGTTCTTGACGTTAATATGTTGGAAGCAGGAAAAATGGGCAAGTATAAGGATCTGAACGACTTTGACAAAGGCCAAATTGCGATGGCTAGACGACTGGGTCAGTGCTTCTCCTAAACGGAGAATTGCTGAAATTGCTGAAAAAGTTAATGCTGGTTATGATAGAAAGGTGTCAGAACACACAGTGCATCACAGTTTGCTGTGTGTGGGACTGCGTAGCCACAGAGCAGTCAGAGTGCCCATGCTGACCCTTGTCCACCACCGAAAGCACCTACAAAGGGCATGTGAGCATCCGAACTGGACCATGGATCAATAGAAAAAGGTGGCCTGGTCTGATGAATCACGTTTTCTTTTACATCATGTGGATGGCCAGGTGCGTGTTTGTCACTTACCTGAAGAGATGGCACCAGGATGCACTATGGGAAGAAGGCAGGAAACCTTGAGTCCTGATATTCATGTGGATATTACTGTGACATGCACTATGACCACGTATACCCCTTCATGGCAACAGTATTCCCTAATGGTGGTAGCCTCTTTCAAAAAAAAATTGTTCAAAAAAATGGTTTGAGGAACATGACAAAGAGTTCAAGGTGCTGACTTGACCTCCAAATTCCCCAGATCTCAATCTGATTGAGCATCTGTGGGATGTGCTGGACAAACAAATCCAAACCATGGAGGTTCCACCTCACAACTTACAGGACTTACAGGATCTGCTGCTCATGTATTGGTGCCAGATACCACAGCACACCTTTAGAGGTCTTGTGGAGTCCATGCCTCAATGGGTCAGAACCATTTTGGTGGCACAAAGGGGACCAACACAATATTAGGCAGGTGGTTTCAGTGTTTTGGCTGATCAGTGTATATGCTTATACAATATTTAATAGTGTGTACACTGCTGGCTGTCTATTCTACACATATTGGTATAGGTTATTGTTTCCTGATTTTTGATGCCATATTGGTAACTCCATGATGAACTGTATAATAGACAACTGCACAAGTGCATACTGGTCTATCTTTTAACTTTATGAAAGTAACTAAGTTCTCAAATATAAGGTGCTCTATCTCTTATTGTGTACACACAATACAGTTCAGCTCTATTTTTGATCATCTTTATTTAAAACGAATGCATAATAATGCATTTCTCTATAATATGTTTTTTTTTTTTTTTTTTTTTTTTTTTTTTTTTTTTTTTTTTTTTTTTTTTTTTTTTTTTTTTTTTTTTTTTTTTTAATACATAATAAAAATATGCAGGCATTCTGCACGATTTTCAGTGACATAACAGTGGACACCACAACATGACAAGAACGTAACATTGTTAAAACATTAGAAAATCTTTAAATAAAGATGTCCGAATTCAAATGTAAATATTATAACAATTTGTGTTACATTGACTTTTGTGAACTTGTTTAGGAATTCTTAAAAGATTTTGAACTGTTATATCAATTTATCCCATTTGTTATGCGTAGTTTGATTGAAACTTTGGTGAACATGAATCATAACCATTCTCCAGTATTGAGGACCTTGATATCTTGATGTAAATGAGGTCAAGGACAACCTTGACCTCATTTACATCCTGCCTACCAGAAAGATCCTGAAGACCTAAGTAGCCACAAACTATGCAGAGATAAAAGAGAAGGCTGTGGAACAGGTACAGAGGGCTGAAGCTGTTTATCTTACAGCTGATGTGGATGCTTGTCTGGGGTTGCCTCTCATTATCTCAATCTACAGTCAAACCTAGCTTCTGTTCTTCTTAGCTTGGCCAGGCTTCCTAAAGCCAACACATTACAAGAACAGTCGTTACCAAGACAATCATTAGTGTTCTTATTAATGACCTGGGGGCGTAGTGGAAAAATCACTTATGTTGTCACAGACATAGTCACCAACATGATAGCAAATATGCAAAAGCTAAATAGACATCATTTTTCTTGCTTTGCTGTTGTTAAAAATGTGTTGAAAGAAAGACAGGAACTTTCGTGTATTCATTTTGAAATCAGAGGACTAGAGGTCTGTTTTAAAAGCAGGGCAAGTGCTAATGGAAGCCGATAGCTACACAGGTGAAGAAGGTGCAGGAGGTGGAAACATGATGCAGCAACACGTTTGATATCCTACAATGGCTGTATGAGCTTCATGAATCGATTGCAGTTGCCTTGGCAAGTCCATACACTGATGTAATTTCTCTAGTAATTGTCTAGTACAGACTTTGAGATAATTAGCCAATGTCTTGTAGTATTCGCACCATCCAAATATTGTTCTTTCCATTAACTTATTTCTTTTTTTAACGGTTCCTTCCTTAGGACTCTTATTTTGAAGAGAGCAGCCATCTTAGTCACCTCTGAACTATCTGACAAAAAAAGACTGTCAGCCTCTAAGGTAATACCTCTAATAAGAATGATAGGGGGAGTGGTAGCTGAGTGGTTAAGATATTAAGCTACTGGCTAGAAGGTTGGAAGTTCCAGCACCATCAAGCTGCCATTGCTGGACCCTAGAGCAAAGCCTTTAACCCTCAACTGCAATGTAAGTCAATCTGGATAAGGGTGTCTGTCAAATGCCGTAAATGATAGGGCCCAAAGTTTTAGAGAAGACAGTGCCACAGTGAAGGTTAGTGTAACATATCCAAGGAAGGATGCAGATGATCTTTATTAAACAAACAACAAATAAACACAGGCAAGGAAAGAAACAAAAACCAGAAAAAATATACTATAACAAAAGACTAGACCAAGGCAAGGCAAGGCAAGGAGGGAAGGGGGGGAATGTCCATCCTGACTGTGACAGTTAGGAAGTATCTGATTTAAATGTGTTACTGTCTCAAAAGCTTTGTTCTGTTCATTAGTATGGATCAAACAATGAGAAATAAGAAAAAGGTCCGAACCAGGAAGTCAGTCAGAGAATAGCACTCAGTAATATTAACTAACAAGAAGACAAAGCCTCACAATAACCAAAGGTGAATGAGTTGTTTAAAGAGATGATTGTAGTTAAACAGGAAACAGATGAGCTTATGTTTGGGTGAGTGTGACAGTCGCAAATTCTGTATTGGTATGAGGAACGGTAGCACTTACTTATACTGACCAACTGACCTGACAAATTCAAAAACTGCCATAACACAAAAATAAATCAAGCAACTAATAAACATTAGTTCATTTTTTATTTATCCTATTTTAATTTATTGTCATTTTTGTACTTTCCTTACTAGCATCTTTGCTTTTAATGCTTTTTAAAGTGTTCTTCAATTTTAAGCCTCTTTGTAATGTACACTGGATGAGTGCTGATCTGCACCTAATAAGGGTCATGACTGCTATCTGCACACACACACACACACACACACACACACACACACACACACACACAGCACCTACAACCTTAAATGCATTTACCAAACGGCTCAACAATGACGTTTGTGAATGAGTGGTTGAGGAATATGGTGAATCATTGTGAATGTATTTGTACTATTTGTACTTTTAGATTTCAGTCTGCATGCAGACCCAGTAAAAGTATCTGAGCAGCTTGAACAGAATGCTCTCTCTTAACTTGACTCTCTGTTGCCCAGAAAATCTTCTTAAGCAGCTGTGTAACCTCTATCCTGTTCCTGCCTTATTATCTGTCAGTGCCTTATGGCAAGCAAAATACTATCTTGCTGCAGAGCGAGACTCTGACTATGTCTTTGTCACATGATGACAAACCTTTTCCAATATGGTGTTAAAGTTCCTCCTTCTACTTCTTGTAATTCTAGTCTTTCCACATCACAATTCAGACAAAAACATGTTTGAACACATGTAATTGGTGGGAAGTAATGCTCATTATGTAGCTGTCATAAATAAATAAATTTTAAAAAATGGCATGCACCTCAGCACTAATGAGGTGAAGTCGAGCTCATGTTTCATTCAAGAGCTTGGAGAGTTCATGCTAAATCTACATTGCTCCTTATTAGACATATAGTTAACTCGTATAGAGAGCTGAATACCCGATTAGCTCCTTTTGGAATGTCCTGTCTGAATTCTTTCTGAACGAGCAAGGTAAATGACGGCATACATGCATAACCACACACATACTATTTCCACCAGACTGAAGTCATGAACGACTTGGACAGCCCCTCAGTAGTGTCAATTATACTCACCTCCCACTACCAGCTCTCTGCAGTTACTCTCAAGTTTAAGTCCCATTTTTCAGTGCTTACATTCCATCGTTGCTACAGTGTGTGAGAGAAATACACCATACCATGTTATACTAATACGTTGTACCACAGTTGAATTCTCAATCCTGTTTTGTCAGGAGATACTGATTCTTTTTCTATAACAGCAGCTCTGACAATTGCACTGGCTGCCAGGTTTATATAAATGTGCTCGTTCTAATACTGTAGTAACAACTTACACAGGGATTGTATACAGATGTTCCACATAAACAGAATAAAAAATGTTTTCTGCGAAGAGGCATTTATTTAACATATTGTAAGGGGTCTCCAGTGTCAATGCTTTGTAACAGTCAAAGGTAAGGCTGGCGTAAGGTGTAATGTGCAGCACAAAGATGCCATATAACTCTCTTGTCATAGTCAAAGTCAAACTCTGCTTTATTGTCAATTCTGCCACATGTTCAGCACATACAGAGAACTGAAATTACGTTACTCTCAGACCCTAGGTGCATACAGATAACACACACAAAAAAGGATGTAAAAATACAAATGGAAATGCGAATGGATACATATAAATATAGTATAAATGTAGATCTACAAGGCACAACAGATAGAGTGCAAACAGTGCAGATGTAAAGCGAGTAGTGCAAAGAGCTTACCAGACTGTTAAAGTGACAAAGTTAAAGTGTCAGAAGAGGTAGTTTACGGTCCAATGCTGTATGAGGTAGAGCATAGGATAATGCTGCACAGGTGACTGGTGCAGGTAGTGGGGAATTAGGGAGTGGGGTGTCAGAAGGTCAGAGTTTGTCAGTGCATGGCGCAGAAGAGGGGAGGGGAGGCAGAGCCGGGAGAGAGTTGAGCTTCCTGACAGCCTGATGGAGGAAGCTGTCCTTCAGTCTGCTGGTCCTGGCCTGAAGACTCCGCAGTCTCCTCCCTGATGGTAGCAGACTGAAGAAGCTGTGTGTCGGGTGGGTAGGATCACCTGCAATACAGAGGGATTTGCGGGTGAGATGGGTGCTGTAGATG
This sequence comes from Pangasius djambal, assembly GCA_022985145.1. Lineage (NCBI taxonomy): Eukaryota > Metazoa > Chordata > Actinopteri > Siluriformes > Pangasiidae > Pangasius > Pangasius djambal. The sequence continues at coordinate 24,724,179 of CM040976.1, read as the reverse complement.
TCTTGGAGGGAGGGAAGAGAGACACTAACAATCTTCTCAGCTGCTCTCACTATGTGTTGGAGGGTCTTTCAGGAAGCATACGTTGCAGGCGCCATACCACACAGTGATGCAGCTCGTCAGAATGCTCTCGATGGTGCCTCTGTAGAAGGTGCACATGATGGGGGCCGGGGCTCTGGCTCTCTTCAGTTTGCACAGGAAGTAGAAACGCTGCTGTGATTTCTTGACCAGTGATGCAGTGTTGTCAGTCCAGGAGAGGTTTTCTGTGACGTGCACACCCAGGAACTTAGTGCTGCTCACTCTTTCCACAGTCGCACCGTTGATAGTCAGAGGAGCATGCTGAGTGTGTGCTCTCCTGAAGTCGACAACAATCTCCTTTGTCTTCTCCACATTCAGAGAGAGATTGTTGTCTTTGCACCACCCGGCCAGGCGACTCACCTCGCTCCTGTAGTCTGTCTCATCTTTGTTGCTAATGAGACCCACCACAGTCGTGTCGTCCGCAAACTTGATGAAGAGATTGGAGCTGTGTGACGGCGTGCAGTCATGGGTCAGCAGAGTGAAGAGAAGGGGGCTCAGCACACATCCTTGAGGGGCCCCTGTGTTCAATGTGATGGTGCTGGATGTGTTGCCGCCGACCCGTACTGCTTGAGGTCTCCCAGTCAGGAAGTCCAACAGCCAGTTGCACAGCGAGGTGTTGAGTCCCAGCTGGACCAGTTTTTGAATGAGCTGTTGAGGGATGATTGTGTTTAATGCTGAACTGAAATCTATGAACAGCATTGGAGAATTGTTTGCACAGTTTGCACATTTAACCACACTTAGTTCCTTCTAGCCCATATATTCAGGTCATCCCTGAGCTGGAGTGTCAGACAGTTGAGCTCCTAAAATATTCAGAACATCTGTTTACTTTAGTTTAAAAAATGAGATTTTTAGAATTTCAGTCAGTAGAGATACCCCGGTGGCATGACAGCCTTGTGATGTGATTTTCCCAAATAATTGATGTCTAGTTCTAATTTACACATTAACTGAGGATAAAAGCCAATTAGAGCTTGAATTGTCACACAAGTCCATCTCATTAATAAACCCTCCTGATTTAATGTGAGTCTTAGGTCAGCCATTTCCTTTATAACACTCATTAAAGAGAATTGAAAATTGTTTTCCCCAGGTAATATAGTGCAGGTGTGCGGATGTACGGAAAACTGAAATTAAAATCAATAATAAAAGAGAAGGAGAAACCTTTTTTTGTGAGTGTAGTGTGTTTTTTCATCCATCTGTCCATACTGAAACACTGAATTTGTGCATAAGGAGAAGAACATGGAGGTCACTAGGGAAAAAAATGACTAAAAAGTGGCATATGGATAAAAAGAAGACGCTAAAAGAGGATGATGGAAACTGTCTCTATCTCTGTTTGCAGTGAATAAATTCCACAGATGATTGGCTGTGGGTAATAGGAATGATTCAGCTAGTGTCATCCTGAAAGGTCAGTATCTGCCATACAGAAAGAGAAAAGCAGAGTAAGAAAGACAGAAGACAATTTTTCAGTTTGTCTGGGATTCTCTTCCTTTCATCTTCTTTTTGTCTTTATTTAATGGAGAAGTACTATATATATAAAATTGACAATAACTTGAGTAAAGATTTACAAAACAATTAAACTGGCTTATCCTTTAGCAATGTTCCTGATACAGATGAAGGATGACAAAGAACAGTGATAAAGTTAGGAGTTGTTAGGAATTAAATGTACCCAATTCTGAAATAACTCAGTCAACAGAAATATGGTATAATACCTGTCATGACAAAATAAAGCTGAAACAACTCAAAGAGATGATGGTAAAATTCAAAGAGATGATAGTCATTCAGATTTATGAAACCAATGGGATACAATATCAATGCCTTAATTGACTGTTTCTGGAAAGTGCAGTCTTTTGGATATCCATGTGAAACCATCCACAGCAGCAGAAGGTGAGTCACAATTACAGATGCACCAGTAGAGCATCAGGATGAATCAAGCAGATTTGGGAGCCACTCTAATAGATTACAACAGATACAGCTCGACAGGGACAGATTATTAGGTATGCTCTTATTCTACAGTGGTTTAAAAGGGTGTACAATGCACTATAAGA
>CM040976.1:24700423-24715647 GCA_022985145.1 Pangasius djambal | reverse complement strand
TTTGGATATCCATGTGAAACCATCCACAGCAGCAGAAGGTGAGTCACAATTACAGATGCACCAGTAGAGCATCAGGATGAATCAAGCAGATTTGGGAGCCACTCTAATAGATTACAACAGATACAGCTCGACAGGGACAGATTATTAGGTATGCTCTTATTCTACAGTGGTTTAAAAGGGTGTACAATGCACTATAAGACTGTTAGTCAGTCACAGGAACAAAATACACCTTTAAAAAAAAAAGACTGACTTTTCTTAATTCTTTAATTTGTAAAGAATTTTCTTATGAATGTTATTCGTTCAAAGTGTCCGATGGTCTCAGTGCCCCGATTATTTTGCAGTGAAAATGTAACAGCAACAGCAATTAAAAAAATAAATAAATAAATTATTTCCATTTTTGTGCTTATATAAGCACTTGTGTTCAATAACTATCAGGACTGGGAAAAAGAAAAGAGTTTTAATGCAAAATTATAGTACTTACAGTATTAACCCATGATAGTGTCATATAATTAAGTTACAGTCAAAAATATTAAGACATGCCCAGGAGACCTCGTATAGTCTGCAGTTTTCAAGGGTTAAAGACATTATTTAATTCCAATTACTCTAAATCCTGTTCTGCTATAGTAGCAGTCATTTATTTATTTATTTATTTATTTATTTAAGTGGTACAAGATTCATTAATCTAGTTTAATTTCTCCCCAATGTATATTTAATTTCTCCCCATTTTACACACCAAATGAGGTCATCATTTAGTGTCAATGCCTTCCAGCAGTTATTGTTTAAGTGTGATAAAACCAAACAAAAACGCTTAAATTCCTCACACTTATTCTTCACAGAGGGAATATTATTAAAAATCAGGCTGGAAAATATTTATATTGGCCCTCTGCATGGTGTTACAGAGTAGAGATTCTGCAGACACTATATTTATATGCTTCTCTCTTCCACTGCATAAGAAAACTTGGGTACTTATTTATTCATACAGTAGGATTTCTTTCTTGAGATGTGAAAGAGATGGAGTAAAAATTATTATTATTATTATTTTTTTTTAACAATTGCGCCTATGATTGATTGACTACATGAGACATTATTCTTCCCGTTTTTCATTTAAAAGCATTAATGAACATTAATTATTATTAAAGGAACATTTATTATTATTATTATTATTATTATTATTATTATTATTATTATTATTATTATTATCATCATCATCATCATCATCATCATCATCATTATTATTATTATTATTATTATTATTATTATTATTATTATCATCTAGGAGCTCTCTTACCTTGATGTAAATAAACAGAAACTGGCAAAGAGCGTAAACATCAGCTTTGGAATGTCACAACAAAGGAAATTCAATTTTCTGTTATTTAGAGAGTTAATTAGCACAGCATGCTTGATAAGTTGCTTTGTTTTCTGTCATATCACCCCATCTGTGTGCACAGATTAATGTGTGTTAATTAACATCACTGAGAAATAAATGGAAAAATAAACACCAAACACTTCTCATATGCTTTTGGTTGCAAGACAGTGGAACACCTATTTACTGATTTATGTATTTCCCCTCCACTTTTATAGCTGTGATAAAGATGGAAGGGTTTCTAGGAAGGAGTTTGCCTTTAGTAAACTTTCCCTTAGTTTAAAAGTTTCCCTTGTTTTAGGACTCTATATCAAATAACTTTTAGGTTATTTGAACAGTGCCATCCAGAGAACACTGCTGACCCACGATAAGAATGGGTGTGAGCTTCTTTACTGAACTCTTTTTATTTATTGGATTTTTATGTATGTATTTATTTATTTATTTATCGAAACGACAGTAATGTAAAATGTATTGGTCAACAAACAGTCTTCTGCTCAGCTTCTTCTTTCGTCAGCTCACTGATAAAGACAGAGAGAATGGATGGTACTACCCCTTCACCACCTGGGACAGAACACATTGTCCAGTGGATTAGTCTGCAGCACAAAAGGTAGAGTGAAGTCAGGGCAGTGAAGCAAGGGGAACAAATGGGACAAATTCGACATGCTCGTTTTAATGCAATCAGACAGTGGATTGCTTAGGTTCCAATGATGAAGGCCCCAGGATATGTCTCAAATCCTTTCTGGTTTTGAGTCGCAGGCAAGCTATAATCGCAGCACATACCCAAGATGCAAGTGGAAGTGTGACGGTAATGGGACATGGCAGCATTTCTGTTTAACAGTGAAACATTCCATTAATCCATACCCAAACAAATACTTTTTTGTACAAAACTTGATTTTGTTGGATTTTATACACACAAACATAGCCATAATGTAATATCACCTCCAACATGCTGGATAAAATGCACTACAAACATGAATATATAAGCAAGGACATTTACCTGTTGACACATGTTGTTGTGTTGTTATTTTGTGTGATTTTAACACAGATAATTTAAATAGAATTTACATGTTGCATATGCTGTTGCCAATCATTACAATAGTTATTATGTTATCATATTAAGCATTGGCATTTGCAGCACAGTGGGACTGTAGGCATTAGTTGTTGGGCATAAGCACAATGAGGCTGTCCCACTCACTCTTCTATTACTCCTATTTTCCCCAATTTGTCTTGTACAACTTTTTTTTTTTGTTTTTAGACAAGTGAAATGGCTGGCTGCTTTGGAGGGAGTTTCAATCTGGTGTACTATGAGATCAGTCCACCAGAGCAGGCAAGAAATCATGCCCAAATATTTGGCTTGTAGCTTGCCAAGTTCTATTCTCTGTGATGGTGAGAGATGGCCTCCAAATTAGGTCAAAGTGGGATTTATTTGGATAACGAACTCGTCTCTCTTTGCCACCCCACCACCAGAGCAACTCTCTCCACTAATTGAGGAGATTGAGTTGGTAAATCTGTGAAGCGTTTCCTCTGTCATTCAGAACATCTCAAAATCAACTTCCCCAACCTACCACGTGACTTGGAAGCACCCTTGCCACATGGCAAATCATTTTGAATTAGAGATGTTGAGTATTAATGAGGACTTTATCTCCCAGTGCGAATTGGCTCAGTTAGGAGTGCCTATTTTTAGAGCCATTGTTTTTTTTTGTTTTTTTTTTTTTACCTGGTTATAGAGAAAATTCTCTTGCCATAAGTGACACAGTGTGAGGAGTTTTGCTTCTAGGAACAGTATGTACTGATTTTTTTTACTGGGTGCTGAATCACTTAGTTCTCTTTAATTACATTCAACAATCCCTAGGGCTTCTGCCTATATAATGAATCAAAGAAGAAAAAGCCTGTCAAGGCCTGAGGCATCTCCCAGGCTGAATAAAATAGAGTTCCCAACCACTTAACCCAATTCCAGCTACAGTATTTTTGTTTACAAACACTCCATTAACTCATTGGTTTGGGGATGGTAAACTTTGGATGGATGGATGGATGGATGGATGGATGGATGGATGGATGGATGGATGGATGGATAGATAGATAGATAGATAGATAGATAGATAGATAGATAGATAGATAGATAGATAGATAGATAGATAATTTTATTAATTTGAGAAACCAGAATAGCAAATGGATCACAAATTACTTGTGCAAGCAACATGATTTAATGAGTCCAGTGAAGTATCAGATAGTACCACAGATAGTTAAACTAAACCGTGCCTGTCTTACTACAGTGTGCGCAAAGATTCTGAGAGCCAATCATTGACTTGCAAATCATGGTTATGAGACTCAATAGATCTGCTCTTTCCAGGTAAAAAAAAAAAAAAAAGTGTCTAGTTATCTCAGTAAACACAATCCAAATTTTTGATTAGCTATCGTAATCAAGTCCTACATTTTAAGAACCAAATTAGCTAGTTTGGAAAAAATGGTTATTGTGTAGTGTTTAGTGTATTGTTGTATGGTTTATTGTATTTACCCCATTTTCATATTGCATTATTAATCCTTTTGTTTTATTACTGTTTCATGTTAAACATAGCACCGCGAGGAGGGAACTATATTTTGTTCACATTTCATCTGTCTGTGAAGACAGGAACAGCATTAAAGCCTATTTGACTTGAAAGTTAATGTTGTACAATGGCCATCATGTGAAAACTACAAATTTTGTTAAACATTATAGGTCCTGTGGTATTATTCTCTCCAGGGAAGGTTTCATCTAATATTTCTAATGACATTACTTCATTCATTTTCTCAGTTGTGCCAATAATTGATTAATTGAATATATGAGATTTTATTCTTCCTGATATTTGCTTAAAAACATTAAAACATAAAGTATTAAAAATGATAACAGAGCATTTGGAGTAAGTTATGAAATGGAGAATTTGTTCTAGACTCTGCATGTCTAGAAGCTGACTAGGTTCACATCTGTATGCTGGTCATGATTTAAATACTGTATATTATTATATATGCAGCCCATGAGTATCAAAACAAATTACACAATGTTTACAACTTTTTTTGTTTACAATTGTTTTTACTTCATTTACCATGAAATATATCCAGTAGAGGAAGATTGATATTTCTGACGATGGAGGAAAAAGTGTGACGTTAGCAAGTGTGTCACTGAGAATGGAAGTGTGTATTTGTAGTGGGGTCTATATGCAAGTCTGTATAGTAGTATTTAATAAGCAATATGTGGAAGTGGTATATAAGTATAATTGAGAGACAAGCATCAGGCCATGTGCTGGAGAATATTTGGACAAATTATTGGCTCCCATCAAGAGAATGGGCAGAAATTATTGCATAAAATTATGAACAATGGGCCTGAATTGCCTTTCATGTAATGAAGCTTTGTGTAAATATTTGCATAAGCCAAACCAAACAAAAAATTTAAAAAAAAAAAACACATCTCTGACTATGTATCTATCTGTATATATACATACATATATATATATATATATATATATATATATATATATATATATATATATATATATATATATATATATATATATATATATATATATATATATTGGTTGTGAAACAACCAGGTTTCACAAAAGTTTTATTAAGTTTGTGTGGAATTTGTGCATTGGCTATTTAAACTTGTTAGGAAGCTGGGGTCAGAGCGTAGGGTCATCCATGATCCCGCACCCCTGGAGAAGATAGTGTTAAGGGCCTTGCTCAAGGGCCCAGCAGTGGCAGCTTGGCAGTGCTGGGGCTTGAGTAATTTGTATATGAAAGTGTAGTAACTAATCACAATTTATATGATTTGAAGCCATTCAATTGAGATTCACATTAGCAAGTCTTCTTATGCATGAATTTAAACATACTTAGGAGCATGAGTAGGAAATGTACTTTTTTCTGAAATTACAGGATTTTCATGAATAACAAATTTCTCGTCTAAAAGCTCACATGAACAATTTATAACCAGCTTGACAAAGCTCAGTGATTCAATTCTCCCAACTCGGGTAAAACTACTCACATTTCATCTAACAAAAATATGCTTTAAATTAGTACTTTTTTACTGACAGCTTTTACTTTATCATTGACAGCTTGGTCTGGGAAACGTCACTGTAGCGGAATTCTAGAAAACAGCCAAAAAAAGGCTTTGAACAAAATTGAGTTTTTCTGCAAATAATATACTTTGACATCTCTACTTTATAAAAACATAACTATATTTTACAAAAATAGCATGGCAATGTTTTTATTTAGGTAGCTTTCTAAATTTGCATTGGCATCTGCTTGCAAACATCATATTGTGTAAGGATTCAGTTTAACAAATGCAGCAGTAAAATCAGTCAGTCTGTATAAAGACTGCCTAAAACCTTGCTAGCTAATTTGTGCACACAGTGAATGTCACAATTTGAGCAGGTTTTCAAGTAAGCATGTCATAACAAAATAGACATAAGCCTCAATCAATTCAATTTGAATTTCTGGGGTAACCAGATTTTAAAAAAATGCTAGAACTTTACTTGTGTTTGTTATACAGACACATGTTTCAGTTCAGTTAAACCAGACGTTTTTAGAACCATATAAAGCAAAAAAAAAAGTCAAATTTTTCTGAAAAAAAAGTCACCACACAATTAATATCTAAACTAAATAAAGTCAACTTTGAAAAACATGCTCTGACACTCATGATCTAATTTTTAATTTGTAATATTGCCTTTAAGATTTCAATTTTGCTTCTGTACAACTATGAGGTTGTATATGTGTGAAATCCATTTGGCATCCACCATTACCTCCATTGTTTAGGTATTAATATATTAATGCACAACACACACACACACACACACACACACACACACACACACACACACACATATATATATATATATATATATTAAAAATAAGGCCATTTTTAATCAGCACCACTATTAGGGTAAGCTTTTAGAAACTTATCTTTTAAAAATATATAATAAAATAAAAATGAAGCTTATGGATGATACAGTATGTTTTATAAAAATGCCATTTATAACATTCTGAGAATCCACAAACACATCATCAACCGTTCTTAAACTATTTAACAGGTTGTGGAAGCGGGGGTGTGGTCGAGCACCAGTTTGCAGACGGAGGGCGGAGCCGGAGAATGTGAGTAGTAAGAAATGCACATCTGTGGGGAATTCTACTAATGAGTGTTCTGTTTTGCAGTGGGCTCCCTCCGTTCACTAACTGGCGCTCGACCACACCCCTGTTTCCACACAGGTACTCTTATTCTACATGTTTCTTGACTTCTGCAACAGAATCTTTTAATAAGAAAAGGCTTGTGTGGGTCGAAGGTTAAGTAGGCCCTGCTTAACAGAGAGGGACCGCAGACAAGAGAAAAGATTGTTTTAAATAATAAAAGTTGTTTTTTGTTTTTTTTTTACGTCATGACTAGACATGTGCTGTTTATCAGTTAGGCCACTTATCTTGTCAGCAACACCTAGCAAGCTGGAAAATTTCTGTGCCTAGAGCCAGAGAAGCCAATCAGGGGCATTTATAGCCCAGTCGCTTGACATCCTGCAAATCTAGCATGCTGGTAAACTTATATAATAGAGTAATTAATGTAACATTAAATAGGTGCTGAGCATAGATTTACAATGTGAAATCGAGATTTGCTTTACTGATGCTAAGAAATGCAATACCACATTCCAGAATACTACATGATAGGGGTAAAATGCAGTGCCACTATCTGTATCTGTTTAATCCTGCAAATATCCATATCTGTATTTGTCTTTAGATTTAGACCCAAAGTGGGTGTAGCCTAAAGCTGAAGCTTTTTTTCATGGTGCTGATAACACTGGAGAAGGGGAGAAATGGCAGCACTCTCAGCATGGTGTGTGAATTATGTCTTCTCAGTTCAACAATTTCAAGTATATCATTCAAATTCATAATTAGTCTCAACTAGAGATCTAGAGCAGAGCAGGCGAGAGACTGGCTCTGAATCAGTTATTAATTCCCCTGACCTCTAGTGTGTCAGCCCTGGCCAGACCAAACAAACTGCTTTTTCTAATCAGAGAAGAGAGCTCCCACTCCATCCCTCTCCCACCCCACCCCACCCCTCTTTTTCAAAGATAAAAAGATATCAACAAAGTTTCATTTTTGGTGTCCATCATTTGCTGTTAAGAATGCAGATTACTTTGGCGTTTTGTGCAACACAGCAAATCATTGTAAGAAAAATACAGAATGGTATAAAGAAGCTAGGCTGGGGCTGATTTTATTCTAGCCCAGACTGTAGATTCATGCATCAGTGACAGTTGTGTCAGGTGACTGCACAGAGTGAAACACCTCCTATATCTGCTTCTCCATTCGGGCTGATATTTTTCAGCCTGCATTGTTGGCACATCCATAACATGTCATCAGCAGTGATTGGGAAGACGTGTGAAATTCAGTTGCTGGTGTAATGAACGTGAATGAAGTGAATTATTTACTCTATCGTCTTTTGTGGGATTTGTGGGACAGATGAAAGAATTGCAAGTTTGTCTTTTTTTGGTTTGAAAGAAACGGTTACAACTTCCCAAACTCCGAATGTGTCATCACTCCAAGTTAATCCTACAAAGGCTAACAGACTTACTCCCTTAATATCTTTAATATTTTGATAAATGCACTCTTTATCTCCCTTGGTTTATTTTTAGTTGACTTCATATTGTATTGTAAGAGTTACGTCAAACAGGTTGTAATGACAAATGGGATAAATGTAGCTGTGATTGAATCATTTTGTGGCTTACACAAACAATTGTTGCATTAAATATTTTAAACATAAGTTTAAACATCAGTCCTTTATTTATAAGTTGAGTGAAATATAATATAATATAATATAATATAATATAATATAATATAATATAATATAATATAATATAATATAATATAATATAATATAATATAATATGGGGGCACGGTGGCTTAGTGGTTAGCACTATTCGGTTCGAATCCCGTGTCTGCCCTGTGTGCGTGGAGTTTGCATATTCTTTCCATGCTTCGGGAGTTTCCTCTGGGTACTCCAGTTTCCTCCCCCAGTCCAAAGACATGCACTGTAGGCTGACTGGCATTTTCCAAATTGTCCTTTGTGTGTGAATGAGTGTGGGATTGTGTGTGCGATTGTGCCCTGTGATGGACGAGCACCCCATCCAGGGTGTCCCCCGCCTTGTGCCACAGTCCCCTGGGATAGGCTCCAGGCTCCCCGCGACCCTGGGTAGTATAAGCAGTACAGAGAATGGATAGATGGAATAATATAATATCATTTTATTACCTTATCTCGACCAAATGAAATATTGTTTTCTTTAAATTCTGCCTCCCAGGCAGATAATGCAGAATTGTTAAATTGGGTTTTAGTCCAGTAATAAAACATATACAATTCATTACAAGTTTTAATGGCACACTTTACAGGTTGTTCATTACTGTGTGTGTGTTCTGTAAGACCAGCAGATTTTTTTTTTTCTTTTTATTCTGATGAATTGTTAAACACTTTATGCCTAATGCTTTTTTCTTCCCCTTTCTTTCCTTTTACTTCTTCAAAATGATCAACATTTCTCCTGGAAACACTGGTAATGAAGCAGAGATACACCCAGAACACACAAGAAAGCCACAGGGTGATTGTGTAGAAAGGGTGATGTTCTTTTTTACTTCAAAGTTATATTTATTCTTATCTAGAACTGTCTTGCGCTTTGTCTCAGTTTATATAAAAAATAAATATAAATAGATACACAAAGAAAGAAAAAAAATGCCATTGACATTAATGAATTAAAAACATAAGATGTCTTGGCAAGTGGGCAAATTTATCTAAGACTTCTTATGACCTGCCAATAGAACAAGACGTTTTCAAGCTAGGAATTTTTTTAAAAATATCTAGAAATAGGTTTAGTCATCATATATTTGGTTTATTGCAATTTTACAACAGGGAATACTACATGAATTTGACAATTCAATCAAAAACAGTTTGCATAGAGTGCTGCTCAGAAAAGTGTCCCTCTGGTGCTTTGCAGTTTGGGGATCCTACTAATTGAGTATTTAAAAAAAAAAAATAATAATTCAAAAGGATAATAAGTTTAAAAAGTCTTTAACATCTCTTGGCTATTCAGTCATAGTTACAGTCATCATGTGATCGTGTGATTGCTTAGTGATATCTAGACGAACAGCCCAACAGCACTCATTTTGACTGCTGAAATGCGTAGGCATGTTTTTTTTTAACTGTAACTATGACTGAATAGCCAAGAGATATTAAAGGCTTTTTAAATTCATGACCCTCCTGAGTGCCTCAGATTTTTTCAGCAATAAATTTGACTGTATTGACAATATTTTCACTTGCTAAGATATAATTTTTTGAAGTGAATATCCATGATACTTCCTAGATTTAACATAATTGTGACATATCTCTCTTTTTTATGGAAGGATGATCAAATCTCACAACTGTGTGTGTGTGTGTGTGTGTGTGTGTGTGTGTGTGTGTGTTTTCAGATGGCTCTGAGAAAATGTCAAGATTTAGTGACTTAAACTGTCAACTAAGGCATTCTGAGCCAAACTGAGCTTAGTTCTCATTGGGGAGTCCATCATCAAGGGGGTGCATAAGGAGGCTCCATTAGCCTCCCAGCATGTCTCTGTGCACTTAATCCATGACATAGTAGTAGGTAAAGCTTATTAAAGGCAGCGTGTCATTTATTTTCTCCTAATGACATGATCTGACTTTAATCTCTTCCCTTTTTATAACAGCATGTGTTCAATAGGGAACAGACTTGCTCTCTCTCTCTCTCTCTCTCTCTCTCTCTCTCTCTCTCTCATCTATTTCTTTCTGCAAAAACGGCATTTATTTTTTCTTTTTTCACTTTGCAGAAACAGCTACATACAGTATATCACCACATGACAGATGATATTTTCTCTGCTATGTTATAAAAGTGTTTACAGGGAAAATATTTAATGAGAAATGATGTTTGAATTATTTATTCATTTATATATTTAGCTGACTTGAAAACCCTTTCTTTGATTTGACCAAGCCAATAACAGATAATTCTGATGCTAAGTAACATATCATGGTTGCAATGTCCTGAACTAATGCTTAGAACAGCATGATGTCATACTTAAACATGAGCTTGGTGTCACAGTAGCTTCACATGAAGATAAGAAAAGATCACTTTTTTCGTCAGATATTTATTTCTTAGTTTCATGTGACACTGAGCTGACACTGAGCTCATCTTCAAAACATCCCATAGATCTGTTTATTATCTCTTTATGTAGCTATTTCCATTCTAGCTCTTAGAAGCTTCTTAGACTGGAGAAGCAGTCTGTCCTATCTCATCAAAAGATTCTTACCATGTTTCCCAAAGCATTGCTACAACATTTACTGCTTTGCCAAAGTCACATGATCAGTGATCAAAGCTACATTCAGCATGATTCATTACAGTCTTGTGTTACTGCTTCAGTTACTGATATCGATGTCACAAGATGTATAGAGTCCACTTAAGGACTTGCAGTCAACCAGCTATCTGATCCTTGGCTTTCCACGTGGTTCAGGACAGTGTGTAGGGCAATGGAGATGGGATTGTCTGTGGATATTTGATTTCAAGGTGAACCGGTGTTGTTCCAGAAATACTGCAATGGCTTTTAAATGTGACTGCACCAGCTTCTTAAAGCACTTCAAAATGAGAAGAATAAGTGCTACTGGGCAATAGTTCTTTAGGTTTTTAATGGCTTTTTAGGCACAATCTTGGCAGATTTAAGACATTTGGGAATGCATGCTTGAGAAAGAGACAGATTAACCATGTTCCTGAAAACCTCTGCCAGCTGTTCAGTGCAGCACATTTGTCAAAGCAAGCAAAGAAGTTGTTTGGCTCATTTGCAAGTGTAGCATCTTCCCTGGAGATCCTGGCATAGCTAATGTTCTTATACTCAGTAATAGACTGGATATCTTGCCATATGCACATAAAGTGGTCCTCGATCTGCTGCCTGTGAGTGGCTTTGGGTTTGTTTATGGCTCAAAACTTCAAGGCTGAAACATTTCCCTGCAAACAAAAACACAGAAAGTTAGCAGAGCAAGCCGGAAGTAGCCAAGTAGTCGATAAATGTAGCTAATGAATGTATGTGCCATACGAGTGGTAACTGTAGAACTTTCAGACAAGAAAACAGAGGTGTAGACAGATCTGTTACAAAGGGGTGGCCAGGTTAGACCCAATGAATTTATTTGGATGGCAACATAGGGTGGGACAAAATATTAACCTGCCTGGATACAAAATTATGTAATATGGCTCCCTTTTGTACCTAAGAAATGAGGAAATCACTTGTTACAAATATCATTAATGTAAAAAAAAAAAATAGAAAAGAAAAAAATTTTTGCTCTCCTGTTGTGGTCAGTGGGTCCAAGAAATAGGTAGCTTCTGTGTTAGCTAGCTAATGTCTTCCTGTGGTGGTTAGAGGAGTGACCATAAAAATCACTTACTGTTTACTAGATGATACAGCTTATAATTTGTAATTAAATATACTAAACCTGCTATTAGGATAAAAAACAGATGATGCATATTATGATAGATAGATAGATAGATAGATAGATAGATAGATAGATAGATAGATAGATAGATAGATAGCTTTATTCATCACAGAGGGAAATTCAAGTATTACAGCTACACAGAGAGTTAGAAGTATGAATGAGTTAGAAGTCTATTACATATATGTATGTATGTGTGTGTGTGTGTGTGTGTGTGTGTGTGTGTGTGTGTGTGTGTGTGTGTGTGTGTGTGTATGTGTGTGTGTTTATCTTCACTGTTGTCAGTTGTGCAAACTTTTCTCCACTGTGTCATGTGAATGTGTTTCTACAGCCCCAAAGAGATTAATATATTGTTGTTAAATTAAAGGTTTTTAGTACCTGAGGTCACGATTTTGAACGAATACTTTTATTCACACTAGTGTAGTAAATTTATTTCATAGTGCGTCTGAAAATGTTGTGTCTATTCGAAATCAAGAGATTAAATTACACAAATAATAAATAACTATTAAAGTTAATAGCTCTGGTTAACAGCTACTTGTTTGCTCTGTGTTAATCAAAGCTTCAAGTAAACATTTTTTTAATAGAAATTCCGATATATTCAGAAATTCGCAGCTAATGCTGGGAAACAGAACATCAGATATATGCATGAGATATACGCATGATTTTTTCTGGATGAAAGACATAAAAGTCTGTCATATAAAAAAGGCATACCCATAGATCCATTTATTATCTCTGTAAGTAGTTATTTCCATTCTAAGCCTTAATCATGTGGGTGCGATGGAGCTGCTTTGCCTGCAGAAGTTTTCTGTCCCAGTTCATTGTCAGCTTTAACTTTGTGCTACATCCCCAGGTAACATCTATGATGGTAAATGAGGAAAGAAACAAAGGCATAGATATGCTGTGTGATGGTAAGGAAGCTGATGGGTAAACAAAAATGAGAGACCAAGAGAGAAAATGCTATTGTAAAATTAAAGTTTACATAAAAATAAAGTTCAGCTTAGGTGAATATAAACATGTGGTACAGAAGCACATATAATATGTGCAGCATAACATGTAACATTTAAGTGAATAAAACCACTCCACCCCTCCACATGCACACAGCATAATGTCTGTTCATTTAGAGAAGTAGATTTAATAAGTCATAATCTAACAATTGGTGAGCCGGCTAGGTGTCAGGAAAACAACTCCGAGAATATTTTCAGGAGAAAGATCCACCCTTATTCATATAGTTATTTAAAATTCCAAAGATATGAGATCCAAGGTCAAACCAACCCAAAACCTCTCTGATGACTGATATACTCGAGAGGCTTCTTGTGCCAATAACATCCTACACAATATACCCCTGAGTCTTGTTTGGGAATTGCCTTTACTAGCAAAAGAATTACACTACATGGTGGTGTAAACAGGTCCAGAGTCCCTTGTTTGAACCTGAGCTTGGGTTACCATCTGTGTGCAGTTCCACAAGTCCTCCCCATATCTCCCCATACCGGAATCAGTGTCAAACTCCAGTTTCCAGACTACAACACCCAGCACACACACTCACAGTGCCATTCTCAATTACTCATTACATTCACCTGGATTCAATCACACACACACACACACCTACACCTACAGTATGTACACACAAAAAATACTCCACAGACATAAAGTATCTCTCAATGTCGTTTACCGGCTGACATGCAAAGCCTTGCTCACTGTGTATAGTTATCTGGTTCTCAATTTCATTTTATTTTCTGGTTATTGGATTTATGGTGTGTGTGTGTGTGTGTGTGTGTGTGTGTGTATGTATATATATATATATATATATATATATATATATATATATATATATATATATATATATATATATATATATATATATATATACTGTATATATATATATACTGTATATATATATACACTATCTGTGCAAATGAAGTGGAAAGCAGTGAGCACTTTGGCTGACATGTATTACTCTGTGATTATTCTTATTATTTTAGTTTATGAACTTTTATGAATATTTTTTTCTTTTTTCCTTTAAATTGTTATTATTATTATTATATGAACAAATGTTCAAATGTTCTGCACCCTGAAAAATATAATGTAATATACTGTAAAGGCACACCTACTCTTCTTTTATTCCTTACTTAACTGATTTCCTCTACAAGCAGGTTACTGAAACAACCGAAACAGCATTGGATTAACCTTTGGATTGGCTTTTTTTGTGGAAACAAAAAATCCTCATATGCATCATTTGGCTAATTGACTGAGTTTGGGTTTTCCTTCCTCCTATTTAGAAAGAACCACAGGTTTATTTTTCCAGTCTTGTTATAGACCTGTCTGTGTTTTACCACTACTCCAGCAATAATATATTCACAATATCATTTATTTATCTTTACCTGTGTTTGTGTATGTACAATAAATTTGTGCTTTACCATAAAAGTTTGGCTCGGGCCAGATGTTTATCTCACACACTTTCTCACACTTTCATTATTTCCCCACCATCTCACTTACCATCACAGCAAATCTGCACCTTTGATACTTTCACTTATTTATCACCATATAAGCTGTCTGGGTATCTAACACACAGTAAAATCTGTCACTGAAGTGTGACAGACAGCTTCTCCAGTCTAAGCATCTTCTTCACACCCACATGATTAAGAGTTAGAATGAAAATAGCTACTTATAGAGATAATAAATGGATCCATGAGCACATGACATATTTAATGGCAGATTTTGTTTTATTTCTCTCCTCCATGAGAAGCCATCCTGATACTAAGCTCATGTTTAAATCTGACAGAAAATAAAACTTAAATAAATAATTGGTTATTTCTTAGCATTAAACTACCTGATTGGATCTATCTGCTTGGACCCAGCAGATACAGTAGGACCATGTTCACTACAGTTTTTGATAACTGCCATTAAAAATGTTTTAACTTTTGTTTTAATGCCAATTATCCAAAAAGGAATACAACATTTGGCCCTTTGTCCATTATGTACATGGGGTGTTTTTAAAGGTATGATGTGTTACCATCCTGAAGTTGATTATTTTACAGTAACAAAACACCGTAGTGTTTAATTTCTCTCATACCACATATATTTGGCAAGAATTACAATTATTTATTAAACATGTGGTGCTTTTTATCCATGTACAGTTACATTTAATGTTATTACCTGTTATTACTTCCGTTAATGGCAGCCATAAACAGCCTCACCATTCTCTCTTTCAAAATGTCTAAAAAGTCATGTTATATTGCTAAAAAGAAATAAGAAAATGCAAAGTCCTCTGTGCAGACTTTCCATTGAAACTTACTCACACTGGAGACTCCTTTCATAAATGTTAAATAAACTCACATAATCACCATATCAATATAAGTACACACACACACACACACA
>CM040976.1:24664368-24697970 GCA_022985145.1 Pangasius djambal | reverse complement strand
GTGGCTTGGATGCAGCTGCTCGGCCATGGAAACCCATTCCATGAAGCTCTCTGCGTACTGTACTTGGGCTAATCTGAAGGTCACATGAAGTTTGGAGCTCTGTAGCAATTGACTGTGAAGAAAGTCGACGACCTCTTTGCACTATGCGCTTCAGCATCCGCTGACCCCTCTCCGTCAGTTTACGAGGCCTACCACTTCGCGGCTGAGTTGCTGTTGTTCCCAAACTCTTCCATTTTGTTATGATAAAGCTGACAGTTGACTGTGGAATATTTAGGAGCAAGGAAATTTCACGACTGGATTTGTTGCACAGGTGGCATCCTATAACAGTTCCACGCTGGAATTCACTGAGCTCCTGAGAGCAGCCCATTCTTTCACAAATGTTTGTAAAAACAGTCTGCATGCCTAAGTGCTTGATTTTATACACCTGTGGCCAGGCCAAGTGATTAGGACACCTGATTCTGATCATTTGGATGGGTGATCGAATACTTTTGGTAATATAGTGTATATAAATATATATATATATAATGTTGAATAACAGCATACATACTTTTTTATTTGTTGAATAACAGCACATTTTTAATGCTTACTATTAAAGATGTTATTGTAGAAAAGATAACTTATTAGAACGAGTGCAATAATATGCTATATACCACTGGAAGACACCTTCTAACCAATCAAAATTCAACCATTGAACAGTGCCTTGGTATAAGATCCTATAAAATGCAATTGATCTCATTTAAGAATGAACATATCTGAATATTCTGCAAATTGACAGAAAGGGAAGATGCTGTTTTTGCAGGCAGAGGAAGAGCCAGACAGAGAGAAAATCATTCCTGTGTTGAACACATGCTGTTATAAAATGTTAAGACATTAAAGTCAGATCATGTCAGCAGGGAAAAATAAATGGCACTCAGCCTTTAATTTGCTTTACCTCCTACTAAATTAATAACAGATTATGTGCACAGAGGCATGCTGAGATGGTAATGGAGCCAACTTATGCATGGTTGTTCCCTACTCCTTTGGTAAAGTACTCCAAAAAGCACTTACTTTTAATGTGACTTAGCGAGTAGGCAACAGTAAGGTAATATAAGAGACTTGGTCTCCACTAAATTTTGGTGTACTGTATAGTTATCCATGAAGCTAATAGGCAAATTGGTAAGTGGAACAAATTCTTATGTATTCATAGGTTATATGTATATTTTAGAACACAATAAGTTTCTTTTTTTCAGCCAGCAAAAAGGAAGTATAATGAAGTCGTCTCCTTCTGCAATCTGTACTAGTTGCGATACTTATAATTATTTATAAACTTAGCCATTAAAAACCTAGCCATTTTATTACTAGACTTCTAATATGTATTTTGCATCTCTTGAGATTAGTACATTTTGCATGTATATTAAAATATATGATTTCAGCGGAGATGCCCATGTTAACAATGGCAAGAGTAGATTTTCTGTGATCTGAGGATAATAGGAACATATAAACAAATAAATTGTATTTTGTAATTACCCATCAGCTCTCATCTAATGCCTAACACCCCAATCAAAGACAATAACATATGCATGAATAATTCAGTAATCTGCTACTCTGACAATAGCATCTCTCCTGTCTTTGAACGGTACCTACCACAGCTCTAATCAAAGACAAAAGTGTGTGTGTAATGTGTTTAATTGTTCATCAGAGGAAAATGTGCATGTTGAGCATCACTAAAAATTAGAGTCATTTGCAATTTGCAATGTAATTGACTTCAGAAGGTACCACGTGTGTGTTTGCATGGTAAATTAGAGTGTAATAATGAATCACATTGTTGGCTCTCACGTACTGATATTTACATCTACAGTTAAAGATAGAAGCAATAATGAAGACAGCTGTAAGACAACATAATTGTGGATACTACAATTTAATGAGAAAAATGATGAAGAGTAGAGAATTTAAATGCTGCACAATATTCAACAAGTAACACTGCTAGTGCTGAAAGCAAGAAACGGTATTATGTTGAGCTGATTAAATGTTTACAGAAAAGATGAAAAATGAGGCTATGGGTGAAATATATAAGAAACAATAGGACTGAAGGAAAATGACTTTTGAGACACTGAGTGTCTCTTTAAAGCAGTAAATAGTTAATATAGCTATTGCTATATCTAGAGTAGGATTAATTACGAAGGAATTATGTGTTAGGACTGTAATGTAAAACAATTTTAATTAAATTAATATTATATGCTATGTGTTAGAAGCATTATATTCTATTGTTGTATCTTTTTGGTTTTCCTTACCCTCCATTTCAGCATGGGGCACTGAAGGATAATATTGTTTAGGAGAAGCATGTTCAGAAGGTGTGGGGAAGACGAAAAAAATAAAAAGAGAAAAAAAAGTTATTTTTTTTTAAAAAAAGAGAGAAAGTAGGCTTTATGTACTCCACTGGATTCAACCACTTTTAGGAAGTGGGAGGAAACTGGACAAATTGGACGAAACCCACAAAGACATGGCGAGACAGTAACCTGAGGATCAAACTGGGGACGCTGAAGCTGTGAGGTGGCAATTCTACCTGCTGCTCTACACTGCTCCCCATGGTGTCAGGGTATCTTACCTATTTTTTGAGTCCTAATGGTACCTAATTTTAGTCTTATGTGGCAATAAAATCACACATCACCCAGAATTCCTACATTCTCTGTGCATAATCTCATCTTGTCTTATGTGTTTCAGTAAAAATTATTATTATTATTGTGTCTCACTCTCTTAATCAGCTGAAACTCTAATTATTGTAAATGCAGTTTTTTTTTTATTACAATAAATTACCATAAATATGCAAAATAGATAATAAAAGCCTGATTAATGCAAAGGTGATTCTAAATGTAATATAATAAACCATACTTCTATTAAAAGTTTTAAATTTATACTGGGCCTCATTTATCGAACTAGATAAACATGAATTTATTCTTGCAGGAGCATTTACACATTCATCCATTCTCTTATACTCATGTGTTTTCTTTTATTGTTTTTTTATCATGTTGTTTTCAGCTCTTTGTTTTTTGCTAAATTTAAAGCAGCTGTGTCATGAACATTTATGGGTGATTGGAATTTATCAACAAATGCAATATGCATTTAGCGCCAAATGCAAAGAAGCGTTGCCAAACCTTTTGCCAGTTTGGTGGGAATTTTTAAAACAATTGTATAGAGTTTACACAGAATGGTGTGGAAGAATATAAACATCCAGCGAGCAGCAGTTCTGTGGGTGGAACCACCTTCCTGATCAAAGACAATGACCAGACTAGCTCAGATTGACAGTTAGGCTACAGTAACTTAAATAACCACTTTGAAACTGGGGTCAGCAGAAAAGCGTCTCAGAATACATGACACTTTGAACCTTGAGACATATGGGCTACGTCAGCCAAAGATCACATCGGGTTCTACTCCTGTCCGGCAAAAAAAAATAAATGAAACCTGAGGCTACAGTGGGCTGATTGTATAACTGAATTAGGTGTTCTTAATAAAGTGGTCAATGAATGTATGTTATCATATTAAATGTTGTATTAACATAAATGTTTGCATAAGAACCATCCCTTTAATTCCCATATTCCTTTTTTTTCAGATATTTATGAAATATGCCAATAATTCTGGAGCTGACAGTAACTTCCAATTGTATGTCACTTTAACATAACGTAACATGAATTTATGGAGCTTGATATTAATCATGATTATACTGTATAAACATTTTATAAATGCATCTTCACATGGCATTTTGAATTTCATTAAACTCTGCACAAGATGATAGACTGGCTACATTTGAAAGCAGCCTGTTTAATAAATCAGGGATTCTGTAGCCACAGCCAGAGCAAACTCTATCTGATCACTAATAAAGCAGTATATTTGTTGTGTATACTTTTCTGAATGCTTTGCATGGTTCCATTGATTTCCCTGATTTCCATGAGCTCTAGGTGTGGAAGTCATGGAGCACATCATGTAATGTCTTATGTCATGTAGTGGGATTCAATGGCTCTCAGCATGTGTGTTTTGAAGAATAAAATAAGAATATTAGAAGAAACATGATAACACACACAAATATTTTTCCTCTATCTTCCTATGTCATCTATCAAAAAACGTGTGTAAGCATTTCTGCAGTCTCAATTGCCAGCAATGGCAATCTGCTAACACACACACACACACACACACACACAGGTGTTTCACCCCGAGGGAACAATCTGGAAGCAGCAGCGTGTTTGTGTGTGTCCACCACCACAATGGATTGGAAATAAAACAATCAAGATGTGTTTGAAGTGTAGACTTTCAGCATTATTTTAAGAGGTTCCACAAAAAGATGGCATTTACCATTTAGGAATTACAGCCATTTTAACCAAAGTACTTCTATTTTCAGTGGCTCAAAGGTATTTGGACAATTGAGTGACAAGAAGTTAATTGACCAGGTGTGGTCCATTCCCTCATTACTTCAAGATAAATGAAGCAGATAAAAGGTCTGGAGTTGATATCAGGTATTGAGTTGGCATTTAGCAGCTGTTCGACTGGAGCTACCAATATGAAGTCCAAGGAGATCTCAATGCAAGTGAAGGAGGCCATCATTAGGCTGAAAAAACAGCATACATCTATAAGAGAGATAGCAAAAACCTTAGGTGTGGCCAAATCAACAGTTGGGTACATTCTTAAAAAGAAAGAACGCACTGGTGAGCTCAGCAACATCGAAAGGCCTGAAAGACCACAGAAGACAACTAAAGTGGATGATCGCAGAATCCTTTCCTTGGTGAAGAAAAACCCCTTCACAACATCCACAGAAGTCAAGAATACTCTGGAGAAGGTAGGCGTATCATTGTCAAAATCTACAATCAAGAGACGCCTTCATGAATGTAAATACAGAGGGTTTACGACAAGGTGCAAACCACTGGTAACATTCAAGAACAGGAAAGCCAGATAAGACTTTGCCAGAAAACATCTAAAAAAGCCTCCCATGTGCTGGAATAAGATTCTTTGGACTGATGAAACAAAGATTAACTTGTACCAGAATGATGGGAAGAGAAAAGTATGGCAAAAGAAAGGAACAGCTCATGATCAAAGTATACCACAAGCATAAACATGGTGGAGGAAGTGTTATGGCATGGGCATGTATGACTGCCAATGGAACGGGCTCACTGGTGTGTATTGATGATGTGACTGCTGACAGAAGTAGCAAGTAGCAATTCTGAGGTGTATAGAGCTATACTCTCTGCTCACATTCAGCCAAATGCTACAAATCTGATAGGACGCCGCTTCACAGTGCAGGTGGATAATGACCCTAAACATACTGTGAAAGCAACTCAAGACTTTTTGAAGGCAAAGAAATGGAATATTCTTCAATGGTCAAGTCAGTCGCCTAATCTCAACTCAATAGAGCATGCCTTTCACTTACCGAAGACAAGACTGAAGGCAGAAAGACCCACAAACAAGCAGCAACTGAAGGTGGCTGCAGTGAAGGTCTGGCAAAGCATCTCCAGGGAGGAAACTCAGAATTTGAGGTTTGAAAACATGGGCTCCAGACTTCAGGCAGTCATTGACTGCAAAGGATTTTCATCCAAGTATTAAAATTAAGGTTATATTTACAAATTATGTCACTTTGTCCAAATACGTTTGAGCCCCTGAAAATGGAGGTACTTTGCTGAAAATGGCTGTAATTCTTAAATGGTAAATGCCATATTTTTGTGAAACATCGTAAAATAAAGCTGAAAATCTATATAGCTTTAAATATTACATTGTACTATTTATATTTATTTATAACTTTAATTTATATTATATTTGCAACAAAGAAAAAACAACAACAAAACACTATTTCCTTCTTCAGTCTTTATTTTCTATCCCTGATTTTCCATGCTTAAAGGTAAGTGGTTGTGCTTAATAGCAGTGGTCTTGATACAATTGAAAAACACTGTCTTGGAAGATTTTGCTAATTTAAAATCTGGCACCTTCATAAGTGTGAACTACACACATATAATGTATATGCATAACCTATCTCTGAATATGTATAACTTTCCCTGCATATATACAGTATTTGATGTAACATTTGGACTTTAATTGCTGACTTAAATACCCAAATCTGAATATGGCCCTGTGTGAATATTGTGTTATAATATATTATGTAAAGTTTATGTGACTTTTCTGTAACGGTTCATTTGGCAAACTTTCCCCAACTGTCATGAGACAGAGAGATATAAAAAATAATGTGGATAGGTGGAGTAATAGTGATTGATGAAAGGGCTGTGAATCTTGGTTTTAAGATCACCACAGCACCCACAATCACTCCAGTTCCAAAGTAACAGCAGAAGCGGATTATAAAAATGCAGATCAGGAAAGATGCATTTGAATTCCTTCCGAACGCTTCAGTAGGAATCAGTGACCAGATTTACAAAAGCCTATAAATAAATAAATAAACAAGCAAACAAACAGGCTCTCAAGGGCATAATGAATAAAAGTATATTTCTGTCCCACTATGGCATGCGGATGAGCAGGAAAGAAGATTATCTCCAGAGTGTGTGAGGAGAGTGCTTCTCTTGCTGAAGGACTCTTTCAGGCCTTTGTACTGTGATAAAAACCTGACTATGAAATATACAATATTGTGATGTTTACTGTGTTTGCTCTGTATGGTGTTAACCATAAAAGTTTTTGAAATGTGTTGGAACTGCTAGTTTTATAAAAGCCCCACAGTTCTGAAGGATTACAGCTGTAAAATAAGTAGCATAGTCTGTATGCACACAAAAACTCTAACATTCATGCATAACGCCTGACTCTCACTCACACACAGAGTCTTTAAAGAGCAAAAAGTAATGGTCTGGTTTATTGTGTGTTTTGCTAAAAGGATAAGCACAAACAACAGAGAGGGCTCTTATTCATCAAAGCTACATATGATCAAATCCAATCATAGATTGAGCACAAATACAGTAATTTTCACTACCAGTGTCAATATTCACTTTAATCTTGGGGTGCCTTTATATATGCATTGTTTAGTCTGTTTGAATGGAACTCTAGTGTGTGTTCCCTTCTGTGCAGTTCTTTAGGCAGGTGAGTATATAGCAATTACACTAGGGTGTGGACCAAAACAACCAGTCTGAGAAGATCTGAGTGAGGCGGTCTCAGTCCATTTGCAAGCAAGCTCTAGTGCGTTTTGATTGCAGTGACACAGCAATGCAACTCTGAATCGACCCAACTGCAGGAAGTGAACCAAACGTCAGGTATTATGAATTGCACGCTGCATTTTTTTTTCAGATGCAAGCTAAACTGAGCTGTGAGACACAAACTGAACGAAAATGTAAAATAAAAGCTGGATGTGATACACAAACCATTTTTACCCTTATTTGTATAACTATCTAATCATTTCTTTAGCACCAGCTCCATGTTGTCTATATGCAGGTGCTTTTTTTTTTTTTTTTTTTTTTTTTTTTTTTTTTTTTTTTTTTTTTGCAGGCACTTGGCAGGGGGTTGTTTATCTTTTTTCCATCTGTATTTTTTACAGGGATTGAAAAAGGTTTGATGTTTTCAGCTCAACATGTGCCTGAGAAAAGGTTGTTGTTATGGTTGTTGGTGGTGTTTTGTTTCTGGTTTGTCTAATTATGTGCAGTGTGGACAGCAGCACTAGCTCAACTTTTTTTTCTTTTTTTTTCCTCCTGTCCGGATTTCCTTCCTCTGACCATCTGCCGTGATTTTCTTGACCACATGCTTTCCATACTATGGACCTAATATTATGGCAATAAAGTTTTAACATCTTGAGTTGTAGTATTAGGCTGGCTGTCAGCATCTGTGCCACAAATACACACAATTTCCACTTATTATATCAATATTTTGAGTTATTATCTCATCATTTTGACTTAATTACACATTATTTCAAGATATTATGTCAATATTTTGAGATCGCATTAATGCAACCTAATAACTCAGTTGCTAATTAATCTTATTATTTCTAGCTATTATCTTGTTGTTTTGACATATTCCATTGTTTTTTGACTTAATATTTAACCCCCAAAAATCTATCAATACGATTAATTACTTTAATATTAGCTTGTAGTGATAATTCTTACTCTTTGTGTTGTTTTTCAGTAAGACATTGCTTTTCCACATTGCTTCTATTTCCACAAAATAGAAATCACATCAGCAGTTTTGTGAAAATCCTCTTTGTTAAAAATTTATTTAGACGTCGTACCACAATTTGATTTTAAAAGATTTAAAAGAGCATGCTTGCCATTCATATCTACACAGCTGTGATCATGTGTGTTATATTAGGAGCATTCTTGTTATGAACATAGGAACAAGGGGACCCAGAAGGAGAACACAGACAGGAGTTCAGGGTAAGCAGGTTTTTATTTAAGGGTCTGAGGAAGTAAGGGAGAGGAGCATGGTAACTGTGCAGCTAAGGTAGGGATTTGAACTCACATCAACAGCATGAGAGGTGGATGCTCAGTCAAAGCGCCAGCCAAGCACAGAGTTGGTGAACCATAAGGAAAGTGAGGTGGGGTGAGGTAGGGCAGGGTGGGGAGGGGTGGGGTAGGGCACGGCTGGGTGGGGCAGGGCAGGAAGTGAGCAGACAGAGAGCTGACAGGCTGGGTGAGCAGTGAACCACACTGGAAGCTGGAACAATCTAGCGATAAGTGGCTGAAGAACTGAGGTTTATATACGCTGAATACTGGGTGAGAAGATGAGGAACAGTTGTGATCAGTGCTGCAGTCAGGCGAGGTGCAAAGTGGAGTGCTACACCCAGATACACACACAAACAGAAACAAGAGGGAGAGAAAACACTGGAAATACAAAGAAGGGGAAAAACAGGGAAACATAGGGAAATACACAGGAGTTCCTGGCCCGGACCGTGACAATTCTTATTGCTGGTTTCATTACACACTGCTGCTCAATTTTGTGTGTAGTGTGTGTGTGCACAGTTAAGACTGTAAAACACGCTTGCAGACTACACACTGTATCTTATTTATGCTGTTTAAACTCATTTAATTTCATTTAATTAAATTTCAGGCTTTATAAGTTTGAAGCATTAGAATTTTGTTTCATTAACACATTGCTATTCTTATTGGGTGAAGAAGCAATGTAGTTTTTAGAGAAAAATTTTTTTAATTAGAACAAATCTCATTTTTTGTCCAATCCTTGTACAGGAAGTTTAATAACAAAAATCCTAGTCAAAAAAAAAAAAACAATCCACAAAATGCAAACAGTTCCCAAAATGTGATTTAAAAATGTAATTAAAAGGAAGAGCAGGGTCAAAATGCCAGAATCATAAAAGTCATCAAGCGGCAAGACTAAAGCAAAAACATAGCAAACATGGTAAGGGACAACAAGTCATACACAGGATATCAAATAAGTAAATGCATGGCTCAGAACTTACACAGATGGCTAGCAAACAGCAAGGCTTCTCAATCTTTATTGAGAACTGGAGTCATCAAGTCTAAACAAGGGATCTGTACACTGTAGTTGTATATACATTTTAAGGGCAGTTTTTAGAGGTCAAAAACAAAAGCACTCAGGTGACAGCCTTAAACAAAGTATGCAAAGGAAGTATGCAGGTATAGGAACTCACCCCAGACTCTGGTGTTTCACCAGCTCTAATCCAATCAGCAAAACTATACCACTCAAACACCATAGAGATAAAGAAAAGTCCACACCTCAGGTATTGATGATCATGAACAATGGCTACTAATTCAAAGAATGGGGCAGGGGCACCAAGAGCCATCACAGACAAGAGGTGATAGCCTCAGTTACCATGATCTTTTGACTCACAATAAAGAGAACACTAAAGAAACCTCCTACTAGAAACTTTGCTCATCATAATCATTCAACTGATGCTAAAGACATATAGGAAAACAGTGACTCTTAAATTTGTATTCTTACACGTCGCATACAGTCTAAAGTCCATGTGGTTAACATATTGGGCATACAAGAAGTGAGAGAATAAACTAAGGAATGACCTAGAACTCAGATGAGGGTGTCCTGTGGTGGTCTGGGGTGAAAAAATGTCCGATATGGATGTTACAGTAACACACACAACCCCCTTTACGACCTCAGCTTTTCATCCATACACTCAGTATTCTACATGAGACAGAATGAAATGCTTCACATATTCACTACACAGAAGAAAAAAAAAGCAAAACACTATACAGCCAGACCTTTTTTGTTTTTTGTTTTTTGTTTTTGTTTAATTGATTACTGAAGTGTGTTTCGCATTTGTCAGTGCCATCATTAATTAGTCCCAGTGGATGATGTTGACGGATGAGCTGATGTTAAAAGATGTAAAAATCAAAGTGCTGTTCTCCTTTACTGAGGAAGGATAGAGATGACAGACACCAGTTTTCTGTACTTACACGACTTTAAATGCTTGCTGGAGGAAGCTGTCTGGTCTGATCTGTCCATCACACTTTCTCTCAGATGTGTGTGATTAGATGCAGATCCTGGCAGAGTGAAATGATGATGAATGACTCTGAATGCAGCCAAGCTAAACAGAGATTATTCTGATTAATATTTAATCATGTACTGTGTGTCATACCTGTATGTCTGTGTGCTTGTTAGTGTCATAGTTATGCTGGAATCAGCACTGAACTATGTTTCCCATTAGCCACCGCACCTCATGGGATCATGTCACATGATTGATTGCACCTGTTTCACGTTTTGGATTAATTGTGTACTAGTATTTAAGTCACATCTTGTACAGTACTCAGTGTCTAACTTTTGTCATCTGTGTCAGTAATTTTACACCCAATGTATGTCTTGTTCATTTCATTGCCTTGCTTTGCTATCCTTGTTCATTTCTTGGTTTTTGAGTTTCATGTGTGTCACCTACAGTAAACTAAATCTGCAACTGCATCCACCTCCTCTAAAAATACGTGACAGTTAGTATGGTTGCATCTGAGAATTACTTCTAAATTTACCCACTTTAGAGTCTTGGGCCATATCAGTAAGAAAGAGATAAACTGCTTTCAGATTTCTGAACCTTTTATATATTGGCAGATGTGCAAAATTGCTTCTGAATAATAAAACAACACATAAGGTTTCTGGAATTGTTAATAATTTTTTTGAAAATATAGAAACCACATAGAAATGACTAGATTGATAGATGATTCAACAGCTGAGTTGATCGTTTTTGAGAAAATACACCTTGAGTGTCAAATGTACAGCCCTTGTACTGAAACAGTGGGTTTTCCTGACAGTAACATACTTTCACTTTAAAAAAACATAAAATATTTTATCACAACTATGTGGAAATCTATTTCCTAACCTTGCCTTGGTGTCTGCCTGCAAAGCTCGTTATGGAGGCAGTTTAACAAACACATTGTAAAAAGAACATTCAGTCTGACTAAAGATCACGCACAGAGGGTCACAATTGGATCAAGCTTTCAGATATCTATGTGCTATAAGCCTAATCAATTCAGTTTGACATCAGATACCAAAATAAGTCTGTGATGCTCCTGTGCCTCCACATTATCTTCAAAACAGAGAACAACACTCACACAATCTGTTCATACCTAGTGGAAATCTGTCATGTTTTGGGAGTTGGAAAGAAACCAAAGGACCCCTAGGAAACTGACATGAACACAGGGAATATATGAAACTCTTAATACAGAAAGAGTCACAACAAAGTGACAAATGTATATGAGTTTATTTCAGAAATTGAAGCTAATCAAAACTTTTAAGTTGGTTAAACAAAAATGATAAAAGATCTTGTATATGCTATCCTGGTACAAGGTCAAAGGTCATAAGAAAGCAATTACTGAATATCTGTCCCAGAAATTACTGGTTAGCTGTTGATGACACCATGGAAAAGTATTTATTGTTGATTAAAAGCATAGAATTACAGTGTTTCATAATGGGAAAAGCTTTGATTGAGAATTTAATTAGATTTCCACTATTCAGTACAGAGTAGGGTTAATTATAACAATTATGGATTTATGAATTACCTTTGTTTGCATTTTTGGTCCAATTCCGGATGTAGAGATTTTGGTGTGATGGATGATATAAAATGATATAAAATATATATTTAAATATAAAAATAATATATTTGACCCTTGGTCCTTCAAGTTAATATATATATATTATATATTTATTTTAATATGTTTTAATGTTATCCTCAGCTGACAGGCTATAGCACTTGACTGATCACTGTCCTATTTTAGACTGATGATATGAGGAATTAGCCACTGATTAATCCAGTCAGTTTTGTTCTGATGGCTAAATGTGCCATATTTTCATTAGACCATTCAATGTATTAACATGTTTGTTGATTGCCATTTGCGCAGAGTGTGTAAATGATCTTCTCCGTTTCATGATGATGCAAGAGTGCAGGTGCAATCTCGGACTATTTAGCAGTCAGTATCCAATTACAAACTTAACTCATAAGACGTGTCAATTTCACTAAAGCACATAGCTATCAAAAAACCTGATCAAAATATGACATTCACTGTTTGAAGAAATCACACTTGGGTAGCAAAGTTTTAATAATTTTCTTTAGGCAGTCTGACTGTTTTAGCACTGTGTTAAAAACTGTGGTAAAACAAAGGGCAGACACCCTCATCCAGAGCAGCTAACAGAAGTGCTTTGAAGTCTCAATCAATAAATACATCCTCCTATTGGTTCAGTAGGTCAAGGACTAAGAGTATTATCAGTTTAAAAGACCTTGCTGCAGAGGTAGTATAGTATGAAAAAGCACACAGGACATTTTTTAAATTATCATTTTATTATTATTGTTTAATAATAAAGTGCTAATTTACTGTAAGTACTTCATGAAGAGGTAGGTTTTTTTTTAATCATCATTTGAAGATTGCCAGTGACTCAGCTGTTCAAACTTCAAGGGGAAGCTTATTCCACCATCTAGGCACCAGAACATTGAACAGCCTTGATGCATGCCTTCCTTGTACCCTGAGAGATGGTGGGGCCAACTGAGCAGAGGTGTTATAAATGCTGCAAGTTAGATGGGTGCTGGTCTGTTTTTGAATTTGTAGGCAAACATCAGTGTTTTAAATCTGATGTGGGCAGCCAGCGGTGGGTGTGTAGAAATGGGGTGGTGTGGGAGAACTTGGGAAGGTTGAAAACAAGTTGCATTCTAAATCAGGAATGAGCAGCAGTCATTTTTTAGATTAAATTTCAGCTGATGAGCTGCCATCCATGATGAGATGTCTGCTAGACATGCTAAGATCCGTGCAAAAACATGAGTATATGAAGGAGGAAAGGAGAGGATAAGTTGAGTGTCACCTGCATAGCTGTGGTATGAAAATCCATATGAAGTTATGATCTCACCAAGAGAGTGGGTGAGGGAGAACCTAAATAACCTAACACAATCTTTGCACAAAGATATCCAAGGCAAGTTTTGAAAGTAAATATAAAATAATTCCATGTCATTTTGGTAAAATACATTTATGTTTTCTTAAATTAGAAGTGTAACATACAGTTAGTCAATGAGGCAGGTAATAATCCTGATCAAAAGTCCAAGACATTAAACTAGGTTAATCTCTGATCAACAATGAGCAAGGGTCAAAACCAGCATATATAAAACTTGAAAACATGACATGGACTTGAACGCAAGATAAGGGAGGAAAAACAGTACAAAATAAGTAAACAAACTAATCAAAAGAGTACATTGTACATTGTAATTGACCAATGTCATGATAAGGGCAGAGACAAGACCAAAGCTTTGCCAAAATTTCTTCCATTGGCATTGGCAGAAAAACTAAATTTTGGTCAAAACCTCACTGATGCCACAGTGATGATTATAGAATGTCAACATCATATAAACTGATTTCATGATCTAATACCCAGGATGCTATTGCATCACCTAGTAATGGAAGCAACCAGTGGTTTAATGATAATACAAAAATACTGGATCCTTGTCAGTTCCTCTATATAACTTAAATGGTTTTGATTTACACTGTATGGCCAAAGGTATGTGGACACCTGAACATCACACCCATATGTGTGTAGAATTAAGATTTCCCTTCACTGGAACTAAAGGGCCCAAACTTGTTTCATCATGACAGTGTCTCTATGCACAAAGTAGGGCCTGCACAGAGTCCTGACCTCAACCCCACTCATCACCTTAGAGATGAACTGGAACACTGATTGTGCACAAGGCCTCCTAGCCCAACATCAGTAAATGACCTCAGTAATGGTCTTGTGGCTAAATGAACACAGATCCTGTGTTCCTTACTATCCTGTGTGATAGTAAAGCGTCCACATACTTTTGGCCAAATAGTGTATATCGTTTATGAACATAGAACTCTATTCAGAGCTGAGTTAAGTTATAATGTGAACTTAATACCAAAATTGTCACATTGTCCGAGTTCATTCTGTATTGAGATTTGGGAGTTAAATAGGCTTAAGCACTGCTTGGACAGTTACACACTATTTGAGTGTTGCGGAGTTTCACCAAAACAGAGACCCGTCTCAATTACACATGATTCTAATCTTGAATATATGTCTGTTTTTCACTCAGCCAAGGAATAGTATTAAATCCAGCACCAATGCTACAAACAAAAACTCTGGAATGGCACTCGTGAGAGCCATGATGCCATGCCAATGAAAGCCCAGGAAACAAATCTGTCTAAACTTATTTGGAGTCTTTAGCAAATCTGGTCAAATGGAGATGACCTCTTTGAACTTGTATTTTTAATAGGAAATGCTGACCAAAGGGGTTTAATTAGATTCAGCATTGTTTATTTATTAAAACATGCATAAATGCAGATATCAAAGCCTTCAACGGGATTCATTAGCCAGCCTGATGGATTCTATCAAAGCCAATTTTTACACATGAAAGCCCACATTCAGGCAAAGAACTCAAACCCATACAGGCGAACCTAAAAGAAGAATAAAAGCACCTCAACTAAGCAGCAACCGAGAAATCAAGGAAACAACTGTGAAAGAGACACATTTTATAGAGACATTGATTCGGGTATAAAAGATACAGGGTATTTAGAACACTCTGTGGAATCCTAATCAGAAGAACAGATGAAAGAAACAACATAGCTTTTAAATTGGACACATAAACAATCAGCATTAAAAAGTGCCACATATTTACTCATAGTTATCTTTCTTTCCCAGAGCACAGTTGCCAAGCCCACCTCAATACTACAATTTCTTTTACATTCATTGTTCCCCTTTCATTGTTCCTCTTTCTTCATTCCACCTTTCTTTTCTCTAGTTTCTCTTGACAAAAAAATCAGTATGCTTCTGCATGTTCAATACGTTTAATCTTATACTCAGCAGTACTTCACACTCGTTAGAATTTTAACATATATATTAGTGGTGACAGATATAAGCCATGTTCCATTGATTTGCTCCCCTTTCTAGATGCTGCACAATCATGGGGCAGCATGCACACTCCCCCATTTAGATCTATAAAGTTACTTTTGCAGTGAGTGGTCAAAAATGGGAACTGTAATGCAGAGGTCTACTGGGGTAAGCATCACACTGCCCCATGGCCGCACTCTATGAAGGTTTTCATTAGAGGAGGAGCAATGGACTCCTTAAGTTAATGACAATGATACCAGGGTCACTTTTTTGCCAAATTGGCCTAAGTTCATTATATTCTACAGAACCATTTCTACTATAAGATATATTGCAATGGTTGGGAGAGGGAAAGGGGGCTTATGGAGTGGATAATGTGCATACATTATCAGAAATGTGTGTGTACTATGGTGACCTTTGCTCTAATGGTTCTAAAGGATGAAAAAAAAAGAAACAAAAAAGTCTCCTTTTCCCAATGCCTGGATTTTTTGGCCTAGTTTAAGAAGTTTCTGTGGTTTCTGAGATGTAGCTGGTTGGAAATTTTGCTGAAACCTGATATTAGCTCTTACGTAGGTACACCTAAAACCACTCAAAACAAGCTGCCAGACTGTATGCTGGATGACTGTATGTTGTCAACTCCCAAAGGCCAATTTCAGGATTAGTCAAAAATTCACTAGATAATAGCTTATACCATATGTTTTCTCTTGGCTTAAACTTGACTGAGGCTATACTGTTAATAATATCTTTCTGCCATGGTCACAATTCATGCCAATTCATGGTCACAAGTTGCTCCTGATACATTATAATGACACTTTCTTTCTTTCCAGCGTTTACTTTTCAACTCATTTCACTTTTCCTTGTGTTCAGTTTTCATCTCATTTTCTCATCTTTCCTGTGCAGAAACTTCCTTTCCTATGCATAAGATAATAAAGAACTGAGCATGAACTCATATCGCATGTCAAATGGACAAATGTTTATGATTCGCCTCTCTATTCTCTGTCTAATTCCACTACATAGGGTGTTCTTCAAATACATTTACAGCATTCAGAAGACAGCAAAAGTGCTTTGTAGTCTCCATTAAGAAAATATCGCCATGCTAGTTCAATAGGTCAAAGTCTAACAATATCAAGCATAAACTCAAGCTAAAACCACATTAGAAGGAAGTACCATATTAGCACAGCAAGAAAAGAAAACAAACGTCAATGGATTTTTAAATGAAATAAGTTCTAATCCAAGTGCTTGGTGAAGAGGTAGGTGTTCAGTCTTTATTTGACAACAGCCAATGACTTAGTTGTTCAGAGAGCCAGGGGAACTTCGTCCTTCCAGCTGGGTGCCAGGACAGAAAAGAGTCTTGATGCATGGCTTCCTTATAACTTTAGAGAAGAAGGACAGTGGTGCAGAGTGACCTGTGATAAATGTGAAAGTGTGATAATAATTTCCACTATGATTGTAAGATACTTGTGTTAATCTGTATTTATTAATTTGTAATCAATAAATAAATAAATAAATGTTTTACAGTTTTGTCTCTTACAAATGATTCTGATATGGCCTTTAATTCTAAATAAATGCATCTTGAATTTTGAACTAATTCCAATAAAGAATAAGTATTATTGTAAATCACTAAATGTTTTGTCCTATTTCTGTCTCTCTCCCTCTCAGAGACAATGACAGATTCTCAGTGTTTGTTTCTTATTGGCCTCAGGTGGGTTTATTGTCTGTGTGCCCACAGCATGAACCTCTGGATTAAATTTTTTTTAATCTATTGTCACATTGCTAATCACATTATACAAGCTGGTCTTTCTCTGTTCTTCTGTTTTTCCACATGAAAGGGCCACCCGCACTGTCAGCCATTGTTTCTGTCTCTTGCTGGAGTACAAACACACTTGACTGTTTATAAATGCATGTGGGAAGCTGTAGGAGGCTGATTTAAATGGCTCCTGCCACAAACACATGTATGAATTTAAATTACTGTTATTACCTTAAATTAGTACAAATTGCTTTGCATTTTTTAGCATGACATAGTTGGAACAATTTACCATGATCAGTCACAAACATTCATTCGCAAGTGTATGTAATTCTGGTTTAAATCACATGTGGTAAACACGCTTTAAAGTTTGGTACTGCAAAAAGTTAAAGTCTCTATTGACTTATTGCCTCATTGACTTATTTCTCTTCAAATTACCCTAATAATACATATATACACAAAGGTTTTACAGATTAATTATTCATTTAATAGTCCTTAGTAGCTGCTTTATCCTGGTTAGGGTCACTGTGGAGCAGGACCTTATCCTAGGAACACTGTGTGCAAGGCAGGAATACCCTGTGGACCAGGGGCGGAGCCAGCGTGTGGCCACCATGGACATAATCACGGCCACCCCACTGGCCACCCCGCTCGTAATTGCTCGTAAGGCGAAAATAACTTCTCAAATATTGATCTAGGAGAATCTCGATCATGTCTATTCTAATGTTTGGACCATGAAACGAGATCGCATCACGAGAGTTTCCAAAAATAACAAGGTTTTCCACCTTTCGTAAAAAGAGGGAGATGAGGAGTAAGTTGCAGCGCAGCCTCGGTTCCTGGATCAACTTCGAGTGTTTGAGCACAACCAATCCTATCAGGTGAGTTATAAAATCAGAAAAAATAATATTTGATTTGTTTAAAGATTGTGAAAGTGTCAGTTCAGCTCAGTTTATCAATGTCCTGTGTAAACAGAAGTTAGGAAGCAGTTAGCTTTACATTAGCTGACTTAGATGCTTAGAACTAATTATCACATTATCTATGAGTTTTGGGAAATTCAGTAAGTTATGTTTTTATCATAAAAAATATTTAAAACAATTCAAACATTACAGTGTAAATGCTAGGATCAAGATTGATTTTATATATAACAGAAATTATAGAAACATTTAACCTAAATACATTTTTTAACATGGTAATGCCATGTTTGTTTGCATAATGATATTTTCTGTGCCACCCCAGAGTAACTGCTGGCCCTTGCCTGGCCACCCATATGAAAAATCCCTGGCTCTGCCACTGCTGTGGACAGGAGCAAAATGGGGGGATCCTGGAGCTGTGGTCAAAAATATGGGCCACGATGCCATCCACAGAGTAATTATAGTATATACAATACTAATAACTACTTTTAAGTGCTTTCCAGCCAAGTAAACAATCAAATACATCAACATGTGCCTGATAATTCAATAATTTTATCACATATGAGCATGTTATAATAAATAGATTGGGAGCAAAGGAGCATGTTATTATAAATTTTATCAAAAATCTTAATATAATGACAATCTACTATATAACAAACCTACCATTCGAATGCTAGCATGAAGTGTTTCTGGCTGTGGTTTAAGAGACATAAGAAGAAGAAAATGAGATTTAGAAGGATGGAGGGGAATTTTCATCCAATGTCATGTTCAACAACATCATTTGTTCACATTTCTCTCTATGTGTCCCTCATGATTTTGCCAGGAGATTCATGAGGAAGAAATCTGATCGCTCAGCTGACATAATGTCAATGAAGTATGACAGAATGTGAATGAGGGGAAATATCAGAGGAAAGGAAAACTGGAAGAGGAGGAAAATGAGAACAGGCATAAGTGAAAATAAGTGAATGGGAAACGCAAGGGAATGAAGAAGAGAAAGTTGAGAAAAATATAAGGAAAGAGTAAAGAAAATTATTGAAAAGGGAAGATGCAAGAAAACGGGAGAATAACCTTAGGAATGGGAATGAGTAAAAAAAAGATAAATAAGAGAAGAAAGGAGCATTGCTTGCTTTGACAGACCCAGTAAGTCCAAACAACCAGTGAGAGTGTGCAGGTAAAGGTTAGCATTATCAGAGGTCTGAAATGTCTACCTCCAAAAAATATCTCTCAGGCTCTAGATAATGTGAGCAGAATGTTGTCCAAATCAATACCTTTCAAGCCAGCATTGTAGAAATGTCTGCACATAGAGGCCAGAAGCTTGTTGGGGCCTGGTATGGTGACAATTTGAGAACGCAGTCATAGACACCAGCAACGAGGGATACCATTAAGTTGAAGAAAAAGCTGAACTTTGTTGACTCAGGGGACTCCTGATTTAGCAGTGATAAAAGGCTGTGACTGCTGTGGTTACCAGAGGTGAACATGGTCAACAATAGTCAAGGTGTGCTCATCAAAGTTGTTGGAACTTTGAACTTGACTGTGGATATTTTCAAGCGGTGGGACAACTAAACCAGAAGAACTTGTCAGTGGAGGAGCCAGGACTGCAGGCTTCCTCTGGACCAGAGTCATTTTTTTTGGAAAATGGAAAGTTCTGTAGTTGCAAGTTACCAGGGATGGATAAAATTAGCCATGGATGGCCCTGTATATTGAGGGTCTATTATGGCTGGCATGCTTTTGCAATATTGCAATAACCTTTAGGACCCTGCCTGTGGACTGACAAACTGGTGTTTGATACCTCACTGTTATATAGTTCTATTTGGCATTTTGGTCAAAAATGATTCTCATGTGGTGTTATTTTTAATTTACTCATTTATTTATTTGTAGAGTTTTGTGCAATCGTTGAACAAATTAAATGGCACATATAAATTTGGTTTTGTAAGATCCTTTCTACCAGCCAGTCATCATTCAGGATGAACATAGCATGAAAGCAATATACTTTAGGTGGCATATATGTATTTACGTTCTGACAGAAAAGAACAGAACATTCTGTATCTGTAAAGTTCTAAAAGTAAGTGTACAAAACAGGTACAGTTCAGATCTACTGTCTCACTTGTTTTGCAATGCCATATTCAAGAACATATATTTTTTTTCCACATTTTTCTCTATGCTTTCCTCATGATTTTGCCATGAGATTCATGATGAAGGAATCTGATCAGTCAGCTGACATAATCTGAAAAACATATGGCAGAATCTTTTAGAAGAGACATAAGAAAAAGAGAAAAGATGAGTGAAGGAATGGAAACAAAAAAAAGAAGAGAAAAAAAGAAGCAAAATTAGAAAAAAAACAATAAAAGAAGAAAGAAGGATTGCTTGCTTTGACAGGCCTAAACAACCAGTGAGAGTGAGCAGGAAAATGTTAGCAAGATCAGAGGTCTGAAATGATCTCAACTCTTACCTCTCAGGTTGATGACGTGAGCAGCATGTCCAAATCAACACTTTCCAAGTCCAGCATTGTAGAAATGGCTGCACATAGTGGCCAGAAGGTTGTTGGGGCCTGGTATGGTGACAATTGGAGAGTCCAGTCATAGACACCAGCAATAAGGGAGACCATTAAGTTGAAGAAAAAGTTGAACTTTGTTGACTCAGGGGACTCCTGATTTAGCAGTGAAAAAAATGCTGTGACTGATGTGGTTACTCGAGGTGAAGGTGGGACAACAGTCCAGGTGTGCTCATCAAAGTTGTTAGAATTTTTGAACTTGACTATGGATATTTTTTTTCTGCAGTAGGACTCCTAATGCTGAAGGATTTGTTCATGAACTTGGCCATTTCTTGGAAAATGCAAAGCTCTGTGGTTGCAGATTACCAAAGATGGACTAAATTTGTAATGGATTGCCCTATATATTAAGGGGCTGACATGGCTGGCATGGCTTTAAGCACTTCATCAGTGGTGGATATTTTATTCTCCTTTGGTGTTATTTGTATTTTGCCAAATTTTGGTGTAATCTATGAAAAAAGTTGCAGATAAACTTGAATTTATAAGGTTCTTTCTGCCAGCCAATCGTCATCCAAGATGAACATAGGATGAAAGCAATATAGGTGGCTTGGGCCAATTAACATCATGTTATATATTAACACTCTGATAGAAAAGAACATACTTCAGTATGGTGAGGTAGAGGAGAAACTAACTTTTAGCTGTAATGTTCTAAAAGTAAGTGTACAAAATAAGTACAGAAGAGATCTACTGTACTCGCTGGTTTTGCAATGTATAAATGTTCCTGAAACAATGTTCTTGAAAGTCTCTTGTTCTGTGAAAAGCTAATATTGCGGCTAACATCAGATAACATTTGCATTACATATTACAGACATTAGCGAGCTACATGCAGTGTGCTTAATAATATGAACATATCAGTGTAACCAGGAACTGAATGTCAGCCATCAGACTTGTAAGACATGTTTTTGTGGTTGTACAGAAACATATATTATATATTATAATGTATTTTAACATTGTTTACCCTTTGACATTTTGAGGTGAAATATCTTGTTAAGAGACAGCTGCAGATTTGAAAATGTGAAATATCTTGTATAGAGAATACATTCAGAAAAAATAAGATTACTGTAAATCAGTGAGATTAAATAAATACTTAATAAGTTAGAAGCTTATAAAAATCTAACAGAATTTGCTATTACAGACTAATAAGGATCTAACTGTCTAAAGGTTTAATTGTCTCTGGATTTTGATCATGCAAGTTTCAAGTAGCCTTAAAGTATGGCCCTGCTGGGCTATAAGTGTAAATTTCAGTAATTTAGAGTTTTGCTAGCTGGAATTGCAAAACCTTGATGTCCCATATCTCAAAATGCCTCTTTGCTCAGATAGAACCTTAAAAATACTAAGGTCACAATATATACAAACGGGGGTCAGAAGATGTAAGCGATTTATCAAAGTATTATAGTCCAACAAATAGTCAAACCTCAGATTCAGAAGGAACATTGTGGATCATGTCCTGGCCATGGAACAGTGAACCAGCTTTTCAGTCTCTTGAAGGTAGCTGAAGGAGTTTGTCAATCTATTCTACATATTCTTGGGGTCTTGAGGAGCTGACCTACAACCATGATCCTAATGAATCATGGGGTTCTACTGTCAGTCAGTTTTCCTTGTAAATTCAAAGTGAAAGCTGGCACTGCAATCTTGGAGGGTCAGTTTTGGTCATTGTGGGTGCCTCCATGTTGGATGTTCATCATGGGACATTATTGAATGCAGACTCCCCCAAGGTTGTCTTCCTTCTTGACAGTAATTTTTTATACGCAGAATAGAGGCATGGTCAAGGTCTTGAGGATATCCAATGTGGGGAACAGTAAGTGACATTCTATGTTGTGCTATTTTCAGAGGATATATGGCATGTTCTTTGTTGCATGAGCTGGAATTTTTTGCCACCCAATATGAAGCAGTTGTTATGTGGATTACCACCTCCAAATTAAAGCAATGGTACTCTTTGAATAATGTACTTGTGCATATACTTTCCAGGAAAAGAAAGACGCCTGTGGTTGGGAGTTTATCTCAGATGTATCTCAGTCTTGTTTATTTTTGATGCAATGATGAAGTGTAAGCCTGAACACAAGTCAGGTAGTGAAACATGGAAAATTAGTTCCCTTTTGATACTAGACTCATACTGTGTCACTAGACGGTATGGGGAAAACTCCTTTTTCTCCGATGACTGAAGCCTTTACAATCACGCAGTGAAACTGCATGGCCATTGGTTCATGCAGAGCAATAAAAACGAACCCATGGCTATGGTATGAGCCTATGGCGAAGAAGCCTGCCAGAATGGGTGGAGCCAACTGGCTATATAAGTGGGCATTGCGCCATAGGATCTCAGGTCAATCCGACTGAAGCGACGACTGAGTCGTGCAATGCCATGGCACGGCCTGCAAAGCAGTACTCGTTCCCGTATCTCAGGGAACTGAGGTTACGCCAGTAACCGAGTACGTTCCCTTTCGATACTACACTCGTACTGTGTCACTAGACGCTATGGGGAACCAATACAATCACGCCATGCCATGAAAGTGGAATGACCGGCATGAACTGGCCTTGAGCAATTAAGGCTCAGAGGGACCAAGTATAAGAAGGGTGAACCCTGCAGGAGGCAGGAGGCAGTTCCAAAATAATTCTGTGTAGTCTCAGCACTTCTTTAGGACACACACCTGTCCTAAACAGACGCGTGCCCCTTAAGCAGATAGAATCCAAGCCTGTAAGGCCGGCTGTAGAACCTGGCGAATGTGGACAGCGAGGCCCTGCCGGCCGCCGCACAAATGCCCCCCCCTGATGGTATGCCAGGGACCACCAACAGATCGGACGTTTGGTGCCAGGTATGGCTCAGGATTTTGTGAAGTGATTGCTGAGAAGACCATGACTGCCATTTTTAATCATTCACTTACTTAATAGCTACCCATAAATTGTAGGATAAGTTTAAAATTCTAATGGACATGAACACTGAATTCACATATTCATTCAGATTTTATTTTGTCTATATTTAATAATGGTGGCACTGTTGTGCAGAAAGTAGCACTGCCACCTCACTGCTCCAGGGTCCCTGGAAAACATGCCAGTAGGTGGATTGGCTATGCTAAATTGCTCCAGGTGTATGAGTATGTCAATTCATGTGTCCATGGCACTCTATGATGGACTGATGTCCCATCCAGGGTGTTCCCAATTCCCACTCAGTGCTCCCATGATAGGCTCTGGATCCATCATGACCCTGACCAGGATAAACTGAGGTTACTGAGAATGAAATAATGAATATAATAATGTATGAATGCTTTGCTTATGTACTGCTTCTGCCTGTACACAAGCAAAGTAGGAAAGGAAAATTTCCTTCACTGTGTTCTTCCAAACTGAGCTTTTTCCCCCACTGGAGTAAATTATTCTGAGAGGATTGCACATCTCTGCAATACATGCATGTTCCTGGAATAACCCAAACAAAATGAACAGTTAGTTGCTGAACTTCTAACATTAAAATGCATTTATAAAGGGCTCTTATTAATTCTGATTTACAGTTCTGCTATTGGGGAAATACAGACAAAAAATTCTAAAAGTGTGCAATGGTCCAGCTTTGTGCCAAGAGTTTTAAAAACAAGCACAACAAACAATCTCACAAAGCATGCTGACAGATTGGATTGAGGCTAACTTAATGAATACTGTGCTATAGTAAAGAATGTTACACTTAACTTTTTTGTGAGTGTACATGCCACCATAAAAGTTCATGAGAAAATGACTTTTACCAAACCCAACCTCCCTCTCCTACCAACCCACTCACAAGCACACAACATACACCCACATAAATATAATATAGTACACTATGCTAAATGCCTGGAGCACCTAGGGCTCTGTTGTAAATGCCTCCAGCTCATTGTAGCCTGAAGCCTGAGTGCAAACTGCAACATATTGTCAATGCTTTAACAACACTTACACACTGTTACATCAGAGTTACAAAAGGTTTAAAAAAGAACCCCTTTTTTATTTTGTTTTGTTTTCCTACTAGTTAAGCTCTGCGGACTATCAATATTGACATGACTTAATTTAAACCTTAATAATTGTTTTAGATTTTCACATTAAGCTGCCATTATAATGTAAAGATTCCATATGAAATTCCAGGACTGATCTACATTAGTCTCCATGTCAGATACCATTAATTCACTATTACCAGAATTCAAAATATGCACAGTGTCAGGCTCTGTTATTGCCATAAAAAAGCACATTCTGTTACTGTCACTAAACACACAAAAGGGAGATATTTAACTCAATATTTTTTATAACAACAAACACCAGTAGTCATTACAGTCCATTTTGCAAAAGTTGTGTGTATTAAAACTATGTAATAATTGAAACCCTAAAGATTCAAAACATGACCTAATGGACAGTATGGTACTTTCATGAATGATTTACATAGTATGTTTTACATACAATCAACAAGTGGATTAACTTTGATAGTGTAATAGCAAACATTTTAATACTTGACGTGAAACTACTGTTATTCATCATCATGCTTAATTCATCTAGCCAAATATTTGTCTTTTAAGCTGGAGTGTGTATTGTTCTAGACGTTTCTTGCTAAACTTTAGACGAGGGCATGAGACTGATAAACTTGCGGGAACAGATTGTTCATGCAACCTTGTTCCAAAAGCTAAATAGCAAGAAGACATCTGTGCATTAACCGGTTCTGCCTTAGGTTATCACTAGAAATGTAGTACAAAAAGAAGTGTTAGACAAAGACTGAGCATGCTGTTTAAGTTTCTGTTCCTGCCTTGAGCACTTCAGAATAAGGTTGGTTAGCTCGTATGGTCTTAACACTTCATTTGTTAGTGGTGAAGTAAGAATCCACCGCAATACGCCATGCATAAATTCACTGCCAAAGAAAAAAAGCCATGCATAAATTAACTCTTGGCTGGCATTTGTCGCCCTTAACTATACAACGTTAGATTATTCACTTCTGCTTAGTCTGCATAACAAAGAATTGATTGGGCATTATCTCATCTAATACAGCAATTATTATATAATTTTTGCATAACAAACTCTAAATATGCAACAAAACATGCCTTTATGAATAAAGACTAATGCATAGTAAACAAGCCTTTTCAAAGGTGGAGCTTATAAAATGGAGAGTTTTAGTTTTAATGCGAGCTGTATGTGAAGCCGTTATATATGCACACCTGTGACAGCATTGCAGTAATTAAATTCTGTATTAATGCACCAGGTTTTAAATAAATAAAAAAGTTACACATAAGCCACTGTTTTTTCCATAGAATACCCTAATCTTTGCTCGCTATGTTGCTTAGCGACCAAAGCCTGTTGTTAACAGATTACATAGTGTGCCATTAAAAATAGTTAATTGTGAATATTATTAAAAATAAATGAAATTGTGTACTGTATACTGCATTTTATTATATTATTTTTGTTGTTTAATATAAGCTACTGAAGAGTGTGTATTACAGTGATTTTATCATGGCTAAAGAGAATCTGCTTTGTGTCATGCCTAAGAACACCCTTTATTTAATAAGCAAATAACAAGACCTTAAATATCCTTTTATATGGGTTCTTTAATATGAATGTTGGTTTTGTAGTGCTGCACATGCTTAGAACTTGACAAAGTATTTTGTGCTAAGGAGCAACTTTAATAGGTTCAGGATGGAGATAATAATCAGGTGATACTGGGCAGAAATGGGCTGTGGTTAATCAGGGTTGCAGCTAATCTTTGCTTAAGGGCATGGTCGTCAGTACGTGGGTTTTGTGTGAGAGTAACATACACACGCTTCAGCCTACCTTCTCTTGTCTTATGTTCTGTAATCTTATTTTTTGGTACGCTGTTTAAATCATGTTCTCCTTCTTTACTCCTCTCGTTTTCTCTGTACATGCTCAGAGGAGATAGATTTGTAGAGATTAGT
Source organism: Pangasius djambal (assembly GCA_022985145.1). Classification (NCBI taxonomy): domain Eukaryota; kingdom Metazoa; phylum Chordata; class Actinopteri; order Siluriformes; family Pangasiidae; genus Pangasius; species Pangasius djambal. The sequence goes on along the minus strand of CM040976.1, from coordinate 24,671,651 downwards.
TTCTTTCTGTGTCAGAGGAGCTCTGGGAATATGCTTTGCCATGTGAATAAAACACTGCTCCTTTTTGCATGACTCATGAAAACAAAAAATCTACACTTCCTTTTTTGTGTAAAATCTGTAGCACATTGTGTTTTGAGACATGTTTAATAATACACAGCAAAAAACTCTGAGGATTAAAGTTCAAACCAAGTAGCTCTCAAAGGAATTTCTTTAAATATCACATTTAACGTGTAAGTGACTTCAGATGTGACTGCTGCAGAAGGAAATCAGCCAACACAGCAAAAAAGACATCTTAGCAAGTGAAAATATCTTGAATATAGTCAAATTTATCATGTATTTCCTATTATAAGTTTACAATAGGCCAAATATATGATTATTAAGTCTTTTTTAACTAATCTCATTTTAAATAGTCTTCTTTAATCAAAATGGTCTGCCAGTAGAATTAGAAAATATAAAACTTGAAGTGTGTAACAAAAAAAAGATTTTATAGGGTGAAAAAATCTTATATTTGAATTATAATAATCTCATAAAAAGACATATTAGATAAATTGATCCATATTCAAGATATGTTAACTTGCCAAGATATTATTTTTGCAGTGAAGGAAATGACACTCATCCAAGGCATTTTTTTCTTTAACAGGAAGTGTTACCTAAAGACCAGAGATGAAACACATGCACACATGGAGAGAACATGCAACCAGTAACCCAAAGTCAGGGTCGAATCAAGGACCAAGAATCATAATAATCATAATCAATGTATATATATATATATATATATATATATATATATATATATATGTGTGTGTGTGTGTGTATACACTGCTCAAAAAAATAAAGGAACACTTTTTAATCAGATTATAGCATCAAGTCAGTTAAACTCCTGGGATATTGATCTGGTCAATTAAGTAGCAGAGGGGGTTGTTAATCAGTTTCAGCTGCGTTGGTGTTAGTGAAATTAACAACAGGTGCACTAGATGGGCAACAATGAGACGACCCCCAAAACAGGAATGGTTTTACAGGTGGAGGCCACTGACATTTTTTCCCTACTAATCTTATCTGACTGTTTTTCACTAGTTTTGCATTTGGCTAGGGTCAGTGTCACTACTGGTATCATGAGGCGATACCTGGACCCTACAGAGGTTGCACAGGCAGTCCAACTCCTCCAGGATGGCACATCAATACGTGCCATTGCCAGAAGGTTTGCTGTGTCTCCCAGCACAATCTCAAGAGCATGGAGGAGATTCCAGGAGACAGGTAGTTACTCTAGGAGAGCTGGACAGGACCGGTATCTGCTCCTTTGTGCAAGGAGGAACAGAATGAGCACTGCCAGAGCCCTACAAAATGACCTCCAGCAGGCCACTGGTGTGAATGTCTCTGACCAAACAATCAGAAACAGACTTCATGAAGGTGGCCTGAGGGCCCGATGTCCTCTAGTGGGCCCTGTGCTCACTGCCCGGCACCGTGGAGCTCGATTGGCATTTGCCATTGAACACCAGAATTGGCAGGTCCACCACTGGCGCCCTGTGCTTTTCACAGATGAGAGAAGGTTCACCCTGAGCACATGTGACAGACATGAAAGGGTCTGGAGAAGCCGTGGAGAACGTTATGCTGCCTGTAACATCGTTCAGCATGACCAGTTTGGTGGTGGGTCAGTGATGGTCTGGGGAGACATATCCATGGAGGGACGCACAGACCTCTACAGGCTAGACAATGGCACCCTGACTGCCATTAGGTATCAGGATGAAATCCTTGGACCCATTGTCAGACTCTACACTGGTGCAGTGGGTCCTGGGTTCCTCCTGGTGCACCACAATGCCCGGCCTCATGTGGCGAGAGTATGCAGGCAGTTCCTGGAGGATGAAGGAATTGATACCATTCAATGGCCCCCACGCTCGCCGGATTAAATCCAATAGAACACCTGTGGGACATTATGTTCTGGTCCATCCAACACTGCCAGGTTGCACCTCAGACTGTCCAGGAGCTCAGTGATGCCCTGTTCCTGGGAGGAAATACCCCAGGACATACCCCAATTCTAAATGTAATTGGGGCAATAGTTTGCATCATTTCAACATTTTAAAGGGAAGTTGTTTACCTTACTGTATATCATAATTTGTGGGCGTGTCCTTATGCAAATTTGTGTGGCTGTGCACAAATAGAGCAATATATAATATATAGGGTTTATCAACATCAACCGTGTGCAACTGTGCATATGCACATATGATAAATGCCAATTTTCTAGTGCATACTGGCATTTCTTATGTACGAATTTAGAACTTGTTCTACACATGGTTTTATAAATAAGATTCCACGGTTTGTCACCAAACTGTGAATGAAAATCAGCTGAGACAATGTCTGAGCAGGTATTTTTTTATTATTTACTGTGCCCTTAGGAGAGTGACCGCCAAGCAAGACTAGTTGGGCCTATTTCACTCCATGGACCAGGAAGCAGGGGATTACAGATGGCCACTGCAGAATTATAGAAGACTTAAAGACATAAATATTTTACTTTTCCATCCTGCAAATATCCTGCCTGTGGTGACAGCAAATGACATACTGTATAGTTCATTTATACCATTTTATACCTCCATCATGAACTCTGTGCATGTGTGTTGTTCATGTGTGCTCTGCACACTTTATGGTGGTTTTCGTATGCTAGCTATATGAGATTCCAATAAGGATAAATTAATATGTGTTCATTCATATGGATTTGACTCACACTGAAGGTCTGAAACAAACACTGACTCACACTGAGCTGAAGGTCTGCAACAAAAGCAAACTAAATATAGCTGCAAACAGCTTTTAAGGAGGCCAAGCACTTTTTTGCACCCCATCCCTTAGAGATGGAGGAAGACCAGAAGCCACTCAGACCATCAGGAGATACTAAATGTGAAGGCAAAATGTCAAGCTGCTGCTGATATATTGCCACTCTTCCTGTTTTCAGTAGCCCCCTTCTTCAGATGATTTTATGTATTGTGCTACTGCCACATGATTGGCTGATTTGATAATTGCATGAACGAGCATGTGTATAGGTGTTCCTAATAAAGTAGCCAGTGAGTATATAATACAACATATGATAGCTGCTGAGTATGTGTGTGCATGTGTTTCCATTCCAGTAGAAGTTGAACCTTAACTAGTACTTCATTTTCTCAAATCCAAGCCACAGACCCAGACCATCCAGATCGATATTTTCCCCTTGCACACTTCATTCTCTGTTTGACACACACTTAATCTCCTGCTTTTGTTTTCCCTGCACTTTTCTATTGACTTTGTCCTGATCCGCCTCCTGAATCCATCACCCCTTAAAAGTTAACAAGTTGTCAAGGGAAATGGCATTCTGTCTGCGTCCTATAAGAAATGTCAGTGGAACAGTGACGGCTCTTGCACACATCAATAGTGAGAAAGTGTAAGAGCGATCACTCTCCTAAACACAATGGAAGAGAAAGAGTGAAATCGGATGCAGCAGAAAACAGAAATACAAATGTTTGCATGAAATTTGCACTGCAGTGCGTTAATGCATCTGCGTAATGTGCAAGATTTCCCTGAACACATTTTCTTGTGGTGGAGTTTGTGTGTGTTGTTCTGGATTCTTAAGCAATTCTTTATTTGTAAAACATGTGGTAGTGGAACACTAAGAGAGAGGTTTGCTCTAATAAGTTGACAGAGAAAGAAAAGGTCCTGCAATATATACAGCAACGCTCCAAGCACTTCATATACAGTAGCGAGTTACAACCTCTGTTTAACGCTGTCATGTAGTCCTAGGGCTAAACGTGTTAGTATGATGACATTTACATTTACGGCATTTAGCAGACCACGATACAATGAATGATACACACAACCATTACATTTCAGTGATTCTGCAGGTGGACTGGAGGTTGTCAATTTAGGGAGAGTCAATAGAGTTATTTGTACAAATAAAAACCCAAGAGTTGTGACTGTATTAGTATTCACCTCCAGTCCTGTGAAACCCCTAAATTAGTTCTGATGCAACCATGGTCTTCAATCATGAAGACCAAGGATCTATCAAAACAAGTCTGGGACAAAGTTCTGTAAAAGTATCAGTCAAGGTTTGATTATAAAGAAAAATATCCCAAGTACAATTGCAAATGTGCCTAGAAGAGGATGTACACCAAAAGTTAGATCTGTTTAAGGAGGTCATTAATCAAACAAACAACTAAGAGAACAAGTATATTTCAGGAGCTGGAGAGATCCACAAATGGGAGTGGCTCTTCACAAGACAAATATAAGACTGGGCTTTATAGAAGAGTGGAGAGAAGAGGAAAAAAAAAACATATGAGTTTGCCCAAAGGCATGTCAGAGACTCAGCAAACATGCAGAAAATGGTCTGATGAGACCAAAACTGAACTTTTCCCCATAGCACAAAGTTCTATATTTGGCTTAAGTCCAACACAGTGAAGCATGATGAAGGCAGTATCATGTTGTTGGAATGCTTTTATTATTATTATTGTTATTATTATTATTATTATTATTATTATTATTATTAAGCATATAGTAGTAGTAGTAGTAGTAGTGCAGCCTGAACATGTTTCTTCTGATTTTGAGTAATATGTTTTGCTTTCTTTTCCCCCTCTTTGTCTGGTTATTAAACTTTCGTTTATGCTCTTGTATTTTTGTTGTTTGTTTTGTTTTTTTTCTGTGGCCATTTTTGTTTGCACTGCCTTCTAGAAAAAATATAAAATGTTTGGAAGTGGATGTGCTTTAGCGCTGATGTCCAATAATGAATGGCTAGCCACACAGTTCACCAGTTATCCAATTATATTTCTTACATTCCTTTCCTCTCATCTTCTCTCTCTCTCTCTCTCTCTCTCTCTCTCTCTCTCTGGATTTTGTCTCTGACTACTATGTTCTGTTTTTATGTTTTTTTCTCCAATATGTACTTTGTGTGTGTGTGTGTGTGTGTGTGCGCGTGCACATCCATGTGTGTTTGCTCACATTTGCACTATTGATGTGAGTCTGAAGGGCTCCTGAAATGTTTCAAAGCTAATTGGTGCTCCCTTTGAAGTGCAAAAGGAGCAAATTAGTGTCACAGCACAGTGAAGAGAAGAAACAAATGTCTTTCCAATACAGTATTTTTTGAAGTGCACCCATTGTTATATGAATCAATACACAAAATAAGAAGAAGGAGAAAACAGCCATTTCAAGGCATGTATGACGTGTATTTAAGTTGAAAGCATATTCATTTTGGTATTCGTAGTGATGTCTGACATTTGGACTAGATTATATATATATATATATTGACTTGATTGCATTGTATAACTAAATAGCTCACGTAACACATTCAGTTTCCTAGTGTTACTGCAGTTATTTGTATTTGTAGTCTATTCTTGTTTGACCTGCCTGTATCTTTGCTATTCCTGTGAAGAGCAAGTGGTTGTCTTCTGTGGTGATGTCACAGGCAGACGCTGTTATTTCTAGCGCAGTTACAATGGTGTTTAATAGGAGAAAATATTTCAATGATCTCAAAGATAAGGGATAAAAAATAGGTTTTGCTGTTAGCTCCTAAAAACAAGAAGCAAAATGTTCTCTTCTTACTCACCATTTTCCACTGACATTCAACATCACATTAATGAGAATTGTAATGTACAATTAGTGAAGACAGCAAACTTTGGATTCAAAGTTCCATAATGCAAGGCAGCTATACTCAACTCAGCGATCTACGAGATGCTGAGAGCAATAGTGTTGAGAGCACTGAAAGCTGATCTGTTGAAAGCTGGATAATCTAAGAGACTAAAGAGTCACTGCATCGTTTGTTTTAGGTAGAGATGAAGTGAGAGCTAAATTCCACTGTCGCCACTATCAGCAGGTAGTCGAACAGCATTTTGGGTAATACAGGAAACTTTTAATCAAAGTGAAAATAAACTATAAAAAAGGTTAAACTAAAAACGTTATTTAAAGCAATATTTAATGCTACGTGTTAGTTCAGAATAGAAAATTTAAATACACATTTTTATAACATATCTGTGAATTAAACAATTCTACATTGCTATGTCTATTTTTTGGTACAGTGGGTGTCTTCACACACTTTATACCCTGCTAAGACCCAATCTGATTGTTTTTTCCCCCTTGACAAGAAGTCAGGCTCAATTTGCCTGTCATGGCTTCAATTTCCTGTTTGCTTCCAGTCTTCACTTGTATGTTCTTCTCTTTTTTTCTCAGCTCCATCCCCCTTTTTTCCCTCCTCAGTCAAAGGCTGCTATTTCAATTCATTATTGGTGGCTGTGTGTGTGTGTGTGTGCGCGCAAGAGAATTCATACTATTTCTTTCTTTTTCCCCCTTTCCTTTTCTTAGTGATGCTTTGGCAGTTTTGTGGGTTTTCAGGTCACAGGTATGTTTTATTTTTTTTTTTTGCATTCCAGGGAGCATTATAACTGACCTGTTCTCATTCTCAATGTAAGGTATGTAGGTGAGTGAATTATAACTATTAAATTAACTATTAAAAATTATTATTATTTTTTAATAATAAATTCTATTAAGTGGGGCACCAGTACAATGGACAAAATTATCCCAGACTGAGATACAACTTGATAATGGCTGCATCACAAAGATAAGAAATACTAATAATTTGTCTGTTTTTGAAGACATTTGAATTACATATGAATTATAGGTGGATTAGTTGATAGTCATAGCACTCCTTTTGTGACAAGACAGAAACACATACATATAAAACATACTATGTTTAATAATAATAATAATAATAATAATAATAATAATAATAATAATAATAATATGGCAACTGAAAATACATACAAATTAAGTGAAAGTAATTGATAGACAATTAGATAATGAATAGAATTAAGCTTAAAGGCAGGTGACTGCAATCTAGTCACCCACTGCATCAGTGGAAGATTGCAGAGGAAGAGTCCACAATTCAGCAGAAATCGTGCTGAATGTCTCACTATAGCATTGGAATTGCTTCTCCGGGGATTGTGGATAAAAGCTTATAGCTCTGTGTGGATGGTTTTTAACGTGAATCATGCTGATGGTCCAGCCATAATTGAGTCACCTTGTCCAGGGATCTTGGACAAGGCATTTTTTACTCACAGGCTCACTGGTGTTTATTGATGAAGTGACTGCTGACAGAAGTAGCAAGATGAATTCTGAGGTGTATAGGGCTCTACTCTCTGCTCACATTCAGCCAAATGCTACAAAACTGATAGGACGCCGCTTCACAGTGCAGGTGGATAATGACCCTAAACATACTGCGAAAGCAACTCAAGACTTTTTGAAGGCAAAGAAATGGAATATTCTTCAATGGCCAAGTCAGT
>CM040976.1:24639162-24657694 GCA_022985145.1 Pangasius djambal | reverse complement strand
ACGCTTTCCACATCAACCTCCTCGGAGGAAGATAGGAGAAGCGCCGCGTCCACTCCCTGGGGGGAAGAAACCGCAGAGCGTGCTTCCGAATCCAGGGAGGGGAGAAAGGACGTGGAAGGTGAGGAAGGAGAAAGGGACAAGCCCGTCTCCATTCCCTCTCCCAAATCCATCTGCGAACCCCACGAGCGCAGCTGCCGCTTCTGCCTCGGCAGAAGCGGGGCCGGCACCGCGAGGCACGCTAGCGAAGGCTCCCTCCTCAAAGAGAGCCTTCCGGGAGCGGAGAACACGCAGCGGCATGCGCTCGCAATGCGAGCAGCCGGCTCCCTCGAGAGCCGACTGAGCGTGCTCCGCTCCCAAACAAACAACACATAGACTGTGTGTATCCCCACCCGTAATATATCGTGGGCAGGGAGGAACACACAGCCTAAAACGCTGCTTGCTCTCGCCCTTAGTTTTATCCTTAGCCTTAGGCATGCTTCGGATAAAGAACAAAATCAGACAGACAAGACAAACAATATGACATAGAGCGCTTGCTGAAACGCAGTAAGCTAACGCGGGGCTCGTCGCTCGGGCTTTTATGCTTCCGGGTCGCTACGTCACCCCGCCCGTGACGTCTCGCCAATCCATTGGACGGATTAGACACGTGATTCAGAGCGCGGTCACGCGGGGGCGTTCCCATAGCGTTTCGACGCAGCTCGAGTTCCTGAAAGGGAACTTCTTTTGACCTGTTGTGATTACATGTACAATATGAAGAAATGCACTGGAGCACTGTATTGCTTGCATATTAAATGCATCTACATATTAAATGCATCTGTCTCATTTTTCTACTTGTCGAAAACATAAATGTATTTATTTTTTACAGTAAAAATAAATTGAGTCATACACAAACTATAATTAGAATTCAAAACCATAAGGTAAGTTTTAAAATTATGATTACATTTTTCTGTAATTTAAGCACATTTTTAAATGCTGAAAGAAACTGTGAAAAATGTACATACTATGTAGATTGACAGAAGTTTTATATTTTGTTTTATCTTGTGTATTTCTAATACACTCCAGTGCACCTAATACCCCCTTCCCATTATGGGAATACCACAAAGTAACCACAATCATATTTGTGCTGCATCTGAAATGATGGTGCAGTGTTTTTTGCAGAGTATTATTATTTATTGCATATTTATGTATATTTTATTGTTACTATAAGCACACAAGAATGATGCAATTAGCACACTTCAAGTGTAAGTGGTATGCCATTGCAATATGCAAGACATTTATTTCAATGATACCTAAAATACAATAGAAGCTTGAGTTCAAGATAGTCCAAATTACTTGCAATGACTTAGGAACTATGTCTTCAGCATACTATTCCTATATACCTAGTGAAGCTCTAATCCACACAAAGTGATGTTTAAATAAATGTTATTAAGCCAAGCATGTGTTTTAATGTCACTATTAGTAAAAGGATAGTATTACTTCAGTTTATTATCAGTATAACATTAATGTATGTTCAACAATCTTACAGTGTAATTGAGTTGCAATTGTAATTGAGTCAATTCTGAATATTGCAAAAAAAAAAAAGAAAGAAAAATACAAGGGTAGGTATTTAAAGTGTACTTAAGTATGCTTGGAATAGTTCCATTTTAGCACAACCAAGTATACTTAACACATCTTTAGTTGAACTGAAGCACTGCTTTCAGAAAACTAAAGTGCAAATTAGTTAATTTTTTACTTAAGTATAAAATTAGTTGTTCCAATTTAGCAGACTTTAAGTATACCAACCTATAGTGGGCCCCAATACATTTAAGTATACTGAAGCACCCAAGAATAAAGTGTGCTTAAGTATATTATTTTTTCACTAAGAGAGAGACAAACATACAAGCAAAAACAAGCACTTGGGGATTAAACTCATGTGCAAAACTGCTGATTAAGCTCTTTCTTAGAGCCTATAATGCTGGACATATACCTCTGGACTGGTGAGAGTTTTCCTTTCTGTAAATATGACAAAGCTTCTCTTTCCAAGAGACTTTACTGAACTTTAGAGATTGTAAGTGTGATTTCAGGGTATTCTGTATAGATATGGTTGAATATACATGATCTTTGTGTCCAAAAAGATTTGCAGGGTTATCTGCTCAAAATTTAAACAACTAGCTAGAACTATCCACCTCTAAGGGGACTATTATATATGGAATGAAAACAGGGACATATCCAAGTAGATATTTTTACATCCAGGGAACCAAGAGAACCACTTACGGAGTTCATTTACACTTTTAGACAATTGTATTTAAAAGGGTCTTCACGGGAGACACAATCTATTAGCTCTATCACCACCATTACCATGAGTTTTAAATTAACGGAAATGAAAGAGCTTAATTGGAAGAGAGAACAAATTGGGGGTAAGTACAAAAATGGTGATTAGAGATAGAAGGTTGTGTTAAAGTAGGGAAAGATTAAAAGTATTATTAGAAGAGTAAGAGATGAAAGAAAAGGGGTAGAAGATGGTGTTCTTTGAAACATAGATATGAGCAAATTGAATCAATTTAAATATGTGCTATGGTTACTTTCACACCAAAGATGGGAAATTGATCACAGCCATGCTGAAGATGTGTCTGTTCTTAATGGAAAGAAATCCTTTTGCTTTGAATTCCTATGTTTTGGTAGAATAGGAGATGAACAAAATCACATTGCCTATATTAAAAAAAAAAAAAAAACAAACTCTGCATCCAGTGTCTGTTTCTGAGATTCCATTAGTTGTAACATCAAACTTAGCTGGCTAATTGGTTAAGATCTGGTGGTTGTCCAAAAAAGAAATGTCCAATCCAATACGTTATTCAAAAAGTATTGCGTGTGTTCTAAACAGGTGTAGGTTCAGATATGAACAGGAGGTGCTTTTTGTGTGGGAATGGGATTCCATGGGATGCAATGAAAAGGATGCACAGGAGGTTTTTACTTTTAGGGGCACAAGCTAGCAGTCGGATATGAAGATTGCAGGACAAACAAAGACCAGTTATGAAATTGAGTGATGTAGCTGTGGTTTAGGTACTGTCAGAGGCACAATTCACAAACCATGGTGACAGAGCTGGCATTTCTACCTCTGTTTTTCCAATGCTTCTGGAAGCATAGTAGTAGGGTTCATACGTATTTGATTTTAAGGGGGGGGGTATGGGGGGGTTGCTCCAGGTTTAGGTGACACCCACTTCAGGTATATATCTGGTACAGATATGGATATTTGGATCACTACACATTGCATTACCCCTCCTTGGCATAGTTTAAAGCAGAAGCTAAGAGAAGGATTTCTGTTAAAGAAAACCCAGAGCGCATTAAAGAATAAAATACATTATCAGTGCAAACATTTATGATTTCAGTTGAAGAAAAAGAATGTCAGGGCAGAGCATGCAAACATTATAGTTATCCAGCTGTCCATGGTTCAGATTGGATGGTGATCTCAGTTAAACTAAATAAGATTGGTCAAAAGCCAACAGTCAGTGCATATTTTTTTCTGATAATAATAATACTTTTATATTGGCCATAAATTATCTAGCAGTTAGTGTGTGTTATTGTACTTGTACCATGCATAGTAACAATGGAGATTGATTTCTATTTAATTTCTCATACTCAAGACTGCATGGAGAGTTTTTGGACATTTGTAGTACAGCATATTGCATCCAAAATCTCATATCCAGAGATTAATGGGTGTTACCATGGTATCTAGCAAGCTCCTGAGAGTCTTCTCTTTGACTGGTTGACAGTATGCACCAATTCTATTGGGCATACAGATATTAGAAAACATAATTATGTCAAGAATAATGAAGTTCCTTTGCAAAAAAAAAGCTCTAAGGTTTTGTATAAATTATTGTGGCCTTTACACCAAGACCCATCTATATTTTAACCAGACACTGACTTATACTGCTCTATACTCACTACTGGCAAAACACAATGAAGTGTCATTTGAGTTCTTATGGTTTCCTTTTGAGCTCAGGAATTAAGCAGTTCAGTGTGCAACAGAGGATGTACTAACAAAATAAAAGGTAAGTCTTGCTTTGGGTACGTTAGTGTAGTTATATACTCAGAGGGAAAACAAATTTGAAAGAATTCAGGTGTCTTGAAATAAAAAAAAAGAAATTTTGATCTTGAAAAAGTACATGCAGAAATCTGTGTGCGTCTTTAGACGAAATGATGAGATTATGTGACTAAGGCTAGCCTGGATGAAGTAAGTGCAGTCTGTGAGTTTTCAATTCCAGTGTGAAAATTCAGAGGCTTCTGGGCTGTGTTGACTGTTAACACCAGCTACTTTCTTATTTGTCCAAGACAGCAGCACCTTTACATGCTTCAAATGCAGAAAGAAACAACGTGAAATGGACAGATAAATAAATGCACCAGTTCTTATGCCTTAAGACACTAACACTGAAGACATACCACTGGACAAGTGAGGAATATTTGTGTATATTGATATGGATTGTATCTACTGTATTATCAAGTTGTAAATGTGGTTTGGGTGTATTATATATACATATAAATACACAATATTTGCATGCAGACATATTAGTGGTTTTAGCTCAATTTAAACAGCCACAAGGTGCACTTTTTAAAGAATAAAATTGTATTAAACTAAAGAGATTGTGTACAGAGTGTATGTGAGTTTAGCATTATGAATGATGAAACTCTTCATGGCTCAGAATAGCACATGGAGAATGTCCATTAGTCCACTATGATTTTTTACATAATGTAATTCATCTATTAAAGGTAATAGAACATAATAATTAATGTATATATTAATCATTGCCAGGTTCAGATTTAATTATAGTTCTGTATGATTGATTCAATAAAACAGTACTTTTCAGTTAAACTCTAGATAGAATGCATACATTAAAAATTAACAAGACTGAAAAAGAACGAAATGGTGTGTGTGTGTGTGTGTGTGTGTGTGTGTGTGTGTGTGTGTGTCCTTCTAAAAAAAGAAAAAAAGGACGAACGGCTGCGTTATGATCCTGTACATGATGTTGCCTTCTCTTATCACTTCTCAAATCAAAATAATGGTAAAATTATTTTTTGTATTTATATGTAAATAATGTCAATAGTTTTGTGGATATTGATGCAATTGCTTTTTATTATTGGTGAACGTGATGAGCTCATCTAAGATACTGCCCTTTCCTTCGGTGGCCTGTCGTTAAGGGAAAAATTAGATCACATAAGAGTGATAAGCAGACTAATAACAACACTTATGAGGCAATGCAGACAAATCAAATTTTTTTACAACAAAATAAAGAGCAATTTTGAGTTCAAGGTGGGAAATAAGTGAGATTTAAAAAATAAAAAAACAACGAGCAGATACCACAGCTTTTGATGGACACTTACATGCACTGTATGTACAAATATAGCTGCAATGTATAAATCACACACATTTGCATATTTTGTTAAAAAAGCACATGAATATTAACTAGATGTGTGCTTTCTGAAGAAACTGTTGTATTTACTGAAGGTATAATGACAGAATGGTGAAAGACAGGTTAAAGGATTAAAAATAAATAAATCAAAAATATTTTCAAAAGTTCTTAAAAGTTGAACAAGTCCAAAATGTTTTAGTCTACATTATACTTAGTATGCAGCAACCACAGTCATTACTGCATCTTTAAATCTGTGTTGGTGAAATCTAAATTTCAGATTCCATTTTAATTCTCACCTCATAATTAATGCTCACCTCAAAGTATACAGGCAACATGGTGCATTAACTGTTTTAATTCCCCCAATAATTACCTTTGTAGTCACTCTAACTAATTATAATCTGTTCAGCCAAATTGGATTAGTTTGTTCAGCTAATGTTGATTATAAGCTTTAGCTAATTAATAAATTCTTGTTCATGGTCCCTGGAAGACTAATGGTTAGGTGCCGGCACTATTACAGCCGTGGCCTGGGTTCGATTCCTTGCCAGGGAACCGCACTCGGCAGTGCGCTCCCAGTGCTGGTTAAAATTGGGGAGTGTTGCATCAGGAAGGGCATCAGGTGTTAAAACTGTGCAAAATCAAATATGCAGACCAGTGATCCACTGAGGCGACCCTTAACGGGAACAGCCAAAAGAACAACAATAAATCCTTGTTTACCTAACTTCTGAATGAAATTTCTGGATTGTTTACTCAGCCAAAGCTTATAATTACCTTTGGACAATTAGAAATTTCTTTTCCATCTAACTACTAAATTAATGTATTTCTATTTAATTGTAAATTACACATTTTGGAAGTAAGTCTTATTATTATATATCCAATTATTATTAGATAGTATTACAATACATTACTATATACACTTAGCTATGACAGAGTTAGGAAGGACACTTCTTGTTTACATAAACTCCACTTTCTGCTAGCCAAAAATGGTCATAAACTGCCCTTAGAAGCACAATTAAGGTCATCTACAAAACACCCAACAACCTGGATGACCAGCAGTCTACAAACGGTAGTGGCAACTATGTCATGTTACTATGTCAGGTTACAAGGAGATCCAGGCTGTTTATAAATGTCCGAAAAGTCCTTGGATGTAGGATTGGAACTCCATCCCAGAACTTCCCTTTGAGCAGCCACCTATCAGCACCACTGAGGAGAGTTAGGAATACTGACTAGTCTCATTCAATTCAATTCAATTTTATTTGTATAGTGCTTTTAACAATGGACATTGTCACAAAGCAGCTTTACAGAAATCAATGGTAGTCTCATCACTCTTTAATATAAATCCCAGAAACTCACAAAGTCATTAGTGAGTTGAGCGTTAGATTCTCATTTACCTGCACCTCTGATTATCAACTTCAGAGTCTTGTTTTAGCTGATCCCACCTCAATTTCACAAGGCATAGACACATGAGAATTTCAGACAGTCACAAAGACCCCGTCCTTAATATCTGAACAAGCTGTCTCAACTGAGGCACCGGCTGGACCTTCAGCTGAAATTCTAGCTGAAATCTGTCCACACGAATTCATAAACCTTCATTTATGATCCCCAGAGAAGCAGGCATGATGCTATGACTAGACATTCAGCACCGTCTCTAGTTAATTCTGCTAGACTGACTCCCAGGACATACTCTCTGCAATCTCCAATGATGCCACTGCTGACTACGCAGAAGCACTTCACGGATTAGTACAAACCAAGGAGACATAACTGTAAAGCTTCTCAACAAACGTTCTTCAGTGTTGGCATGGTAGTTTAGCTAGAATTAGCACGTTAAGCAGATCCTCCTTTTCTGCCAAACAGCTACCTACACTCTGTGCAAGTCTCACTTTAAGCTTCACTCCACTCATCATTCAATTGTATATCAATTTATTTTCACAACATTTGTGCATATTTTCCACTGTCATATGTTGTAAGTTGACGTATACCTTTCTTCTTATTAATAAAATGTGTATGTTTTATGTGTGTGTGTGTTTCTCTGTTGTTCCTGAATAAGTTCTACAACTAACAATTGATTCACTTAATTTTAAATCAGATATCTTTCAGATACCTGGCAATTTTTTACTATTTTTTTATCTTGGCGATGCAACCAACATCAAGTCATATCTCATTTTTATTGTTAAACTTTGTATGTTATATGTGTGTTTTTCTCTTTTGTCATAAAATGAGTTCTATAAATCATCAACAGAATCACCTAATTTAATCTAAATCAAATACAATAAGAAGATATCAGGCAGATTATTACAATTTCTTATCTTGGTGATGCAACCCTCATCAAAAGGTATCTCATTCTGAGATTATGTTGTTCATTGGACTGCTGACCCATTTAGTAGAATGATTATTATTAAAATTAATAATAATTTAAAATACTTAATTTAATGGTAATTTACTCATCTAACAAACCCTCCAAAGTGTGGGCCATCTCTCCTGAACCCCTGCCACCATTGGAGGCTCCTCAAAAAGATTTCTTTTCCTCAGAAAAATGTCGTCTTGTAATCGACATAGTCCCAAGAACAATTTTATTTTATTTGTAATTCCATTTATATCCATTAGGGGTCATCTTCAGGTACTGGGTACTTCCTGGGTACCTGCCCATAAAAAGAAGTAGAGCAGTATTTCCTGTTGAGAAGCTGAAGAGGGTGTTTGCTACATATGTGCTTGTGGCTTGCTTTCTGGAAACCTTTAATCTCCTTTTCTGAGAAGCCTGAACTTATGTTCAGGTGCAAGGAATTGTTTTTAAGATACTACAACTAAAGGGATCTATTGGAACAAATACAGGGCCTCCATAATCAGAGCTACAACTCAACCTAATCTGAAAGTATGACCTTAAGATTGTCACTAGGACTAGGCCAAGGTCAAACCAAAGACTGCTGTTAAAACTGGTAAAGTTGTTCCAATCTTATGTAACTGTGAAGGACAGCAAACTGGATTGAACTGAGCTTAATCTAAGTGACTGTACAGATGTATATCTTGGGGTAGGTAATTGTTTTCTTTTTTGGCACAAGACATCAATATATTTTGGGTTCATGGTATATGGTTGCAAGTGTGTGTTTTGAATGCATTTACATTCTTGGATCAGATGGACATAGATTGGAAGGGGCAGAGAAACCCTCCTTAGATTTTATTCTGAGTATTCTTTTTTGTTCCAAGGGAGGTTACAAGCTCCATCTTTAATTTTATGACTGCCATGATTTTACTTGCATTTTTTGTTTCATCCATCATCATGGTCACCTGAATGTTGTGATTAATGACATGATTAATCTCCCCAAGGTTTCATTAACAGTATAACTACTCTAGTCTTCAGCTGCTTTTGTTTCCTGTTCATGTGAACTTTACTGCAGCCTGCTTTTTGCAACTGTACTCTCTTGGAATCACAGATTTCATACTTAACTGTTGAAATTCCTTGATGTTCCACCACACTAGTGGGGTGTGCTCTTGAAAGATATCATCTCAATTCACCTGCCGTTCAGAAGACACAAACACAATCCATATGAAGCAAAGCCAGTTAGAATGACTTCAGTGGCAATGTTGTTATAGTAGGATGTCTTGTCCTGAGTATTTGAAGTTGCAGGCATTACACTGATTGTAGCTTTACATAATCAAATAAACATATGTCATACAGCCATTCATTTTAATTCCAAATACCAAAACACCAGTACTAGGCTATTGGACAGTATTCATACTTAGTGACAGTAAATTGCTCAACTTGTAGCCTATTTGCCATATAAAAATTTTGTGACAAATAACCTGCCAGTTAGATAGCTAATTATAACTAGCTAGGTAGTCAAGCTTAAGCAGCCAGCGTCTTATCTAGAGGTAGACAGCAAACTAACTACTAATGTTACATAGATGTTATCATGCATTACAAGAAAATGAGTAAATTCCCAAGTTATAGCATTACTCATAAAACCTTGCTTAATATCAGTAACCAGGTTATATGTTGTTAAATTGTCAGTCATTGACTTTCTAAAGTTAAAATGAGGTACCATCTGAACCGATCTCACTATGTGTATGTTAATGCTAACTAAGCTAACTCACCAACTTATTTGTCCATAACATATATGTAGCCTTTCCCTTTAAAAAGATCCCCCAAAGTTGTTGTTTTTCTCTGTACTATTGATCTTATTTGCGTTAAATTGTTTTAACATTTTAAGGCTGTAAAAGGTATTTTGCCAAAATGTGGAAAATATTGTTAAACACTCAATCCAACAAAACAAGAATATATTCCCATAAAGCAAGAAACTCCAGACTGTGTAGGACCAGTGGGTATCAGTGAGATGCAGCAAGGAGAGGGTCTACAGCAGTGGGTACAATTTGGTAAACCTAAAAAAAAATGTGACAAATTTGCAGCAACTAACAATACTGCACTGACATGAGACCTTTCATTAATTTAAAGGGAACTGCAAAGCAGGAAACCAATTTGTCCAGAACAGAAAGGCAGATCCATTGCCAGGTCTTGCACTATTCAATTCAAATTTATTTGATTTGTGTGGATTTAACAATAGGAATTATCAGAAAGGAGCTTTCCAGAATAGAATTAGATCCCTAATGAGCAAACCAGAGGTGAAATTGGCAAGGAAAAACTCCTGGAGACGACATGATGAAGAAACATTGAAAGGAACCAGGCCCAAAAGGGAACCCATCCTCTTCTGGGTGACACTGGAATGCAAGATGATATATGTTTACAGCATTAAGGTGAGAACATCCAATGATTGAACTGTAAGATCAAACAGTTTTTGGAAATGTAAGTTGTTGTAGTATACATGTGTGATTATCCACAGCTACAGGGGGTAAGTCAAAAAAGCAGAAAGCTCCAGATGAAGAAACAGGAGGTGTAGAGCAGGAGGAGATAATCAGAGATAATGGTTAGCCTTGAGCTGCTGATGCTGACAGTCCTGTTGCAGTGCCATATGTTCTTCCCTAAGCTTGAACAAATGTCCGTGCTGATGGAACATCCTCTTTTTCTTTCTGGTGCTGAAACAGTGGAGGCTGAGGGCAAACAATATTGAAAGAAAACATTCTTGTATATATAAGCCCGCAAGAGTTACACTGCAGAATAACTTGATTCTAAATTCAGTTCAGTACAATTGCATTTGTATAGCACTTTTAACAAAAGGCATTACAAAATAGACAGCTTCACAGAAATCTCAAAATGTAGCTTTAGATGCCTAATGAGCAAGTCAGAGAATATGGTGGTGAGGGAGAAACTATGAGAGAGCCCAGACAAAAAATCATAGAGGATAACTGATTCCTCGATGACTAGAATACCAGGACTGGAATGTGAATTGGACATCTATTTGAGCTTAATATACCTGATGAGATACCTGTGAACGGCCAAAGGCATGATCCTCTCCTTTACCCAAGAAATAAAATATTCACAAAAGTCTTGACTAAATAAATATGTTTTCAGCCTAGACTTAAACACTGTGACTGTGTCTGAGCCCTGAACACTAATTGGAAGGCATTTCTATAACTGTGGGGCTTTGTAAGAGAAAGCGAGGCCCCCTGCTGTAGCCTTCACACTATAAGTTCGCCTTTTGATCGGAGTAGGTGTGAGGATCATAAAGACCAAAAGTTCATTCAGGTACTGCGACATGAGACCATTCAGTGCTTTATAAGTCAATAGTAATATTTTATAATAAATGTGAAATTTGATTGGGAGCCAATGCAGGGTAGACAAGATAGGGGTGATGTGGTCATATCTTCTGGTTCTAGTAAGAACTCTGCTGTATTCTGGACTAACTGGAGCTTGTTTATGCAACTACTGGAACATCCGGACTGTAATGCATTACAATAATCCAACCTAGAGGTAACAAAAGCATGAACACATTTTTCTGCATCGTGTAGTGACATATCTATTATCTTACCAATATTTCTGAGATGAAAGAAGGCTATCCTAGTAAAATTATCTACATGAGCTTCAAACGAAAGACTGGATTCAATAATCACACCAATGTCTTTTACTGCTGCACATGATGTAACTGTGCACTGTTAAACCTCCCAGCCTCTAAACCTCTGACCACTAAAGCTATACATTTAGAAGGCCTGATTTTCAGTGATCTCTCACTGGTGTAAGGTAGAGGAGCGTGTTTGTGTCTGTTATACTAGCACAAAGATGTGTTTTGACAGTGTGAAAATGAAATAAGTCTGGCTCCCTGGATAAGCTGGGAGCCAAGTCAACCACCAGCTTTTTTGTAAAATATGCTATCAGCAGAGTGTTACTTTTGTTCTAAGTTAAAAATTATAAAAAGATAATCCACATTTTTCTCTGTTTTTCATGAAATTTGCTGCTGTTGGTATTTAACGCTTGAATTATACATGATGATTCTTATCAAGCCACCCCATCAATTTGACATTAATTAACTTGATATTTATCTTGATGTTGCATTTGGCTAAACCAGATTTGGTTATCTATTCCTAGAACCCACAAAACATATGTTGTCCTTCTATATCATGCATTATCTTGCTTTTTTCCCAAAATTTTATCATTAAGCAGCTACTGAGAAGCTGTGAAGCAGATAATGAATCCTTAAAAAGTCAGGAAATTTATAAGGGGGCAGATTAACAGTAAACAATAGTTAGGAAGTATGAATGTCATGTGTATGTCAATTATTAGGCTGCAGCCTCATGAGGATTCATGTAATTGAGAAATTTCCACATGTCCTCACTACTCTATAGTGACCTTTGTCATATCTGTAGATTTAATAGCAAAACATTTATAATAAATAACAATGTATAAGAAATGTACAATAAATGAAATAGGCAAGCATTTTTATTTAAATGCTACATAACCTTACTTATTTTATAACAATGGTGTAACATGATTTTCATGTGATCATTAGGATGATCACATCATCCATGTCAGAAAGGTTCTTGCTCAGGTTCTGGAAAACCAACTATTTGTAAAAGGGAGAAATGAGACCACATTTTTTTCCTTGTTTTCTGTGTTTCCTGTGACCACAATATCGTTCCTCGGCTATGTCTTCAACAAGGAGGGAGATCTCATGGACCAGGACAAGGTCACTGTCATCACCAATTGGCTGATACCCACTACAGTTAAGGAGCTACAGAGGTTCCTGGCGTTTGCCAACTTTTATCACAGGTTCATCAGAGGCTTCAGCTCCATTGCCATGCCCCTCACAGCCTTACTTAAGAAAGGGCCCAAGAAATTACAGTGGAACCCCTCAGCTGAATAAGCTTTCCAACTCCTCAAGGAAGAATTCACATTGACCCTCATCCAGAAGCACCCAGATCCCACCAAACCCATCATTGTGAAAGTGGAAAGTGGTCTTGTTCTTCTTAAGGTTCGCATTCACCCTCTCCTACTGCCCAGGGTCTAAGAACACTAAAGCTGACTCCCGCTCATGCCTGTATCCAGCCCCTCCCAAGGAAAACACTGAAGAGCTCATCTAGCCACCAGCCTGGTTTTGTGGGAACATTAATCTGGGAGTTTGACCAGGAGATTGACAACAACCCAGGCCAGAGAATCCCCAGTCAGTGACCTACTGAAAGAAGTATGTGCTCCCTTAGCTGAAGAGCAAGCTCATCACATAGGCACACACCTCATCTGCTACTGGACAAACGGGCACCCACAAAACCCACCAACTTCTCCAAGGGAAGTACTGGTGGCATAACATGCTCTCCAACATCCAGAAATTCATCTTCTCATGTACTACTTGTGCTCAATCCCAGGAACCCAGAGCCCTACCTATGGGTAAACTCCTTCCACTGCCCATACCACAATAACAATGGTCTTACATAGCCATAGCCTTTGTCACAGATTTACCTCGATCCCAAGGTAACATAGTTATCATGGTGGTCATTGACCAGTTTTCTAAGTCCCTCCACCTGATTTCCCTCCCTGGTATCCCCTTGGACTTTGAAACTTCCAAACTCATTCACCCATGAATTTGGACAATTTGGGATTTCCGAAGACATAGTAACCAGGGAGCCCAATTCACATCTTGCATATGGGGAAGTTTTATGGAGAAACTGGGGGTATCTATCAGCTTCATGTCTGGGTACCACACCCAAGCCAATGGTCAGGTCATGAGGGCATACCAGGAGGTGGGCTGCTCCTTGAGAGCCTACTGCACTGACAACTAGGAGTACTGGGTCCATTCCTGCCATGTGCAGAATATGCCCAGAACTCCCTTCCTGGGCCTCTTGTCCCACTGCTTTGCCGCAAATATCATGTCACGCACCCTGACAAACCAGGTCCATTCCCCCTGGGCAAAACCCAGGAAATACTTTGTTCGTGGAGTGAGCTCTTCGGGGGTTCTGTCATGTCTATGCTAAAAACGGCTGGCTTCCCACACAATGTAACACAGAGAGGTCTACAAACATGGCCACTGAAGACAACAGCACCCAACAGCCATTACAAACTCCCTCACATTCACCTTCATTCTGATTGCACACACTTGGATTCAATTACACAGTCACTGCCAACAGTATTTAAGGACTCACTTCACCAAAGTTCATTGTGAAGTATGCACTCAGTGTCGCATATTTGTCTTTACCAAGCCTTATGATTCATTGCTATTGTGTTTGACTACATTACAGGTTCGTGCTTTATGTCTTGGCCTTTTGCCCAAATAACTCTGTTTGCATATCACCTGCCTTCTGCCTGTTTCCTGACTTTGATTCTGCTCTATGTTTTGGATTTCTTTGCCTGTTCTAAAATAAAGACTCTTAACCTGTGACCTTGTCACTATCTCCACCACCTGACACAATGATACACTGCATATTGCTAAATTTTAACAATAAATTAAAAGTAAAATTGTCATTAAATAAAGAAGCTTTTATTCTCAAAAAATTAAATACTGATTAAATTATACTTTTAGGATAAAGTTTTTAAACTGATACCTTAATGTTAATGCAGTGCTGTTGAATGCTTAATGTATGGACAGAAGGAGTTGCTCAGACAGTAATGCTGGCTACAAGGCAAATCACAGGTATCTATTAATGCACTTGTTATAAATTCTCATTTCCATAGTTACAACATACACAGAGATGCTCATTGAATGCTCCATAAAAACAGATTTTTTTGGGGGGATAACGTTTGATATGGTGAAGTATTGTTTCTATTCTATTATATTCTGTTAAGATATTTATTTAGCATTTATGGAAGGAGTCTGCAATGTTTTTTTTCTGATACAGGAAAGTCTTCAGGACATAGGGCTTTGTGGTTTCTATGTAACATTAAAAGCCTTTTTTTTCTTAATAACTTTAAGAGAGCAAAAAAAAGTGGGTGGTGAGGAAACAACTATTTATAGCTGCTGTAATGTTTGTGTTAACAGGAACTTGTCATGGTTGCACTGAATATGGTGCAGGACTACAACTCCCATCAGCCACTGCACATCACATGATCATGACACTCGTGTCACATGACTGCATCTGATTCACATTTATGTTTAATGAGCTCTAGTATTTAATTCACGTCCTGTATGGCACTCAGTGTCTAGCTTTTGTCTTTCTTTCTTTGGCATTATTGGTTGTCGCTGTAACTCGTTGTTTCTACTCCTCATTTTGTTTCATGTTTTGTGTGTTCTCACTGTAAATAAACTAAATCTGCACTTGTGTCTGCCTCTTCTACCATTTTGTGATAGAAAACTAGACCTATAAATGGATGCAGCAGATTTATTTGAGTTCCAGCAGGGGCTCCTGAGAAGAACTGCCCGATGTGTGAGCAACAGGGAATGGGAGACTGGATCAGTGCCACACTGGAATCACTGATCTGCTGAGGACGTTGCTCTGCCTCCTTGCTCGCCTGAGGATGTCACTTCACCTCCGTGCTCCACTGAGGACATCACTTGTTCCCCTTCCTTCAAGGTGCACATCACGTCCCCCTCTTGCTTCACCTTGGGCTTCACTCCCCCTGCTGACTTTGCAGTTGTTTCAGGTTTCATGTGTTTTCACTGTAAATAAATGAAATCTGCACTTGCATCCATCTCCTCTACTATTTCGTGACAGAACTAAGTTCACAGATGTTCCTCAATGTTAAACATAGCTATAAATGATTGAAAACTATAAGCTGTTATTCTTTAATTAATAACAAAATGCAACTATTGGCAAATTGCTGTGATGTAAGCAAAATAAAACACTTGCTGTGCTATTAGTGAAGAACAACTTTGTGATGGTAACTCTGAAACTCTGCTTCATTACAATACCCCATTGTTGATCATTTTCCTATAAGAGCACAAGTGTTTTATTTAGTACATATGAATATATCTTAAAATCTATCTATCCATAATTAATTAAATAATTCAGCTTCAATTAGTAAACAATATAAACAATTACTTGGTTATAAATTGTTTGTGACTTAATCTTAAATGAAAGTTACCTGTCTATTTACCTACATGACACTTCTGAACATTAAAAACTTTAACAATTCTAATGTACTGTTATTTATGCTAAAATGAAGTTAACTGAATGAGTGGTATTTAATTTTTAAGCTGGAAAGGGGTTCATTGAATGAGTGCTACATATTTGTAAAGCAGAAATGATGCTAGTTGATACATGTGAGTGATACTGTTTGTAAAACCAATGCTTTAGAGTATCACTATTGTGGACACACAAGATGGCAGGTGTGAGGTTCATTAAAAAAATTGCTCAGGCCTGGAGTAGAAAGCTTCAGTTTATGAGTAACACTAACCAAAGAGTGTGTTTATGACCAGCATTTGCCCATCTGTCATGAATGATGATGCTGTTTTTTTCTTATAATGCATAAACACATTAATGCTAGATGGATAGCTTGTAGAAAAATTGAATTTTTAGGATGTAAAATGTTTCTTAAGTGGTAGAAGAACATCATCTATTCTGAACTCATATTTTTTGGGGGGTTCCAATGTGCAAGTGTAAAGATGATTTTCACTCACTATATAAAAGAGTGAGGTTGCAAATGTGTAAACTTGATAAGAGCTTTAATTGAGTAAATCCAAAAATCATAATCCTCAAGTCTATCGTGAGAGTCAAAACACAGACAGGCACAGTTAAAACGGATAACCCATAATCAGGCAAGGATCTAACCAAGAAGTAATTTAAACAAAAGGAACTTGGAAAACTAGTCCCTAATTGCACAATAAGACTTGTTATCAAACAATAATGCACCAAGGCTATAAAAAGACAAACTAATCAACAACAACACAAAACAGGTGAATATAATCAGACAGCAAACCAATAACAGGACAGGTGATGTGCTATCACCACACAACCACAGACAGAATAACACACACACTCATGGAAGAAGGTACTGATGTTAATCTCAAATGTATTCAGAGCAGGTAAAAATGGAAATCTAAGTCTTAGGAAAAGAACATCTTATCAGCCATTGATGGGGAAGTTGTTTCTGTTTATATGCTGAGGAAAATAACCATCTCCCAACAGAGCACTCAGCATCTTCACTATCATCTCACACACAATATATATACAACAGAAGACAGCTGCCTTGCTGCCTATGTGGCTGTATAAGCCATTTTTTTTTAGAAGGAAGAAAGGCAGTACTTCAAAGACAGAGAAGGTATCTGTAAGGAAACAAAGAAAACATACTTTGAAAGTATCATACATCAAGACCTTGCCAAGACATTGCCTATGGACATTCATGGTTGCTAACACAAATTTGTCAGGCTACATGGAGTAAGATATCTTTAGAAATAACAGAAAAAAAAAAATTGTGACATAAGCAGTTTCTTGTCAGAAATAAAATTGTTTGTCAAAACCTATTCCAAATACCTTATTTATTCTCAAAGTCCTCCCTCTTCTCAGCACTGTGGGACATGTATGAGATATGCATCAAGATGAAGCTATCTCAGAAGGCATCATTCTATACAAACACTTGATTCAGACATAATTTGATAAACTTCTATGAATACCTGGGTAGGAGGCATTTTTATATTTCAGACACACCCACTCACTAAAATGTTATTGCATGCTTTTGCCAATCCAAGTTGTCTTAAAGCAGTTTAACAAACATTTACATTTATACTTTTACATTTATGGTATTTGGCAGATGGCCTTATCCAGAGTGACTTACAATAGTGCTTTGAAGTCTATCAAAAATACATTCCATAATATATATATATATATATATATATATATATATATATATATATATATATATATATACAGTAACCGGCCCAGAGTTTGGTTATCATGTTTTCTTTTGTGTTTTCATTGTTTTTATGTGTAATACTACTCCTGTGCTCTAGGGGCGCTAGGTAGCCTGCTCCTCTATATTTAGCCAGGTAAGAGGGGAGAAGAAGTTAGTATGGTTTGGTGAAGGGAAAGCATGGTTTGTCTTTCATGGTTCCCCCAAGATACTCAGAGTTCAGATTGAGAAACTGTGGATTTTAAGCTCAATCAAAAGGACTTTTTTTTATATACATGCACTATCTTCAATCCATCAACATTGTGGATTCTATGCTGCTGTTGTGCTTGGAACCTGAGGGTTCAGTATTCGGAGGACAGTGGTATCAAGGCCTCACTTCATCATTTGGCTGTTTGGATTCTTTTGGATTAACTGTTTCGTTGGATTACTTCACTTACTGGACACTTCATCACTCATAGGGATTACTCTACGAGCTACATGACCATGGTCATATAAGGTTTTCTTTTCCTTTCAACTGCATTGCTAAACGTCGGTGCCAGTATTGTGTTTGTGTGTATTTTTCCTTTTGTTTGCTATTTTAATTTTTTTGGATGGGTTTTGTTTATGTAAATATATTTTTCCTGATCTTTCAAATTTTGTGTTTGATTTGTTTGTTTAAATGCAAGTTTGGCCGTCAGGTCCCTCCCTCTAATTATCTTGTAGACTTTCAGCTTTATTTTAAGAGGTTCTACAAAAATATGGCATTTACCATTTAGGAATTACAGCCATTTTAAGCAAAGTACTTCCATTTTCAGGGGCTCAAAGGTATTTGGACAATTAACTGACATGAAGTTAATTGACCGTGTGGTCCATTCCCTCGTTACTTCAAGACAAATGAAGCAGATAAAAGGTCATGGCCCACGCCATGACATTACCACCAAAAACAGGAAGGCCAGATTAGAGTTTGCCAAACGACATCTAAAAAAGCCTTCACAGTTCTGGAACAACATCCTATGGA
>CM040976.1:24562809-24606190 GCA_022985145.1 Pangasius djambal | reverse complement strand
GATATAAAATAGCCTTATGTAGTCTGTTAAAGCTGGGTTCTGTGGAACGTGTGAAGGGTGGTGAACCCTGTGTTCCTGGGGAGAACAAAGGTCTCATTCCATGAGGGTCCTTGGGTGAGTCCCCCCCATTTCCTGTAGTTATCAGTTTTACCATCGTGTTGGGTGAGCCATCTGGTCTTGGCCAACGGCCTAGATCAATTAGTTTGACAGAGGTTCCTCTTGGCTGAGAGGGTTCGTCCCCTGGTCAGGGATGTCCTATCAGTTCCTGATTGTTCACAGGACAGCTGAAATCCAGCAATCAGTAAACAAGCGGTAATTAACTTGGGATCTGCAAAGTTTGGGAGCAGGATTCCTAGCTTTATGGCTTCTTTGCTTTCTTTGCCTGTTCGCTTCAGATCCTACAGAGGTAACACTGGATGGAAGTGCTATTCAGAAGTTGCATGAGAGTTACATGCATGGTAGCGAATTTTAATAAAACAGAGGTGTGTCTCAGATATATATGATTCTGAACTTGCACAAAATTGGTTTAACCGATTAACAGTATTAATCTAGCTCCACTCTTTGACAATTTGATGTAATACCTAATATTGTAAAACAGGGCTCTCAGAGACAGTGTATGGATCCATATGCAAAAGCTTATAGCTCTTTATTTAGAGACAGGGCAGGCTCAAAATAAAATAAATAAATAAATAAATAAACAGGCAAACAGGTTGGGCAGAGACAAAAACAAAATGAGGCAAGGCAGGAAATGAGTGGAATAACCAAAATTCACGAGAGAGTGTCCTCTGGTGGTCTGGAGGGGAAATGTCCAGGCTAGATGTTCCAAAATATGTTATGCTGAAATTTATGCTTTTCTGGTTTATATTTACAGGATTGTGCATTGAATTAACAAAAACACTGGCATTTGATTACTATATTTCTATTTCTACACGTCAAAATATTGAAATAAAGCATGATAAAATAACATATTTAACAAACATGATTGTTTTCCTGATCCCAATTGAGTATCTTGTATCTTCTTTAAATTGTGTGCATAGTACATGTAAATGTTAGGGCATGATGTAATGTCAGGGCATGATGTAAAGAAAAATTATTTAAAAAAAAGACAATAGTCTACATGTTATTTTGAAAAACTTTCTCTCGGATGCTTCTACTTAAGAAAAATCTCGCAACCTCCAAGGCATGACCTATACCCAGGTGCTTTGCCTAATCTAAATGGTGAACCCTGGAAATTAATTTATGTAATATGCAATATGCATAGACACAAAGTTTTACACAAGTAAATGATGAAATAACTTTCGGACTTAAATTTGTGACTCCAAATATGGCCCCATGAAAGAAGAAAATGTTAACCCTAGATTTGAAGAGGGTGATAGTTATGGATGTTTTTCTTCCTCCTGAAATGAGTGTAATGACAAAATCCAATGGACACTTACTTTTCTCCAGTATGTTAGTGAGGCCAATCTGATTCATGCCTTTTAGAATAACCAGTGTGATCTTCAGATCCAAGTTTCTGACACCAGTATGACCCTTGTCATCCTCTACCTCCCCTTAGGAGTCAGTAGCACCTTGGAACTCTTTAGCTCATTATCCAACCAAGTGAAGGCTTTAGGCTTTAGCTCCTGGTTAGAAATACACAGTAACAGATCAAAACAGAAAAACAATATATACAGTTGCATGCATATTTTTGGGCACCTCTTGCAAAATTACATAATTTGTTGCTTTTTGATGTGAAAAGAAATCAACACTACCTATGCATCAAACTATTTGAAAATAACATTTTCTGCAAATGCCCAGGTACTTTATATTTGATCAACTTAAAAAAAAATACAAATAAAATAGTAGTTGTAGCATGTACAGAAGTTGGACACCCTATATATATATATATATATATATATATATATATATATATATATATATATATATATATATATATATATATATATATATATAATGTGTGTGTGTGTGTGCATGTGTGTTTGTAAGAGCTTTTAATCTTGGTGGGGTTGATCATGGTAAATAAATGACACAAAGATTAAAAGAAAAAATATTCAGGTGGCACTACACAGCCTGCACATGCTCTGTGACTGCCTTACTTTAATCTTTCCTGGAGCTCAAGAATCATTTGAGGTTTAAATGACATTTAAGCAAAGTGAAACTGACAGAAGTCTACACTGATAGCAGCAACACCATTATAACTCCCTTGATAAATTTTATCCATATGATCACTCTAAAAGACATCTGAGACACAGATTTATCTAAGCTGACAGTCAATCTTCATTAAAGGATCCATATTACTAATATTATAGTACAACACCCATTTACTCTAGTGCAATCTTTGACCAATCACATCTGTCTAAAACATTCACATCAATCTTTTTCAGATGATTTCTTACATATTTATGACTCTAAGATCACTAAGATCCAAGATAAACAGATCAAAATTAAGTGTGCAGTTACTCAGTGTTAAAAGTGGATTACCAGGAATAATTTGGATTATTTATATTGCTTTCAAAACAGCAGAAGAAAAAAAAGTTCTCCTTGCCAGCAAGAAACCAGAAAGTATAAACTCCTCTGTCCTGAAGACTTTCTTGTGGTAGAAAACTACTGACTGTTACAAAGCACTGACAGTGGAGACACCTTCTATAAATGTTAAATAAACCTCTCTTTACAGAAAAAGTCCCTAGGTTATGTCTTTAACCATGATTCCCAGAGGGAGCGAGACGCTGCATCGAACAACGCTTTGGGAACGCTTCTGCATGACCATGCTCTGAATCACATGTGTAATTCGTCCAACGGAATGTCATTACGTAGCGACCCGGAAGTATAAAAATGCATGAGGTGGAGCCGGTGCCAGCTTCAGGAGAGTTAAGGAAGCGCTCGCAGGGATGCAGGAAGTATGGGACCGAGACGCAGCGTCTCGTTCCCTCAGGGAACCATGGTTACAGACTTAACCTAGGGATGTTCTCCTTCGGGAACTCGAGCTGCGTTGAACAACGCTTTGGAAACGAGTATCCAACGCCACCAGACTGACAAATCCCTGCCTAGTGTGGAAGGGCACAACTAGGTCAAGAGAACTGAAAAGCCGGGAGTGGCATCGAAGTCAAGGCTGTAAAACCTGATGAAAGTCAGAGGGGTAGACCATCCCACAGCATTGCAAATATCCTGGAGAGAAACACCAGAGAAGAAGGCCTTGGAGGCCGCCATACTTCGGGTAGAATGAGCCTTGACCCCCAATGGAAAGGGAAGTTCAGAGGACTCGTAAGAAGTAGTGATAGCATCCACTATCCACCTGCTGAGGGTCTACGCAGGAAGACCCTTCTTATAAGGACCGTAGCAGACAAATAGCTGGTCCGACTTCCTCCACAGGGCAGCTCTATGGATGTATGGATGTACACAATTAAGCTTTTCCTGGTCATGGTCCCGAAAGGGAGGGGGACAGAATGCGTGAAGCACGACTGGCCATGGAACAACAGAGGGCACCTTAGGAACATCTGGGGTAAGGAAAGTCTCTGGCCATGCCAGGGGCAAACTCTAGACAAGAGGGGGCCACAGAAAGAGCCTGAAGGTCACCAACTCTCTTCAGGGAAAAGATGGCTAATCTCAAAGACACCTCCTCCAAAGGTTCTAAAACCACGGCCAAATCCCAGGAAGGCACTCTAGGTCATACCGGGGGCCTCAGCCACGGAGGAAAAGTGTCACTAACAGGTTTCTCCCCAGAGATTGCCCACCCAGTGGAGCATGATATGCAGCAATAGCAGCCACATGAACTTGTAAAGTGGATGGAGATAACCCTGTGACAAACCGCTCTTGCAGAAATTCCAGCACTGAACCAACCGGGCAGTTAACTGGTTCTAACTGACGGTTTTCACACCATGACGTGAACAGATGCCACTTAGCAGTGTACGATTTTCTCATGGAGGGAGCTCTGGATTGGAGTATGGTCTCCACAACTTCGGTTGAGAGACCAGAGGCTACGAGCCTCCATAACTCCGGACAAAGGTGAAATAGGGTACCCCCCGCCTGAGA
This sequence comes from Pangasius djambal, assembly GCA_022985145.1. NCBI lineage: Eukaryota > Metazoa > Chordata > Actinopteri > Siluriformes > Pangasiidae > Pangasius > Pangasius djambal. Next base: position 24,602,161 of record CM040976.1, on the reverse strand, counting down.
GAGGAGATCCCGCCTGACGGGAATCTCCCAAGGAGAGTCTTCGAGAAGGGCTACCAGGTCTGCAAACCATGGCTGGCCCGGCCAGTAAGGGGCTACTAATAGAAGACGGACTCTGTCTCGGCGGACCCTCTACAGAACTCCAGGGACCAGACCGACTGGGGGGAAAGCATACAGGCGTAGCCTCGGCCATGTCTGTACCATAGTGTCCAGTCCAAGAGGAGCGGGGTGAGTGAGGGAAAATCAGAGGGGACAGTGTGAAGTCTCTTGAGTCGCAAACAAATCCACTTGTGCTCTGTAAAACATCCTCCATATCTGCTCCACCACCTCTGGGTGGAGCCTCCATTTCCCGGGCCCCAATCCTGTGTCGACAGGATGTCTGCTCCCTGATTGAGGTGCCCCAGGATATATACTGCCCTCAGTGAAAGCAGCTTCCCTTGTGCCCACAGAAGGATCTGGCATGCCAGCCTGTAAAGGGGGCGTGAGCGCAGACCCCACTGGCATTTTAAGTAGGAGACCAATACATGATGGCCCCTCAGGTCTGGGAGAAAATGTTTCACTGCTTGAAACATGGGCAGCATCTCCAGGCAGTTTATGTGCCACTTGAGATGAGGCCCTTCCCACAGACCCTGGGCAGAGCTGCCACTCATGACCGCCCCCCAGCCCGTGAGGGAGGCATCCGTCGTTAGCATTATGCAATGACAAGGAGCCCCCAACATGGGGCCGTGTAACAGGTTTCTTCCACAGGTCTAAGGCCCGTAAGCCTCGCCGTGTGACCTCGTGAAACGTGTTGCCCCTCTGGGAAAACCCTTTGGTCCTGAGCCACCACTGGAAGGGTCTCATGTATAGCAGGCCAAAAGGTATCACATTGCACGCAGCTGCCATCAGACCCAACAGTCTCTGAAAGTGTATAGTAGTAAGTGACTGGCCTTCTCTCACTCTCTTGACCACCGTGAGGATCGACTCGTTCCGAGCAGGAGACAGACATGCCTGCATCATGGTCGAATCCCACACTACGCCTAGACAAGTGGTCGTCTGTACTGGAGAAAGCACATTTTTCTTTGCGTTTAGTCTTAACCCCAGTTACAGACAGTAGTCTTCTCTTATATGGGGGAGCAGTTTCTCTTGGGCCCACAGAAGGATCTGGCATCTCGAAGTCGAACCATCATCTGCTCTGATTGAGTTAAAATCATCCAGTCGTTGATGTAATTGAGTATGCGGATGCCCTGGAGTCGCAGTGGAGCCAGAGCAGCATCTACACACTTGGTGGAAGTGCGGGGTGAGAGTGCAAGACCGAACGGAAGAACTCAATATTAGTAAGCTTTGCCCCCAAAAGCAAACCTCAGGTACCTCCTGTGCTGAGGAAGAATGGAAATGTGGAAGTAAGCGTCTTTCAGATATATCGTGACAAACAAGTCCTCGGACCTGATTTGAGACACGACTTGTGTGAGCATGAGCATTTTGAACTTGAGTCTCATGACTGATCTAAAATGGGTCAACGACCGTATTTACAGTGTCGCCGAACAGGCCCATGGGCACTACTGGGGCATCCAAGAGAAAGTCCCTGCCTTTTTCTTTTAAATTAGACAGGGTCAGCCACAAATGCCTCTCCGTGGCCACCAGGGCTGCCATAGACCACCCAATTGCTCTGGTGGTCTCCTTAGTGGCCCAGAGTGACAAATCTGCAGCACGACGCAATTCTGTAATGTCATTATTATTTATTTGCTCCCCCTTGTCCAACTCTTTAAGCAGGTCAGCCTGTCCCGCCACTGTGTACGCTTTGCCCACCAAAGCTGAGGAAGTCCGAAGCGGCTTGGAGGGCAATACCGGGGCCTTAAGGGACGATACACCGCCGGGAGAGAGACAGCTCGCAAGCGAGTCTTCAACCCGGGGAATCGCCCCATAACCGCGCTCTTTCAGTCTCACCACATTAGAGTAGTGAGAGACATTGGGACTGAAGAGGAGAGTGTGCAAATCGGGAAAGAAAGGCAGGCCCCGCCGTGGAGGCAGTGACTTAGCTCGCAGGAAACGCTCATCTAACTTGCTATGCAGACATTCTTCCTGCTTTTCAGTAGGCCAGTCAATATTTAATTTAGACACAGCTCGAGTCACTACCTCCGATAACTCCTCAAACTGGACAGACTGTGGTGGCAAGTCCACAGACACGTCCTCCTCGGCACTACCCTCGCCTCCCTCCTCAGAGGAAGATAAGCAAAGCATTGAGCCCTCTCCTGGGAGGGAAGAAACCGTTTCAAAATGTGTTTCCTTTCCCTGAGAGTGAGCACCGGATCTGGCAGGTGAGGAAGAAGAAAGGGCTCTGCCCGTCTCCATTCCCTCTGCCAAATCCATCTGCGACCCCCACGATCTGAGTTGCCGCTCGGCCTCGGCAGAAGCAGGACCCGAACCGCGAGGAACACGGGAGCGCTCTCTGGGAGCGGAGCGTACGCATTGAAAGCCGGACGCAGTGCGAGCAATCAGCTCCCTCAAGAGCTTATCGAGCATGCTCCACTCCCAAACAAGATACACACAAACTGTTTGTATCCCCACCCATAATGAAACGTAGGCAGAGAGAAACACACAGTTTAAATGATTGCTTGCCTTTGCTTGCCATATTCTACTAGAGTGTTTTGATACAATATTGAGACTTACAACAATAAATAAGACGAACACACATAGAGCACTTACTGAACAACAGAAGCTGGTGCCGGCTCCACCGCATGTGCTTTTATACTTCTGGGTCGCTATGGGTCACTATGATTCAGAGCGTGGTCACGCAGAGGCATTCCCAAAGCGTTGTTCGACGCAGCTCGAGTTCCCGAAATGGAACTTCATCATATCCATAATTATCCATTTCCTAAATAACAACATTTTATATTAGTTTATTATTAGTCTTGGATTATGTGGACCTCCCACCATACAACTCCTTGTGAATAAGCTGTTCTAATAGATATGCTAACATATTAGAACAAGCATATTAATATAAACCTGTGATTTGAAGTACAGCTGCCACTATTGCTGCCACAGCTGCCACTAGCCAGAACTATTTAGTAGAAAATTAGTCAACAGTTTCTGACCAATCAGCTTTGAGAATTCAAACAGCATTGTTGTACAATTGTTCTGAATAGTCATGCTTTCACAATAGTTGGGCTCTCAAAGAGACATCTAGAAGAGTTTACTTAATACATTTTTGTTCTTGCATGCACTGAATTCTCATCACTAGCTGTTTAGACATACTGTTGCATTGATTATCCTAAAATTACACAGCTGGAATAAATGACACAATGACAATTACACAGACAAGATTTGAGACCCTGAGGGGGATTTATTTACATGTTTAAGGCAAGTAGAAAGAAAGAGGCAGAAGTGAAGTGTGGTGGTGATTAGCATATTCATAGTGTTTCACATATTTTATCACTCTGTGCAATGACAGACTACAGCTCAGGTGCTAACCTTCTTCTGGGAAATGTGTGACAAAGATGATATTAGTGCTTGCATCCTGTCCTCCTTTTTCCCCTGGCAAACCACAGTTTTGTGGTCCTCTTCATGAGCTGTCAGCAGGGGAATCCTACAGAACACAATATCCTCTGTCTTTGCATGCTGGAGTCCTGCATGTGTTTAGTAATGATGCTGTCATGACCTGCCACCAAAATGGAATTTTATGTACTGAACACAGTTTCTTTAGAAAACATGAAAATACAGTATCCCTTCCCATGCTTATGAATCCTGATAGAAAGTGTGGGTTCAGATGGGATAGGAAATCAGGGGTGATAAAAAAAGGAATTCCTTGTTTAATAGAATTATTATTATTAAAATAACAATAAAAAATATTTTTAAATATTGTAATTGTAATAATTTAGCCACCTTACATACCCTACACTGGAAACAACTGACTAAGCTAAACAGGGTATCAAACAATGTAATAAAGTGAGCTAGTTAGATAGTTAAGTACATTAATGCAGACAGAAATTAGCATATTTTCTACATTCCTGTATTGATAATGTATTGAGGATAATGTATTGAAGGTACAAGTTCATATTTTAAGGATGCAAAGTAAATATAATGTTTTGGCCACAAACTGGGCAATGTGTGGCCATAACCTAATGTGTTGTGGGAATATCATATGTAATACCTGGCCTCCAGTTAATTGCTTGATGCGAATGTTATTTATCTATCTATCTATCTATCTATCTATCTATCTATCTATCTATCTATCTATCTATCTATCTATTTGTTTGTTTGTTTGTTTGTTTGTTTATTGTAGCACCATCTTCTGAGTTTGAAGAATAATCAGTACAGACACTGGCATATCCCTAAGGTGATGGATGATTATTATTGTCAATCAGTAAAACTGGAGACTTCCTTGAGATCAGCAAATCATCTAGCAATTATCAACCCATTGATTAAAAACTTGACCTTGACCTTTGTCACTTATTATGCTATAGGCCAATATCAATCTGCCCATTACAGTTTTTCACAATCGCTAAAACATATTTCATCCTTTTAGCAAAACTATAAACACAATTCCAAATATTCAAGCTAAATTGAATCACCTCATAATCCTTTTAACTTTGCCTAAAACCTAAAAATGCTCTCGGATCATAAAGACAGCCAGTCAAAATGTTAACACTAGTGTTTGAGGAGGTGTCATTAGACATTACACCAAAAAATGTAAAACACTGTGTTCAGGACATATAGGTACAGAGATAATGATTTATTGTGTGTAAGGGCTTTTGTGTTTTGCATTCTCAATTGCCAAGTGAATAAAAACAAATATGAGAGACCAACTGCAACAAAAAAGACACATTTTATTGCTTTCACGATAAATATTTACAGCATTGTATACAGCAAGTGGCAACTAGTGTTTGTTCAGAATTTAGCAAGCATGAAAATAAATAAGAAAAACTTCAGTACTGCAAAAGGCCTAATGAAAAACAAAAATGAATGAATGAAAGAAAAGCAAACTACAATGCAGTGCAGTGCAGTAAACATACTGTGTAACAAATTTCGGGAATTTACTGTGCCTTAGCATCATGCCTCTGTGCTGGGTCAGACTAGAGGACTTCGTCAATGTCACGTGCCACATTCTCCCATCCGAAGCAACAGGGGGAAGAATCCTCTGGTCTGCCGAAGAACACTTCAATTGGATTTAAAAATGGAGAATAGAGTGGAAGGAAAACATTCAAGAAATGTTGGTTGATGCTGAACCACTCCCGGACCTGGGCACCACAGTGAAAGCTCAAGTTTCCCAAACAACCACACAGACTGGATGCTCTTCCTGGCCATGATTCTGAAGCTCACAGTCAAAGAGGAGATCCCGAAGACCACCCAGAAATGTAAGGAGGTGTTCAGTGTTATAAGGCCCCAAGGTGGCATGGCAGTGGAGAACCCCTCTGTTACTGATGGCCGCACAAAGGGTCACATTGTTACCATGCTGACCAGGGACTTGGCTCACTAGCCAATTATGTTTCTTCCTCACCTTCTCCTTTTCATCAGATTGAATCCAGCCTCATCAATATAAATATACTCGTAGGTAAAATATATACAAAACATTTAGTAGGTTTACAGTAACAGTATGAGTGCTACAGAATGACAGACCTCTTCTGTTCTTTGTATCTGTATGGAGCCCTGCTTTACAGTACTACATTATAGTGCAGACATTTGACAGTTTTACAGTACTGTATGTAGTAGGATACTGTAAGAACCAAAACTCAGGTGGAATATACACTTACTTGCACATACAGAAAGCATAGCACTTTCACTCTTTCAGAGTTGCGCTCAAAGGGTACGCTTATTTCATGAGAACTCTGTTCAAAATCAATTTTTTTTCTTTTTTCATGTTAATGGTGCCTTGTCCATGCCTACAAAAGTTAAGCTTTGTGTTCCTGTTCTAGGACTATTGCTTTTTCCCCTATTAATGCTATCCCTGGGTACAAATATTCATAAAAATGGTGTTAGTCTCCACTGTTATGCTGATGACACCAAAAGAACATTGCCAAAAATATACTCCCCCTACCCCTTGCCAAATTTATTTCTTTTGCGAATGAATTTTGATAAGATACCATGAATCAAACGACAAGAAATACAAAATAATTTTATCACATCCTTGCACACTCCAAATCCCCCACTACATGCTTCTCAAAGTGTCCACAGCAAAATAGGCACATATCTCCTCAGCCAGAAACCACCAGAGGGGGAGGACAAAGAATGAACATTGTGGATATTGAGAACCCAACAGGGCTCAGCAATGAACTGTAGCAATTTGTTGGGGTGACAACAGCGCTAACTTGTTTTGTCAGAGCAAGAGCTTGAATCCCTGAGCAAACAGTGGCCTAAAGATAACAAAGCTAACAGCATTACTGCTCAGTGAAGCAGCTGAACCAGGAGGATCCTGAGGGCCTCATCTCTTAGACATTTTTCCCTTTCTCTCTTTCAAACTACTTCACCATTTCCCATCTTGCTCACAGAGATCATGGATATGTCCCAAATGATAGAATTTATGTCGAGTTAGTGTTCTTAAGCTGACTTTACACCATACGATTTCAACCTGACAAATATTGCATATAACAAAATAAATCTTTAGTTGTGAGTTGACATCACTAGTCGTAAAATGCATATATAATATAATTTGGTTGCCGGTAGCCAATTTAATATGACAAAGACAGCCGATGACTAAATTCTGGCAGTATCAGAAATACTCATATACATGTATACAACATTTACACAAAAACTTATAGGACAACTACAAATATGGTAGTGGTAATGTCAAAATATTTAATTAATTACTATAAAACATTCATATTATTTAAAAGAACATTTCCAGCCTAGATGTCTGGTCCTTTGTACAGTGAGTTGCAAAGCTACCACAAAGAGTATGCTAAAAAAATCCTTATTACCTCACGCTCACTTTGAAGAATGCTTATGTGAATCCTATTTCTACACAAGTTCAGATTGCACTGATTAATGATGTTGACAGAATGCAGTACTTTACTTTAATCACAGTTATTGAACTTAATTCTAAGATTTTATTGAGATCATCACACAGTGTGACAATTAGAAGTCTTAAAACAAAACTGTAATCGCACAGTGTAAAACCAGCCTTAGAGCTATGGCTTTTTAAAAAAAAGACTGCTATATACTGCTATAATTTAAGTGTATTTATAATTATCACTAGAAGGCCAGCCATTTAATCAGTCAGACTTTTTTTCTAAACAGCGGAATTAGTGAAAATTTAGTGGTCTTACATGAACATCAGGCAATTTACGTGACATTGCAAACATTAGAATTCATGTCTAGTTAGTCTTCTTACTAATATATCAGCTAGAAACATCTCAAATTCTAGAAAGCAATGTATTTTTCTTATGTATATGTACAGTATATTCATGTATGTTTAAAGAATATTTCTTGGTATAATAAGTTAAGATAATAAGATAATAATTAAGATAATATAAAAAAATATAAGAATAAACCATGGTGGTACTAAAATGGGCGGAAAAGATAAATGTCAAGACAGGGCTAATGGCTTTTGGCATGGCTAAACCCACAAACACATTTGTCTTGCTATCTTTTTGAGGACCTTTCAGTGACATAATTATTAATAATGAACAAAATAACAATAATACATTTAAATTATTTAGTAATGCCACCGGGCAGCACCACTCAGAACAATGTGCCATGGATCCACAAAGTGAGCACAGACACATCACCACACAGAGTGCTGAGCAGTCCCAAGACCTTGAAAGAAAAGAAAAATCTCTGGTGAGAAGAGGCAGCCAAAACATGCATGTTATACTCTCAACTGGAAAGGGACAAAGAACTGAATAAAGCTAATTACGGTCTTTCTCAATTGCTAAGACACACTTAATGAAACGGGGATCCACTTCTTCTTCTTCATCATCTTCTTAGAACAGCAGAAGTATTTTCTTGCAAATGTGTTAACACTTTTTATTTGTTTTTAAACATTTTCACACCCTTTTTAGAAACAATTAACACACATCTTATCCAAAGACCAAATGCTCTATTGGATTAATTGTGTCAAACAAAAGGAAAGCCTTTACTAGCATTTACCTGAAAATTATGATTCTGCAATGCACCTGTGTGAAACTATTTTGCAAAATTATTCTAACAGCAATCAGTTCTTATCCATCTATAAAAGATGCCACCTTAGAGTTACTATTTGAAAGCATGGATCAAAGAGGCCAAAGGCACATATTTTTAAAGAGAGGCCATGGCAGAAAGGTGCCAATATCACCATGTGTGCTGCCATCTCCAATTATGGTGTCCTTTGCCACAAAGCAACTATCGGCTACAATACAGAGTGCCTCAGCATATTTCTGCATGCACTGAATGAAAGACTGGTTCCACCTGAAAAGAGAATGCTGTTGAGGCCTGACATGACTCGGTATGTTATCATTTGGGACACTGTTGCCTTCTACCACTCTTGCCATGTGAATGAATGGTTTGCAGCACATGATGATGCAATTCCTCCCTGCATACGCTCCTTTTCTGAACCCTATCGAGGAGTTCTTCTCTGCTTGGAGATAGAAGGTGTATGATAACCCACCATATGACCAGATGTCCCTCCTGGAGGCAATGAATGCTGGTTGCCTGGCAATAAGTGCAGAGGACTGCCAGGGATGGATCCGCCATGCAAAGAGGTTTTTCCCTCGGCATATTGCAAGGGAAAACATCAAATGCAATGTAGATGAGAATGTGTGGCCTAATCATCAGAAACGAACGGACTGATTTCTGATTTTGGGTGAAATTCTTTCTTAGTTTTTTGGTTATGTAATATCATAAACAATGCAATACAAGAACTGTACCATAATAAATGTCTGAATTTGTCTTAGATCTTGCATGTAAACAACAGTTCATGGACCTGGAAAGACAATGCACACAAGAATAAAATGAATAAAAAAAACATTCTTGGAAGATGTCTCTTTTTTACAGTATTTCAACATGGCATCTAAAAAAGAATTAAAAAGTGAAGAATGCAGTGGGTTTCATTATCTCTTGTAAAATCACGTTGGAGAAAAGAACACTGTTCCTGCTGTGATATGTTTGGTTGCCTTTTTTGGCACACGCTATTATTATGTAAAATTCAACAAATGGCACAGGCATACAGAACAAATGAAGGTTGACCAAGTTCACATTGATAGCAATGTTTTGTAGTTTGTTATTAATTGTGTAATGATTGATTGAAGGAATAGATTCTGTGCAGCACAATTTGTGGTATTTGATGGAAAAATTTGCTTTTGATGCATGTTTTTAATGTTTTGTGAGTGTTATAGTATTTTGCAAACTGTGTTTTGAAAAAGAAATTCTGAATGGACAGATGTGTTCAAGCAAATGAGAAAAACTGTAATGCCCTTCTTCTTCTTCTTCTTCTTCTTCTTCTTCTTCTTCTTCTTCTTCTTCTTTCGGCTTTTCCCTTCAGGGGTCGCGACAGTGATACATCACTCTCCACCTGTCCCTAACTTCTGCATCCTCAACACTTGCACCCACTAGCTTCATATCCTCATTTATTACCTCGAAATACCTCCTCTTTGGCTTTCCTCTTCGCCTCCTGCCTGGCAGCTCCATGTCCAACATTCTCCTACCAATATACTCACTCTCCCTCCTCTGAACATGTCCAAACCATCTTAATCTGGGCTCTCTAACTTTGTCCCACAAACGTCCAACATGAGCTGTCCCTCTGATGTACTCGTTCCTAAACCTGTCCAACCTTGTCACTCCCAAAGAGAACCTCAGCATCTTCAGCTCTGCTACCTCTAGCTCTCACTCCTGTCTCTTCCTCAGTGACACTGTCTCTAAACCATACAGCATGGCCGGTCTCACCACTGTCTTGTACACCTTCCCCTTGATTCTTGCTGATATTTTTCTATCACAAAAATCTGTAATGTCCTGCTACACCTAAATCTAACCCTAACCTCAGTAAAAAATACAGCCACATGTTCCCACAAGATAGAAATTGTCAAATATTCTTGCCATATTGGGAACATTTGAACCCAACCAAAACATAAAGAAATGCTCAGGAATGCTATGGGTGGTTTATGAAGGGTTACAAAACAAATGACAAGCTAAATAGCAGAAATGGAAATGGAGAGCAGAGTGGCTTAGTCTATTGCTGGTCCATTTTAGAGACATTTTTCAGGTCAGTATGACATGCACTAATTTATTTGTCGATAATGTCACATCTATCTCATCTGCTACTTGATGTGAAAGACATGTGTGTGATTTAAACCCATTATTGTTATAAGGCATCTCCCTCTCTTTGTGATGATGTATTTATTACTCCATGTTCTTTCTCTTGTTCTTTGTTGTAACCCTTTCATTCAAACCAAAAAAACGAAACCTACAATTCTGTCATCTGTCATTTTGTGTAAATTGTCCATTAAAAAAAAAAAAAAAACAGCGTGTGCTTAGTCTATCAGTTTTTAATTTCTCATCCATATGGATTTGGGGGTAACAAATGATAATAAATATCCACTTTGTTAGCATTCATACACTTGTATTTACATTCTGATGACATGTATGGATGTGTCTACAAATATTATCCCAAATGGATACATCAGGGGGGCATTTCACTGTGTCATCATAGCTTGTCACCGATAGGCTGTATGAATCTACAGTGTGGGCTAGAAAGAAATCTGGCCCAGCCTCACTTTTTTATACCATTCTCTGTATTTTTCCTATTACCACAAGTTGTGTCTTAAAAATGGGGAGCCATCCCTTCATATGCCAGACTTCTAGCTTCTACTATTTGTCACAGAGCATATCCAAGACCCACCTACTATCACAGAAGGAAGTCATTTGTCTGACATTGTAAAAGACCAACAACATAATTCAGTTCAATTCAATTTTATTTGTATAGTGCTTTTAACAATGGACATTGTCATAAATCAGCTTTACAGAGAGAGAGAGATTGTTAGGTATGTAGGTACATTGTGTGCAGAGTGCAAACAGGGACAGTGGCAAGAATAGCTATAACAGCATACATAAAAGGGAGAGCCAGAAGGTAACACAGACATGAGGGCACCCTGGGACATAAAGCGGCCAGCCATTCCACCGTCAACAGCAACATGACTCTTCAACAAACATAAAATGATATCCTGTTTATCCACCAATAACGGCTTCAAACAAAACTCTTTAGGGGAGCTATGTTATGTGAAATGGCAACATTTATTATCCTCAAGTTTGTGCCCAAAGTGTGCAAAATATATCAGACACTCTGTTGCCTGTTACTGAAATTAAAAATAGGGTTTATCTTTATTTTTTGGAATAAATGTTCATTATGGGAAATCTTGGTTCACAAAGAGTGTCCTGGAACTAACTTTTTTATTTAGTAAAAAATGGAACATCCTACAGTTTATCCATTTATAGTTATGTTAAATGCTGTGTTATGTCCACAAAACAAGTTAGATTCTGTTTTCACAGTTATAAAAGATATAAAGTAATTTCCTAACAGGAAAGTTATTTCCTGTTATAGAAAATTAATCAACACCTTCTTACCTATCAGATTCCAGAATTTAACAGAGCTGTAGTATAATATTATTATAATTGTACACAATTTCAATGGAAGGATAAACATTGGAATCTTTTATCTGTCAGTTTATCACATTACTTTATCCTTTGAAGCATACTATTTTCAATAGTCAGTAGACAATAAAAAATGGAAATAAAATAGCACACACACACACACACACACACACACACACACACACACACACACACACACACACACACACACACCAGACCAGGGTGAATGTGGGAGGTGCAACTTGCTCATGCATTATTCAACGGCTCTAATGGCATGTAATTATCTCAAAGTTCATGGAGAAAATTATTAACGCAAATTAAAGCAATTGAATGTCTTTAATTCCACTTCCCTGCTTATTCTCCTCATTAAATATTAAACTTTAAGGTTTCATATTTTTTGTAGAATTATTGATAGATCCCAGGAAAAAAAAATTAAAAGTTAATACAGTTTTTCTCAATTGTTAAAACACTAAACCCCATTCTATGAACCAAATGCTCAGTGGACTAAACCCATATGTCGAATCAATCATTCTTTTGGCAAAACCTTAAACAAGTTCAAGTAGTTAGACACCATTTGCAAATCTCATCCATTCTTGTTGCAAAACTCTAAACACACAAGCAGCAAATGTTAAACACAGTTGTCACTGTATACACACAACAACTCAAACTTGTTCACACTTGTTTCTAATGATGTGATCAAACCACAAACTATACGACAGTTCAGAGTGCATAAGTGGCACAGGTGCGTTGAATTTTGACATCAACAATGGAAGGAAACAATCTGAGATACAGAGGAGGAAGAGTATGTATGAGTGGTGGTGGACAAGGAGGAAGAGGACGAAGAAGAGCGAGACCAAGAACAGTAATTTCAGATGAAATTTGAGCAACTGTCTTAGACCATGTACTTGTTCATGGAATGACAATGAGGGAAGCAGGACAAAGAGTACAGCCCAATTTAAGCAGATTCTCTGTGGCCACCATAATCAGGATATTCAGAGAGGAGAACAGGTAATTGTTTCTTTTCATTGTATTTTGGTGATTGAAAGTTTACTGTGTGCGTTCGATTCAGTACATCACTTTGTCAATAGAAAGGGGACTGGGGAAAAAAAGAAAACGTACTCGGTTACTAACGTAACCTCGGTTCCCTGAGATACGGAGAACGAGTACTGTGTCGCTAGACGCTATGGGGGAAACTCCTTTTTCTCAAATGACTGAAGCCTTTACAATCACACAGTGAAACTGCACGGCCATTGGTTCATGAAGCCCGCCAGAATGGGAGGAGCCATTTGTCCAATGCTAACACCAGTAGCAGGGCGATCTTTAATGATAGGGTTTTTATATATATATAGGACCATGAGAAGTTGCTATAGCTGCCACATAGAGCTTGAGCATGGAAGGGGAGTGGCCCTTGTCCAACAGCTCTTGTAGAAAGGACAATATCACTGATATGTTGCAAGAAAAAGAGTCTTCACCGCTGGTTGTGCACCAGGCAGAAAAGACCGACCATTTAAGGGCATAGAGGCCTCTCGTGGACGGGGCTCTAGCCTGTGATTTAGGACACTTTCAGGGAGATCTACTGATTCCCGTCGAGAGCCCAAAGATATAATGCCCTCAACTCAGGTTGGGGGTGCCAAATTGTCCTGTTCGCCTGAGAGAGGAGGTCCTGCCTCAGGGGAATGGGCCACGGGGCTGCCGTAAGCAGCTGAGATAGCTCCGAGAACCAAAGTTGGTTTCTCCAGAGTGGGGCCACTAGGAGGACTCTGTGTTTGTGGTCCCTGATTCGTCTGATTACCTGAGGGATCAGGGCAATCAGGGGGAAAGCATACACGAGAAGGTTGGGCCAATCATGGGCCAACGCATCCTCGCTCTTCGAAAAATACATCGGGCAATGAGAGTTGTCTTTTGAGGCAAAGAGGTCGACCTCTGCCCTTCCAAAGACCTCCCAAATTTTCTGAACCGCCTGCGGGTGGAGCATCCACTCCTCTGAGGGGACGTTGCTCTGAGGTAGCATGTCTGCTCCTTGGTTCAGCATGCCAGGGACATGTGCTGCCCTCAACGACCACAGATTGAGATGTGCCCACTCCAAGAGGCGTTTTACCATCTCGAAAAGGCGTTTCGAGGAGAGCCCGCCTTGCTGATTTATATAGGTGACCACTGTCATGTTGTCCGAGCGGACTAGCACATGGTGCCCCTTCAAGTCTGACAAGAAGGTCTGAAGGGCTCAACATACTGCCATCATCTTGAGGCAGTTGATGTGTAGTCGACCTTCTGCCTGAAAATGTTTGTGTTTTATTTTTCTCGCTATAACAGCGGCTGCTTGTGTGGGCGCTTTCAGAACGGGCCCAGTGTCCACAACAGCATTTAGAAACACACCGCCACCGGCACCCGGAACAGAACAGGGTGCTTGGGGGCATAACAGAGATTGTTTGGGGGGTGGTCCAGTGATGGCGAGACTTTGCCCCCTTCCTCTTCCTGTCCAGTAGATCGGGATGATGCCCGAGGCACAGGATCCAGTGTCAGCTTGGGCCGGGGTCCTTGGCATCTCAAAAATGAGTGGCGTCTGGCCGAGCGGGAGCACTCCAGAAGCTCAGGCTGTTGAGTAGGCTGAGCAGGCGCAGGTCTAGCCGGCTGCTGCATTGGGGCAGGTTTGGGGCGATTGGTGACACACGCAGAGCTTGAGCGCTTTGGCAAGAAGTGTTGCAGTGACTGGGACAACTTCTGCGTATGCCAGCAGGATCATCAGCAGGCAGTGCATACTGTCTATGTTGTGGTTTAGGAGAATGTCAGCTTTCACCGTGGTGTCTAGATACACGAGTGGTTCAACATCAATCAGCAATATATATATATATATATATATATATATATATATATATATATATATATATATATATATATTTACCTACTACCATGCAGCCTCAACCCAATAGAAGAGTTTTTCTCTGCATGGCGGTGGAAGGTCTATGACTGAAACTCATATACCAGGGAAAATCTCTTACAGGCAATGGACTTAGCCTCTGGTGACATAGGTGTGGCGTGTTGTCAAGGCTGAATCCGGCACAGCAGAAGGTACTTCCCCTTGGCAAGGAACAACATTGCCTGCGGAGTGGATGAAGTCCTCTGGCTGGAACCAGCACAAAGACGTGATGCTGCAGCAGAAAGATTCTCTCATTGACTTTAATTTTGCAGTTGCGCAACACTTTTGAGAGTACTGTAAAATGCCTTTCATTTAGTTCTTCTTTTTTTTCATTTAGTTTAGTAGGTTTTTGCCTTTGTATTACTATATTTTTACAGTAACCAAGGGTTGAATATACAAACATACTATATTACTTGCAGTACTTACAGTATACAATATATTCACTGTTGTATTTATTTATTTATTTATTACTATAAGTTGCAAATTATATACAATAAACTTTTTTTTTCTGTAACTTCATGCCCTTCACACTGTGTTCTCCATTTTTTGATATTGTGTCTAATGAATGCTCTGTAGTCCATACGGCTGTGTGTATGATCTGAAAGTATTGTTTGATTTTGAGGACAGATTAAATGGTTTTGAGGCGACTGATATTGCTAGAAGAGTCAGGGGTTTTGTGAATGTAGTTGAAAGACTAATAAAGTCTTTTAATATTAACTATCATTATTTTTTTTTTTACAGTTTTTCTCAATTGCTGCAACATGTTGCTTGAAATCTCCACCCATTTTCTCACAACTTTAACCACAAAACCAAATCTTCAAAACAGTTTTAAATCAATCAAAAACTGTAATGTCCATAGTTTTATTTGTAATATTGAGCTTGGGATAGTCACTTGACATTACAGAACATGTTACAACAAATAACTAGCTGAAATCACTAAAGAAACTAAAGGAAAAAAAAGCACATTAATGTATACCAAAGGAAAACAGCTAAAATACAAAGGAAGGAGTCAAATTGTGACAAAAAAGCAAATTATACAAAAAAAAAAAACAAAAAAAAAAACAAAGTAACCTGCAATAAACATACTGGTCCTCAGGAGGCAAAGTTAAACACTCAGCAGCAAGCAAAATGTTTGCTATGAGACTCTAAATGTAGAGCTTTGCATAAGTATTCACCCCCCTTGAAAATTTTGTAGTGTTACAGTATGAAACCGAAATGGGATTGTATATCATGACTCTACAGACAATATCCCATATTGAAGTGGGGGAAAAATCTACATAAAAAATGTTTATTGACCTGCCAAATTATTCACAAATGAAAAAAAAAAGTAAAAGTTGTGATTGCATAAGTAATCACCCCCATTGCTGTGAATACTCTAAATTAGTTCTGATGCAATGACTTGCCATCAGAAGTCTCATATTTGCATGTGACTGTACCACTCCACATGACTGTGTGAGTGTGAGGGAGGTAAAGTGTAGGTAGTCTGTTTCTTCTGACCCCAGTGCAACAGGGTTAACTAAATTTAACAGGTAAATCAACAAATTTTATGTTGAAGTGCCATAACTATCGGTAGTCTTATTTAGTCTTATTTAGGTAGAATGAGATTAAATCAGTAGAATTAAAATCTGCCATTAAAATGGATAAATAAAGCACAAACAGACTGCACTAGTGTGAGGCACCTAAGTGGTAGCAGTATCCTGATACCAGAAATGTGTGTGTGTGTGTGTGTGTGTGTGTGTGTGTTAATTGATAAATGGATACAGAGTTCAGTGATGCCACTGCCTGGGGAAAAATCCTTTTTTAAAGTGAATTATTAATAAGCCCATTTTCCCAGACCCTGAATCTTCCTCTGTGTTAGAAACTGAGGACTGAAAAACTCAACCATTAACATGAAAAAGAGCAGTCTTATACTTCTTAGATGAGGACATTTGAAGGTACTTTTACAATACAAAGCAAAATGGATGACTTTAATGCATTGCATTCTGGAACATTTGCTGTCTCCACTTATTCTACAGTGCACTTCTCATTAATGTGATGTTGAACATTGCTGAAAAATGATGAGAAATGAAGCTCTTGTTTTTTTTTTTTTGTTGTTTGTTTTTTTTAAACAGTGAAATCCCCTACATTTGAGATGGTTTTCTGCTATTAAACGTCAAACGGCGCTAGCAATGTCCGTTTGTGACACTAGTGTGAAATACGCTACCTTGTCACAGGAATAAATAACACATTAGCAAATTAGCACCAGAATCACAAAAACATCACAAAGAATCTTATTAAGGGAAAAAAAAAGACAAAGATGAAAAAGAAACACAAGTTTTAGACAGTATATTCAGACAGATGTGTGTGTCTGTGTGTGTTTGGAGGCCCAGAGGACTAAGAAGCCTGTGGTAATTTTCTATTTCCATATTTCCACATTTCCTCTGCATCATGATTAGTAGGTAATATCTGCTGAAGATTTCCTGTTTCTCCAAGCAAACAGTCTTTCCACATGACGGTTTTCCTCTGGAGGCTGTGAGGAGACATTTTGGATCCTCTGAGGGACTCATGTCTCATCATGCATCTCCTTTTTACTAATCTTCCATTCTCTCTCCTCAGTTTCTCCTATCCCTCCCATCTTTGCCTCTAACAAACTCCCCAGTTTGAGTATTTCCTCAGGCAGACAGGACTAATTATTCCCTTTTCCCCTGTATTCACCCTTGATCTCCCTGCAGGGTTCAGTCAGGCATCTATAGGGGAAATTTCCATTTGTCAGTCAAAACCTCCACAACAATATAATGAAAAAGAAAATATTATTGCACTGTTCCTCTTTACCAGTATCGACAACTGTCAGCCAAAGCTCACTTTTATTGATTTTCCTCTTTTTATTTCCTCCCCAGGTTGTTTTTGTGTATAGAAATATTTACCTTCAGCACACAATAAAAAGTACTCAGCGCAGCAGGCCCGAGTTTAATGACTGATTTACTTTGACATGAGTTTTAGATTCTGTCAAACACAAACTGGCTAATTAGAATTGTGAAGGTTCTACTATTCGGTTCCACCCTCAGCGTGCTTTTGCCAGTTGTAGACAGGGGGGAAAAAAATGGTGAAAGAAGAAACTTGATCTGGAAGACTGGATGATCTGTTGTAGGAAAATATGAGAAATATGAGAAAATTATTATGGGATATAACAACCAAAAGACAAGCAAATTAGAAAATTATTGTGAAGAAAGAAAATGTAATCATACACATACACTCACTCAAAAAAAAAAAAACCTGCAACCACATAATTAATATTTGGTGAAGACTTCTTTCAGAGAGAGAATACTAGAACTGAGTCTCTTTCAATAACGTCTAACAAGGTTCAATATCTGGGATCCCTCTTCCATGCAGAACATTTTATGCTCGTTTATATTATTAAGCTAGTACATAATATGAACTGCTGTGTTTACTTCAACCCATGGCTATTAATAGGGTTTAAATCAAGAGACTGAAATGCCAAATGAAAACAATTATTTTATATCCTGAAAGTGCCCCCAGAACATTAGTCTCAAAACTGCAATGCAGCCTTCATGCAGTGGATTTCACCTTTGCTCTGCATGACTGTTCACTTATCACCATCCTTCTATTCACTATTCATATTTATATAATAAGAATTGGGAAAATTAGCAAAGGCATCTACAGAGTTCCTTAACACTGAAAACAATAATAATAATATTTTTTTAAAAAGTTTGCTTTTATTTTAAATATATTTTAAGGATGTCCTCAATTAACTCACTTATTTCCAACTTTCTTCACTGCAAGTTGGAAGTAATTAATTTGGAAAGAATTTGGGAACATTCATTTGTTTCATTATCTCAGGCTTTAGCTCGTTTATAAGACGTGTGCCTGAAGTAAAAAACAAAAGAAAAAGAAAAAAGAAAAAAAGAAAAAATTATAGATTCTACTGAAATCATGAAAATTGTGAAATTTTTGAAAAAAAAAGCAGCTTGCTTTACTGACACAAAACAATGAGTCGTTAAAGAGAGTGCAAGGAAGTGTGTGTACATGTGTGTTACATTCCCCTTTTGGTGTCTATGGTATAGGGGAGTAAAATGGGAAGATGTGTGATGGCTGACCGAAGGGAAGGACACAGACAATAACAGTATCTTTAAATTATTGCTTTAATGTTTTCTTTCCAATTACAATAACTAGATAAGGTAAGGAATGAAAGGAAAGGAAGGAACAAACTAGTAGTACAACAGAGTGGCAGTGGTAACACAGTAGAATCATCTATTACAGAGGAAGCAGTGTTAATATGATAAGTGGGTAACGATGGTCCCATTAGACAACAGTACAAGGAGTGAGTGGAGAAGTAAAGTATACATAAGGAAATTAAGTAAATTAATAATACTTGTACTTGGGGTAGAGCTAAGCTGAAATGCCATAAGACCCAACCAAACTGCAAAGGTGGACTTATAGATGGTGCCAAAGAAATGAAAACAAAATAACACCTACCCTACCTACTAAAATTATAGCAAGTGGCACTCACCCTGACCTAGTGTGACTGTACAGAGTCATACTACTGTTAAGAAATGTAAAGGCATGCACAAACTTCCTGTCCACACATCGCATTGGAGGGTAAAAGCAAAAGAGTTGGCGAGAAATAGAACAAAAGTACTAGTAGCAAAGTGAGGCTAAAAATACTCTACATTAGATTTATATTTTCACTAGTGATAGGCGCTTTCAAAACACTGCTTCATGAAACTTTGACCCTTTTACGAATATTTTGTTTCGAATGAGGTGTCTGGCCAAGTCACGTGATTTCAGCAAACGAGGCTTCAATACGTCATACTGTTTGGAAACGTTTTGAAATTTTGATGGTTTGCCACTAGGAGGTGTTGATCTCAAGGTGAACCAATGAACCAGTGTTTACAGTTTTTTTTTACAATTGCTGAGAAGTGTTTACCCGTAATTAACATATTTTTTTCTAAATTCTTAACACAGGAACACCCCTACATCACACAATTAGCCAAATAGTTAATTCTCTTCTCTAAACCACATTTTGTTTATTAAATACCAACTCTACATTTCAAAGTGTAAAAAAAACCTTACATAAACTTACATACACTAACTCTATCAAAACACGGCAAACCCGACTCAGTATCTAATTATTCTATCAAAACACAAGTACATTTTCTATCCAACAGGAACATATAGTCAATCATAGCACAAAGACTGCATTACTTGTCAGTTCAGATCTACCTGAATACAATATACAATATGAAATCCATTGCTTTTTATCATTCAGTTTCCCTTTACTGTAAACCACTCTACATTTTTGGTTGAGTGTCGAATGTGTGCATTCTTGGCAACATACTATCTAAAAGTGAATGAGTCATCATTACTTTGTAGAATGCACAGTAGAAAAAAATAGCAAGTAACAGAATTGCTGCAGTAAATGCTTTATTAGCAACATGAAATTGCTGCTAGTAATCAACAAAAACTCCAACATACATGGCCTTTTGCTCCAAATGTGTAAAAATAAAACATAATTACAGTAAAAAAAAAGAGGCACAGAAGTGAAAAAACACAAAGATGCACAGTCCTGTTCTAATCTGTATGATCTCTGGCCACATGTTCTCGTCCACATCACATCTTATGTTGGCTTTCACTATGCATATTCTTGGATTGGCTGCAAACCAGTTTGTGATTGCATGCAAATAGTGGAATGCTACACTGTCCCATGCAATCACAAATGGCCTCATGTTTCCTCCCACCTGTTCTCTTTCTGCTTCTGGCACCACTTGTTGGTGGAGGTCATCTAAAAACAAATGAAGACCCTCAGTGTTATAGGGACCAGTCTGAATTTTTTTCTGCAGGACCAAACAAGCACTCGAGATTGGAGCACACATTGTAATATTTGCTCCTCTCTGACCCGGCACATCACCGGTGGCCCTTTTCCCGATGACTTTTCTTCCCTATCAACCTGTTTTTTTGCCAGGTTTAACCCTGCCTCGTCTACGCAAATAATTTAGTGATTAGCCTCCAACTCCATGACTCTCTGAAAGAAATGCTTTTCAGTATGTCCTACTGTATGTACTGTAACCCATGTTTACATGTAGAGTAGCACAGTGTAAAACTCACTATATAACAAGACATTGGATAGACACCTTACCTGGACATATTGGTGCTGGAGTTCCTTGACCTGCTCACTGTTCCTTTCAAAAGGGACTGTGTACAACTGTTTCATTCGAACTCTGTGTTTGGTCAGAGTCTGAGCAGTTCTCTCAGTTTTATTGCATTGTCAGCAATGACCATTCCTACAATGGCATGCTCTCGTTCTTCACTGGGGAGCTTTCCTCTCCCCCTAGAGGGAGGAAGACATTGCGTCCTTTAGAGGAAGAAAAATAAAACATATATATTTGCATTTGGACTGGTGTCCTACAGTCACTGTGGGACATAGCAACAGTAATGATAGAAGAAGCACTTGTGAAATGCATTACTTACCTGTTGGTTTGTTGAAAATTCCAGATAATGGAAGCCACAGTTGGCCATCTGAGATTAGGCTGGACTCATTCACCAGCCTCTCCCAGTGATAGACCATGGTTTATCACATGGTCTATGATGGTGGCTTTTATTTCATCAGTGACAACAGCTCTTACTCTCCTTTGAACACCACCATGCATTCTTACTCCTCTCCCCCTACCTCTGCTTCTCCCTTCTCCTGGTCCAACTACTCCTCTCCCTCATCCAACTACTCCTCTTCCTCATCCAACTACTCCTCTCCCTCATCCAACTACTCCTCTTCCTCATCCAACTACTCCTCTTCTTCATCCAACTATTCCTCTCCCTCATCTAGACATTATTTTTTTCTCTCTCTGCTCCTCTGTGTTGTTCTGTATCCACATTAAACAAAACCAATCCAAAGAGTCTCCTTTTTACTGTGTATTTCCATGTAATGGAAAGAACTTCAACACCTGGCTATATCTTTGATTGAGATTGGAATCAGATATTTCACATTATTTCAATGATCAGTTAATTAAAAAAATGTTTATCAGCTGTTTCAATATATCTTTTGAGCTGAAATTGCAGAAGTAGAGGCTTCATAAGATTTGGAACATTAGGTCTTTATTTCTGGCATGCTGTGTGCAAGCATTTGTAAATAAGACAAGAAATGACAACCATGATTCTGGTATTGGGTAAGCTTGTATGTAAAGAAAATTTAAGCATTTTAAAATTGTGTTAATAGACTGCATATTCTGTGAAAACAACATGAATAATGTTAATGGTATGGTCCACAACAGACAGGTGTTGAGCTAATTGCATTTAGAGTTTTGAAAATGTGACTACAGATTGGATAAAAGGATGTTAGCAATTGTAAAAAAAAACTGTAATATATAATTTTAACTATTCTTGGGTCAGTTTTATTATGTAGATTTTTAAAACTGAAATGACTCAATAGTGTTTGTGCTGATCCATGGTTAGTGCTTGCCTCAGGATGCCTTGTTAATCATCTGACATCAGATCCCGCCAAATTTCATTATAAAAATAAAAAATACATGGACAGATGTTGTGGGTTATTATGTAGGTGAGGGAGAATTTGGACAGTTTTGCATTTTGACAAACATTTCAGCTTTAGGATATGTGGAGACATAAAAAGACCAAGGTCTCTTGTATGGGACCATTTTGAAAAACTTCCAAAACAGTGTATGATTTGTAACCAGCAACTGACTTACCACAATAACACAACATTAATGTTGCGACACCTGTGCTCAAAACACCCTCTGATGGGCATACATCTGGTGGAGCTGAAACTTCTGGAGTATATAGACAAGGTATATATGAAATGGATGGAATGGAAAACCTGTGGGAGCTCCTGGACCATAAAATAAGTGAGCCATAAAGAGTCCACAGTGTCACTGCTGATGCAACCATTAAAGTACAACAGTACTTGAACACACCTTACCTCACCTGACCAAGTGTTCCGCTGGAGTTTTGGGGACAACACCAAACAATATTCCCTCATTGCCCACATTACCAGCAACATCTATGGCATGTGAAAATATTTTTTCCAAAGCAGGAGAAGTTCTGTGTAAAAAGAGAAATTGTTTCAATGCTAAAACACTGGAACAACTTATGTTCTTAGATAAAAGTCCCTAATGACATGAATTTCTGTCTTACTTTATCCTTGTTACACAGTCACGACACTTCCTTTTCACACACAGACCTATATGGTTTAAAACAAAATGTGTAAAAATCTTGTTGAGATTCAGATCATACTGAGACACAAATCATATCTGGACAGAAAATAGCACTAAATGAAAAGATTAAATAGCCGTTCCAAAATCCTCCTTCCTCTGACTGATAACACTTTCACTTCTTTTTATAGACAGCTTTAATATCAAACCCATGTGTGTATAATTAAAAAGCGAGAGTGATAGTTAATTGTGTCTAAATGGCCTGATTAGCCAAGCCTGTAAATAAAAGCACACAAGTACTAATATCTATTTATTTATTTGTAAATTATATTTAAAACATCACACTTATATGAAGTCATTTATGAAAACAGTGTTTTGTAAAAGGTCTCATTATGTTTGGACCGAGTTCTCGTTGGTTTTACAACATTTTCACCAGCAGGTCGCGCCAGCTGTGATGAGTGCTTCGAAGCAGTGACCCATTTTATGAAGCAATTGGTTCAATTGATTCAGAGTTTCGAAAAGCTTCATTTCTCCCATCACTAATTTTCACAAAGTAGCAGAACAAACTCCCGGAAACAACGCAGCCTCACGCACGCAGAGTGGTCACTGTCACACTTTTAAAAGAGGGCACTTTCATCCTCGAAGACCCGCCTTTATTGGAAAAAAAGCAACTCCGATTGGTGGAACGGGACACAGCAACCGCACATCAGTGACACACCCATTCATCAAATTGCCACCTGTGAGCAAGTTAGGTAGAAGAGACGAGAGAGAGAGAGAGAGAGAAAGAGAGAGCGAGAGCGAGAGAAAAAAAATACCAGAGTACCAGAATCAGAAAGGCAAGTGTGTTTAGAATTTCTCCCAGTGTAGTTCAGTCTCATGCTGCTGTTCACAGAATTACACAGAAACACAACTGAATGAAAGAATATACAATTTATTAAATATAAGTGACACTTTATCATATGTAGGTTCTCTCTAAGAATTTCTGAGCCCTTATTCTATGAAATTGCAAATTGAATCATAACTAGACAACATGGTCTCATCTGATCTCTCTCC
This sequence comes from Pangasius djambal, assembly GCA_022985145.1. Lineage (NCBI taxonomy): Eukaryota > Metazoa > Chordata > Actinopteri > Siluriformes > Pangasiidae > Pangasius > Pangasius djambal. The sequence continues at coordinate 24,578,506 of CM040976.1, read as the reverse complement.
TTCACTTTTCCCCCTCTTCTTCTGTATTTCCTCACTCTTTAATCCCTATAAATTCACAGCATGTGCACATGAGCCCAAGGATGACAGTACAACTCGAACAAGGCCAGAGAAGTGTCCATGGAGTCCAGGCAAAGAGCGCTTCATAAAGGTTTTTAAAAAATCCACATAAAACTGACCCTCTTGTACACTAGGAAAAATGTGTGGAATTATTCTTCTTAATTCTCATATCCTCTGAGCAAGTTAAGAGCCATGATACAAATGCACAAGAATTCAACAAAAATGTAATAAAATAAAACAATTATTAAATTGCAAAGCTGACTGCACCCCAGGCCTCCTCACCTGACATCAGTGCCTGACATCACTAATGCTTTTGTGGATAAATGGGCAAATCCCCACAGCCAAAATCCAAAATCTAGTGGAAAGCCTTCCCAGAAGAAGCTGGAATGGGAGGTTCAGCAGCAAGCACATATAGGTGTGATGGCCAGGTGTCCACAAACATTTGGGGTGTTTATTTGGGATTTATTTATGGGTTTAGTAAATAACTAAACAAATAAAACCAGATAAAGGTCTTTTTAAAGTGATCTGTAAAATGTAATTTTAAAAAAATCCAAATTTTTGTGAGGAAAAAGTAAGGACACCCCCCACATTTATTTGTATTAAAATGGCTAAAATTATCTACAGGGGTATAAATTATTAGAACATCATTACAGAGCATTTTGAAGGAGGCTTGTCTTATTTAAACTTCAAACATTTAGTTTGGTTTGCTCTTAATTGTTGAAGTGAGAGATATCACCACGGTGAGATCCAAAGAGCTCTCTGAGGCCTTCAGAAAGAAGATTGTTGATGCTTATGAGTCTGGTAAGGGGTATAAAAAAAGATCTCAAAAGAATTAGTAATCAGCCATTCCACTGTCTGGAAAATCATTTACAAGTGGAGAACATTTAAAACAACTGCCAACATAGCCAGGTCACGCCTCCCAAGCAAATTCACCCCAAGAGCAGACCGCAAGATGCTTAAAGAAGTCTCCAAAAACCTAAAATATCATCACTGGACCTACAGCAAGCTCTTGCTACAGTTGATGTCAAAGTGCATGAATCTTCAATCAGAAAGAGACTGAACAACTTTAATTATCATGGGAGGTGTGCAAGGAGGAAACCTTTGCTGTCTAAGAAAAACATGAGGGCAAGACTGAAGTTTGCCAAAGAACACATAGACAAGGGCCAAGACTTCTGGAATAATGGGCTTTGGACAGATGAGTCTAAAACTGAATTATTTGGACACCACAACAGAGGGCATGTTTGGCATAAACCAAATACAGCATTTCAGCAGAAGAACCTCATACCAACTGTGAAACATGGAGGTGGGAGTGTTATGGTTTCGGGATGCTTTGCTGCAGCAGGACCTGGCCAGCTCGCCATCATAGAATCCACTATGAATTCTACATTGTATCAGAAGGTGCTTGAGGAACATGTGAGACCATCTGTCAAAAAATTGAAGTTGAAGCGGAACTGGACCTTGCAACATGACAATGACCCAAAACATACCAGTGAAATCCTTGTAACATAACAATGACAATGACCCAAAACATACCAGTAAATCCAATCTCAAAGCCCAGATCTAAATCCTATTGAGATCCTGTGGGGTGATTTGAAACAGACTGTGCATGCAAGAAACCCCTCAAACATCACACAGCTGAAAGAATTCTGCATTGAGGAGTGGGGGAAACTTTCTTCCAGTCGATATCAGAAACTGGTAGATGGCTACATGAAACGTCTCATTGAGGTTATTTCAGCCAAAGGGGGAAACACTAGCTATTAGGGCATAGGGTGTCCTAACTTTTTCCTCAGTTGAAATACTATTTTTTTTATTTATTTTGTTTAATAAGTGAAAACAAAGTGATTCTTTTGTTGTTTACATGCAATTACACCACTTTCATCTACAGGTACAAATTAAAACAAGATCAGAAATTGACATGTTGACATTTCTAAATAAAGAACTGAATATTTAATGGGGTGTCCTAATTTTTTCACATGACTGTATATATACTGTATTTCATACTTGCATGCTTCCTTTTCCTTAAATTATTTTCATTGTTTCTTTGAGCAAGATTAGACTTTTCATCCTTGTCTATCTTTTTAATAAAAGAACACAAAGAAATGTGTTCTCTGTCCATCTAGAACAGTAGAACTGCTTTGTGACGAAGGCTGAATTGCCAACTGAGAACTGTGACACAGATATCCAGGAAACACTTCTAAACATAAGAACCCCTAGCACATAGGCCTCATATGCCTTTAGACATGAACTGTGATTGGATTTCACTTGGGCTGGACCCGGCACACTGCCCAATTCCCAAGATCCTGACTTTTCTTCCAAGACTGCTAGACAGCTGCAAGTCGCCATCTACAACAAAGGTGCAGCTTCGTACTCAGGACTCCAACAATGGACAGTGGATAGATTTTAACCAACCGGACTTCTTGTGAAAACTGTGATGAATTTATTGGTTGCACAATTGCACTATTTGTCCTTATAGTACACAATAATAGAAGGGATTTATTTAAAATTGCACTATCCGTTGCACCCATATGAGGATGGGTTCCCTTTTGAGCCTGGTTCCTCTCAAGGTTTCTTCCTCATATCATCTCAGGGAGATTTTCCTTGCCACCATCGCCACTGGCTTGCTCATTAGGGATAAATTCACAGTGATAAATTCAAATATTTACAATGTATATTTTTGTGAATCCATTTATTTCTGTAAAACTGCTTTTTGAATTGAATTCAACTGAATGTGGCAGCCAATCAACTTAGTCAAGTATGTTAACTAATCATTGTAGCCCTACTCCTCAGCTAAAACCATTGTGGAGACTACACCTTTCAAGGTGACCATACAGTGTTCCTTGCTATGGCCGGTAAGTGCTTTTTCAGTGTTATTTAGATTTGACTGTGGCTATCCAAGCCTTAGATCAACTGGTCATCTGCTATGAAGGAAAATCATGGGTGGCTCCTTTGTCTAAGCAGAAGGTGACCCAGTGGGTGGGTCACATGATTACCATGGCCTGCAGTTGGGCAACCAGCATCTCCTCCTCATGAGTTTTATTTACTGGTATCATGAATTCCCAATTTCTCCAGAAATGAGGAAATTGCAGGTGATTGCATGAGTTTACCAACATTTGTATGTGATGGATAACCGACACAACTCACGACAGCAGGCCCAGGGAGAGGCAACAGTGAGCTTTATTTTTAAATTTCAAACAGGGAATTAATGATAAGAAACACAAGTTTGGCTGCTTTCCAGTGGCAATTCTGGGGCTCCTTTTTTCTGTCTCTCTCACATACGAGAGCGAGAGAAGCAGATTGCTAATATAAGCTACCACATTATAAGCTATAGGTGTGCCATGGTAATCAGCAATACCCTCATACTCCCGCTGCAGACTCTTGCTAACCATGCCCAGAACTGCCACACTATAACTTTTGTATCAAGTATGGTTTAATAGTACATTTACAGTTAAGGGTGATTTTACTGCCTTTAAATATCAAAACAGGTCAAATTTGGCCTAAAAAGTATATAATTACTGAATTAATTGAGTGCAATTTAAACATGCAGTGCATACAACAAGGACCAGCCTCATATTTGTGATTATGAAAACCCAGAAAAACACCAGAATAAAAATACATTATTTGGATGGACACAGATAATGTGTACTAAACAGATGCATCTGGTTGACAAAACAATCAACTCGCTTTAGCGAGAGATTTTTACTCTTACGTGAGTGGCCATCTATGAAGCTCGCTGGACAAAGACCAGTGTTCATTAACATAAACATACAGCATTTATTCATACATGCTTTGTAACTGCCTCATGGTTGTGGTGGTTTAAATTAGGCTATGACTTTGTTTGTTACAAAATTCTTTAGAAAGCATTGTGGGCAAGTATAAATACACATAATTTTCTTGACTAGTATGTTTTATCCAAATATAAATGTATGCAAATTTTAGAAATATGCACATACATTCTGAAAAGGATCAACACAATGATGCCATCAAAAGAGTACTAGCCCTACCATCCACCTTCTTACCTCTTTCTCTCTTACCTTCAATCTTTCCTTGCTGGTGAAGGTTTTTTTTTTTTTTTTTTTTTTTTTTTTTTTTTTTTTTTTTTTTTTTTTTTTTTTTTTTTTTTTTTTTTTTTTTTTTTTTTTTTTTTTTTTTTTTTTTTTTTTTTTTTTTTTTTTTTTTTTTTTTAAAGTGAAGCATCCGTCCACACTAATGAGCATGACTCAATGTGGATGTCAAACACTCATTCACACTTTCTCTCTCATTTTCTTTCTCTTTTTGTATCTGTCACTCCACTGTTTTGACAGCAGACACCTCTGCTCCCATTCCTGCTCTCAATTACTGTCCTTGGGTGTCACCTGCTGGGCTAAAGAAAAGAAGGAGAAGAAAGATGAATAGCACCACTCGCACACTCTCTGTCTCTCTTTATCTGTAGCGTTGAGACCATTGGCCTCAGTTCCGAAAATGACCAGGCAGTGGCTCAAGGTGTTCATGGACTGGTGTATCAACTGACAGAGAGAGAAGCTGGTGTTCACTGTGGTTTATTTTAGAACCCGAGGCTTGAGCGCTGCATTTCAGGGACATTATCAAAATCTAATTTTGGGTCCCTGGAGGACTAGTGGTTCTTGGTGCTCTCACCACTGCAGCCCAGCTTTGATTCCTGGCCAGGGAACCAACCGCAACCACTGGGGTTGCATACGACTGTGCACTCCCAGTGCCGGTCCCAAGCCCAGTTAAAATTGGGAAGGGTTGCGCCAGGAAGGGCATCTGGCATAAAAACAGTGCCAAATCTAATATGCGGACCCCTAACGGGAGTAGCCGAAAGAAGAACAACAACACGAAAAATATAATTTTAAAAAGTAATAAATAAATAACCTCTGAATACCCTATTAGTCAAATACAAATATACAAAGAGGGAAAAAAATCAAATGAGCTTTTAAATTCAAATAGTAAATCAAGAGGTTTCACATAAACTGCTTGAAGAGCTTCAAGTACTTGATTTAAGCTTTTAAAAGAGGTTAGTAATTAGAAGTAGTAATGCAACAAGAAAGGAAACAAATAAAAAAGAGCAAAATGAGAACAAAGTAAATGCCTTGTTTAAGAATGCATTTTCAGGCTTTTTTTTTTTTTTTGCACAAATGTCATTCAAATATATATATTTTGACCATAGCTCTGTTGTTTTTGCAAGGCAGGCTGGCTTGAGTCTCTTGAGCTTACACTGAATGTTGTGAAAAACAAAACAAAACATCCAGTGAGCAGCAGTTCTGCGTGTGGAAATGTCTTGTTGATCAGAGAGGTCAGAGCAGAAAGACCAGCCTGGTTTAAGCTGGCAGAAAGGCTATAGTGATTCAAATAACCACTCTTTATCAAGCATTGCAGAACACACAACACATTGAACATTGAGGCAGATGGGCTACAAACAACCAGAGACCATATGAGGTTCCACTCCTATCAGCCAAGAACAGGATTCCGAGGCTACAGAGGCTTTATGGGCACAGGCTCAACAAAACTTGACAGATGAAAATTGGTAAAAATGTAGATAAGTATCTTCAATATTATCATTTTGTTTTAACATGATCTTAGTGCCTCTTAATCAGCAATTTAGTGAAGTCTAAGTTCCAGCTTCTGTGTTTCTTTGTCAAGTTTCATTGTTTTCATGGATTCCTGTTTTCGTGGTTTTGATTTCACTCTGCACGTTTATTTAAGTCTGCAATTGCATTTGCCTTCATCTTCATTACGTGACAGCAGTCAGTGACTGCCTGAAGTCTGGAACCCATAGACATCACCAAATGATGAGCTTCCTCCCTTGGGATGCTTTGCCAGGCCTTTACTGCAGGCATCTTCAGTTGCTGCTTGTTTATGGGTCTTTCTGCCTTCAGATTCGTCTTCAGTAAGTGAAAAGCATGCTCAGTTAGGTTGAGGTAAGGTGACTGACTCAGCCATTTAAGAACATTGCATATATATATGTCCTTAAGAGGCTCTTGGTTTGCTTTTGCAGTATGTTTTGGGTCATTATCCGTCTGTACTGTGAAGCGCTGTCCTGTCAGTTTGGCGGCATTTGACTGAATCTGAGCGGAAAGTATAGCTCTATACACTTCGGAATTCATCCTTTCACTTCAATCAGCAGTCTCATCATCAGTAAACACCAGTGATCCAGTTCCATTGGCAGCCATACATGCTCATGCCATAACATTGCTTCCACCATGATTGACAGATGATGTGGTATGCTTTAATCATGAGCATGTATGAGTTATGTTTGATTTTGCTGTGGTAGAATAAATGCTATTTACCAAAAGAGATAAAACATTAAGCTGCATCCGTTCACTTTAACGGTTCCCAAAAACCTGTTTATGTTCTTCAATTAATTTGTAACAAACTGTGATCTAGTTATGGTTGAAGCTATAAATCAAAGGGGTTAAGATTGTGGAAGAACCATGAGAAGAGACATTTCAGTAAATAATAAGAATAAAATAAAATACACTGCTGTTTCTGAGTGTAAAAACTGAGTGCACTCACATGCCAAAAGAAATGTCCATTCTGTTTTGCTTATTTGAGCCCTGAATCTAGGAAATGTAATTTTGTGGTTTCAAGGTTTGTGGATTAATTTTCAAGCAGTCGATACCAAGGTTTAAACCTACTTACTTATTTAACTCCTGTGGTGTGTTCACTATTTAAAATTGAACCCTCTTTATTTTATGCCTCCAAAATAACGCTGCTTTAGTTCCACAAATTACAAATCACAAAGGCCCCACACGTGTGATATTCTGAACATGGACTGGCTAAGTTCAGAGTGAAATAATCTTTAGAATAATGATCTTTAGCCAGGCAACTGTAGATATTTTACACCAAACATGCCCTTCATAGCCATTTACTATTGCTGTCTCCATCTGTCTCTCTGCCTATCTTTCTCAGATGTGATGACATCACCATCCATCTTGAGAAAGTGCCAGTGACCTAAAAATAGAAGCTCCAGGCACAAATGGACAATGTCTCTATCGCTCTCTCTCACTTTCACTGATTCCTCCTGATCAGTTAAGTCCCTGCATTCTTGTAATGGCTGAATTTGATGAACTCTTTTAGGTCAAAGCAGGAAAAAGCAAAAGTGCTTTCTGTGATTAGTATGTATGTATGTATGTATCTATCTATCTTAAAAAAGGGGTGAAAATATGACATTTTTAATTATATGAAGTTATGAGAAATATAGACTTGCCTGCATTTTGTAGTCTGGTTATCCTAGAAGTGAAAATTGAATTTAAAGATTCCATTTGAGCTGATTGATATGATATGAAATTCCATTTGAGCTGATATACTGATTGATAAAAGTGACATTTATAAAATGTATCTAAATTAGATTCAGTCTAATATGGAATAAATAAGTAATAAACCCAAAGTATAATAAGTATATACACAAATATTAAATATGCCATAAAGACTGTCTAACTTTGTACCAGGCTTTATTCATACTCTACGGAATGGCATGCTATTTAGAGGTCTCACCCATGCACCATCATCCCATCTTTAATAATAATGTCCATAATTTTATTATTTAAAAAAGGGCAAATGACATTTATCGGTGAAGATGATAATGATGACGAAGATGACTATTCTTCTTCTTCTTTTTATTATTATTATTATTATTATTATTATTATTATTATTATTACTATTATTATTATTATTATTATTATTATCACAGATCACCATTGTTCCTAACAGCCAAACATTGTACACAATATTTTGTCCCACTTGTGCACTTCTTTGTTCATCATTTTAATGAAGTCTCTTCTTGGCTATAAAAGTCATGAAAGTGAGTTATTTCATCCGTAACCTTTTCCTTCATGTCTATTTCTGAACTACTCCCTACCAGTGCTATATTTTGTATGCATTCTTGAAATTATAGTATTTTTTAAATATGTAGATCATATTCAATTTCTAGTGGCATGACCAAATACTTCTACACAAAATAAGTTATTATTCATTATTTTCTATTTCATATTCTATTCATTAAAATCTACTCTATTGTATTGTATTGTATTGTATTCTTCTTCTTGTAACATGTTTTGATATTCATAGCCATTCAACAAATATGCTATTTGGTCAATTACATCATCTAGTGACTTTTTAGCTTGATGTAGCTACTTTCCTAGAGTTGGCAACACTCTTTGTATGCTCTTATTAGTAGATCACCAAATAACCATCCAGAGATTCAAACATTGCATTTGGATCTAATGCAGGAATTCTTAACCCACATCTTAAGTGGACCTTTATTAAGCAGTTATAACCTCATTCTTTGACATTTACAAAGTGTCTGATAAGGCTAGAAACTGGCAAAGTTTTAAATCTTGATCTAGGTATGATTGTGGATTTCTGCCATCATATTCTGGCTCATATTTATTGAAGATAAACTGCCTTCTCTGTGTGAAAATAGCAAGGTTTTGGGATCATTCATCATCATTTCTCTCTCCTGACAAAAGTCGTCTGATCTGTCCATCACACAGCTCCTGTGATATCTGTAAGGAATGAGAGATGAGATGCATATCGCCTGTGGCAACTGTTTAAAGTGATGTAAGTGCTGAAAAGTGTCGTGTCTCACCTCCCTGGTTTCTCAGCAAAAGGGAACAGCACTTTGATTTTTCTGTCTTTTATCATTTCATCATCTATCACCATCTTTCACAGGGACTAACTGATGACACAGTGACAACCGTGAATTGTAAAATTGGCTAAATAATTTTAAAAAGTCAGGCATTCTGCAATACTTGCTGATTTTTTCGTTTTCTTTTACCACAGTCATTTTATTACTTTTTCCCCTGTAATTTCCTTTAAAGTATAACTGCCACATATTAGGAAATTTGCAGTGCAATAATCTGGCATGTGTTCTGTGCAGACTTCTTGGTTAACACATGGAAAATCCTTTGACATAAAGTCAGCAAAGTTGAATATTATCCATTGATTAGTATCTAAGTAGCACCATAAACAACAACACATAGCACCAAGCACCAATGCTTATTTACTCGTTGCTTAATTAGATGAGATGAGGTGAGAGGAACCTTTCGCTCTTTGCCCCTGTTGCCCCATGTGGTCTATGAGTTGATTTTATAGCAATAAAATTGCAATATCTACTGTATTTTGTCTTCAGTGGTTAGTGTTGCTGCTTCACATATCCAGGGTCCCAAGTTCAAGCCAGAGCTCACGTTACTGTCTGTATGGAATTTCATATGTTCTCCTTGAGTCCGCATGGGTTTCCTCCAGGATTTTCTTTTTCCTTCCCTTTCATTTAGATGGATTGGTTGTGCTAAATTTGCCTAGGAGTATGCTCCAGATTCACCGTAAGGACGACCAGGATAAAGCAGTTCCTGCAGATGAGAAGGAATGACTGAATGCACACCCAGGTTCAGACATATGGCTTCACACACTCTAGCTCTTATTGGTTTCCATTTCCTAAATTTGGTTAAAACGTTTTTTTTTTCTTGGTTGTCCTTATTCTGGTTGATTGGATCCACTGGCTCCTCATTCATAGCACCCTAACTTAAACTCTTTGCTGGCAAAGTCCACAGATTACTAGTAATCCTTTCCAGTTTCCTGTAGTTCATAATTCAGTGACTATGTGTTTTTCTTCTGATTTGGAGCCTTGACATTTAGTTGAATTGTTAAAAAAAAGAAAAAAAAAAAAAACTAATCTGTAATTTGTACAATACAATACTGTTTTCAAACCAGTATGTTAGTTCAGTACAGCAGCCTGTATGGTATTCTGGGAAAATATTTACAGTACTGGTAGATTATATGGTATCAAAGGACTTAACTATATAGATACTGCAGCACTGATGTATGTAAAAAAAAAAAGGCGAGGGGGGGCAATAAACATACTTTACTTTAAAAGATGTGCCATTATTATTATTATCATTATTATTATTTTACTTCCTAACCTATGTTCTTTTTTTATCTCTATTTTTGTATAAGGAACTTATCTCCTCACTGAAGGATTGGCATGGTGGCACAGCAGGTAGTGGTGTTGTCTCACAGCTCCAGGGTCCTTGGTTCCAACTTGAGTTCAGTTTACTGTCTATATGGATTTCCTTGTATCTGAAATGGATTGGTGTCCCAACCAGGGCATATTCCTGCATAGTGTTCCGTGGATTGGATCCGGATCCACCATGATCCTAAGCAGAATAAAGAAGTTACTTAATGTAAATGAATAAGTACAGTAGAGACCTTTATTGACATTCTAGGCATATGCAAGTATACAGTAGAATGAAATAGTGTACTCCTAGGTCATGGTATAACAAATTCTATAAAAGTGATAACAGTTCAGTGAAAGATAATCACCAGGCAAGATGTGCAAATTAGAGAATGTTACAGTCTAACAGACAAAACAATACATATACACTGTGCAAATTAACCTACAACATGATAAATACAGCACAACCTGAATGTTATAATAGCTACTGCCATGGCAGTATGGAACATACTGAATGATTAATGATGAATCTCTTCCCTGGTTTGTCCCATCCTCTGCGCTCTCATCTGTCCTTTTTTGGGTTTTACTTTAATATTTGGTCATATCTTCTTGCACGTATTTTCCCTCACTCTCTCTAGTTTTTATGCTTGCTGCTTCAAATTTTTATTTGTTTTTTCTCCTAATATAACCTTATTCCTTCAGTATAGAGCTAACTTGATTTCTAATGTACTATGTACCGTGGCAATGATTTTAGTAAGCAAAGCTAAAAATATCTGCATTTGGATTAATGATTCTTTCCTCCATTTCCATGTTATGCAGTCCAGATAGAAAGCACCAAAAGTCGTCCCCACGCACTGGGCTCCTCCTTATGGCAGGTGTGTGCACAGGTGGGAGTAGAAATAATAGCTGGAGTTAATGGGATGCCACAAATGTTACATGTTTTTGCCTTAGATTTATAAGCATTAGTTTCCCCTTATTCCGTGTACATGCACTCAAACTGGGGTACAGTGTGTGTGTTTTTTAATACATAATTGAACTTAATAGAACAGTACTGTTATGATATTTTACATTCATGCAAAGTGAGATAGACATAGTCAGCTACTATAAATCTCTCTCTCTCTCTCTCTCTCTGTCAAACACACACACACACACACACACACACAGGCTGCTGCTTCTAGATTGTTCCCTTGGGGTAAAACACCTGGGTGTGTACAGATTGCCATCATTGGTAATTGAGACCTTGGGGAAAATAATTATTATTAATAATAATAATAATAATAATAATAATAATAATAATAATAATAATAATAGGCAGTTACATGCACACATTAAAATAGGGTAAAGAAGGAAAGGATCACTTTCTTAGTAAAAAGATGGATAAACTGCAATTACTGACTGAATGAAAGATTGACTTTGCCTACATTGCTTTATATCGCCTCTTTAAAACCTGGCTAGGTTTGTGGATTAGCAGCAATCCCCTGTCCCCTGCTTATTCTTTTAACATCATTTTAACTTCTATAATAATATTAAGACTGGTACATGTAATTTGTGCTCGCTTAATTTGCATTTTTTGTATCAATTTCAATCCATTCTAGACTTTACGGACATTCTATCTCAAGCAAACAAAGCAGGAAATGCTTAATATAGAAAATAGGGCTCTCATATATCACATAGTTTCATGCATAAACAGTATATGCTCAGGTTTGAACACACCGAATGTGAATGTCAAGTTCTTCTTGTGCATAATGATGTGTGTATATTTACTTTATATTTAAATGCAGTTAAACTGATTAGGGGTGCTCGCATCACACTTATTGTCCATCTTGTCAGCATAATTGACAGTAATTCCTGATTATAGTTCTCATAAACAAGGTGCAGACAGGTGACACAGATGAAATGTAAAGTAAAATCATATAAAAAGCAAATCTAAATTGATTGCTGGAAGATTTGTAACACTCAGCATTGCACAGGGAATGGGTTTTTAAGGAGCGTCGGAAATTCTTTGCTGAGAGTGAGGAGTGGTTCATCAGTCGATTTCATTTATCCAGTGCAATATTAGTTGATCTCTGTCAGCACTTTTGGAGAGCCCAGAACACAGTAATAGCATTCTTGTGCATACTCAAGTCCTTTCTACTCTAGGGTTTTTAGCCACAGGCATATTTCAATGAGAAATTGGAGACAGGTCTGGCATTCCCCAACTAACTGTGAGCTGAATAATGACATATGTCTTGTATAATGGCATGTATTCATATCACTTATGCTGCATTACATTTCCAAATACTGGAGCAGAAAAGGCAACGATAATAAGGGATTTTCACACCATCACTAGATCGCCCATACATAGCCATATAATCACCCTATTAAAAAGAAGTTGTTTACCATATATGGTGATTTGGAGGCATTTCTTTATGTAAGTATGTGTGCAGGAGCATACCAATTTGCAATGTGTAGGATGTATCCCTGTTCATTGCATACAGCTGTGCATATGCACATTTGATTTCTAGTGCATACTGCTGGTTCTAATGCACAGAATTGGACCTTGTTCTACACGTGCTTTGAGAAGTGAGATCCCAGCTAAACAAACTCTTCATGATTTGGCCAAGGTGACTGTAACAGCTCTAATCACAAAAGAAAAAGCCACAGACAGTTTACAAGAGGATGAACAAGAACAGAACATTTCTGGAATTTAGATAACATTATGTGAAGGTTGGCATAAGGTTAGCAGCAGATGTTCTTCCGTACCATTAATGTAACCTTATATTGTTATACAGTGTCTTGTATAAGTGCCATGCATAAGTACAATAACACATTTGGTGTGAAATCAACACTGCTCATAATCCTGTAAACAGCATCCCTGCTGTGAAGCATGGTGTTAGTAACAGCATGTTGTAGGGGAACTAGTCAGGGTTGAGGGCACAAATTTAATTCAATTTTATTTAATTCAATTCTATTTATATAGCGCTTTTAACAATGGACATTGTTGCAAAGCAGCTTCACAGAAATCTGGATAGATTCCTAATGAGCAAACTAGAGGCAATGGTGGCAAGGAAAATCTCTCTGAGATAACATGAGAAGAAATCTTGAGAGGAAAGTGACTCAAAAAGAGAATGGGGGACACCAGAGGTAGGATTATGAATCATTACTCATTCACAAGTCCATCAATTTTCTGTACCGCTTATCCTACACAGGGTCACAGGGAGCCTGGAGCCCAGGGGACTCAGGGCACAAGGCAGGGGACATGCTGGATGGGGTGCCAATCCATTGCAGTGCAGGCGGGTGGGCACACACACTCTCTCACTCACACACACACACACACACACACACACACACACATACACACACATAAAGCCTAAAGAAACTTCTTCAAATTCACTTTGCATGTGATTATGTTTCATACCATGCCAATCAGCCTACAGTGCATGTTTGTGGACTGGGGGAGGAAACCCCCGAAGTGCTAAGTGTGTTGAAAGGATGTTCAGGATGAGCATTAAAGTATTTTGTTTTTATTTCATTAGTATTAGCAGCTTTAAGTCTGTAGTATGCAAGTGAAGTTATCTAGTGAATAATGAATGAGACCTGAGCATAAACTGTTTTCAGTAAGTGCAGTCGTTTACTATCCAAGTGTGGCCATACACAGCCGTCTTTAGGGTATCCATGTGTTGCGATGAGTGATTCTAAGGTGAAGGAGGTCCAGGCAGAAGTAGAGCATCAGGAATGGGCCAGGCAAGAGAGAGAGGGACAAAGAGAGAGAGAGAGAGAAACACAAATTATTAAGTATGCTATTGTCCTCTAGTGGTTTAAGATGAAGTACATTGTGTGCAAGTGCACTAGCTATGACAGCATAAGTAAATGGAGAGCCAGAAGGTAACACAGGCATGAGGGCACTCTGGGATATAAAGCAGCCAGCCACTCCACCGTCAACAAACCAGAGTGAACACGGGGGTTGGGGGGATGGCAACAGCATCCAAACATCCTGGGTTAGCAGAACTCTCTATTTCAATGAACCCTCCAGACCTAAGCCTTTTCATCTAAGAGAAAATCTATCAACAAAAAGCTTGAAAAAACAAATAGGTCTTCAGCCTAGGTTAGCCTAGAGTGAGAGTCCCGAACACTAATTGGAAGGCTTTTCCATAACCGTGGGAGTCTGAATATTTTGATTGAAGAAGGTGTGACAGCTCATAAAATATCAAAGTTTGCTCAGGTAGTACAATGCAAGACCATTCAGTGCTTTATAGGTCATTACTAGTATTTTGTAATCAATGCAAAATTTTAGTGGGACCCAATACAATGTGGATAAGATGGGTTTTCAAAAGGGATGTGATCAGATCTTCTGGTACTAGTAAGGAACTTGGCTGCTGCATTCTGGACTAACTGGAACTTGTTTTCTTTTTTTTTTTCACCTACTGGAACATCAAGACAGCAAGACATTACAAGAATCCTACCTAGAGGTAATAAAAGCATGAACTTTTTCTGCATCATGTAGTGACATTATGTGTCTTAGCAATATTTCTGAGATTAAAAAGGCTATCTTTTTAGTATTATGTATATGAGCTTTGAATGAGAGACTGGAGTCAATAATCACAACAAGGTCTTTCACTGCTAAACATGATGTAATTGAAAGGCCATCCAGAGTTACTATGTAGTCAGAAAGCTTACTTTTGGCTGCCTGTGTTCCTAGTAGAAGTAAGAGACTTGAGTGAAGGTTCACATTCCAAACAGTACAGTGACTCTATGCATACTGCTAAAGCTACACTGGAGTGGTAATAAAACAAGAACCTGAATATTTTTGAATGGCCTTGTCAATAAATATGTGTTAACCATATTATCTATCCAAATATATTTCACAAAATATAGTGCCTTTCCTAAATACTGACAAATTGAAGGTTATTCATCTGAAAAACCATCATTGTGGAGCTTCATAATGATGAGTTTTCCAAATATTGGATGAGTGATAAACATGTTCAGTAAAGGGGTGATTCCATTGGGGTTCCATGTGTGGGGTTATAGGGGTTTTTAAAGGCTTTATATTATTTCTAAGTACAGATTTTTGTTATTTATAACATTTGGAAAGAAGAACAATTTCTGTTATCAAGGACCATAACATGTATTATGTTCGGGGTCAATTTGACTCCAGGAAAAACAAACAATTTCAAACATTTAGAATGATTGTATTTGTAAAACAGAAGGGGTAGTCATTGTAGTCCAAAGCCATTTATGATTTCCTGTTTTCTCTGGTGCTCAGGACAGCATTTTGTTCATGGTGCACATCAGCATGACATTTGTCCCTTTCTTGGGGCAATAGGAGATGACAGTGGCTCCGTCAGTGAAGGCAAAACGTTGAAGATGTTATCTTCTTGTTCTTCATTGCAAGAAGCTCAGAGGGAAGCTCCAACTTGTTTTTTCTCATTGTCTCCTACATGGTAACCCTCCTTTTCAGCAGTTCTTCACCCAGGGTGTACGATGTGAAAAATTATCACATGTAATGTTATGACCATTCAGTCCTTCAGCCATGTCTAACACCACCCTCAGCGTATCTGGTGGGGCTGGGATCATTTTGATGACATTAGCAGCACTAAGTCTACCCTGCTGTTCAAGTGGGGAGAGGGACCATAATAACTTTGCATTTTTTGGAAGGTAATGTGTCTGCTGGTGGTTGAGAGGGAACAGGATGATCAACACTAAGAGTATCATTC